>CM070505.1:35586338-35913148 GCA_036346375.1 Guadua angustifolia
GAGCTGCCATAAATTCACTGAAGCACAGAAGCAAAAATAATAAAAAGGTACAATAGGATTAAAAGGTTTGTCCAAATGCAAGTCAAAAGGCCTTGCCCGAGCTACTATCACTGCAGAATATAAAAGTGAGAGCTAGCAAAAACTAATATAAAGAAGGGAGAATAACCGGCTATCAAAAGCCGTATCCCAATTATATTGTTAGGATGTTGTACCCTAATAATTTCAAGGTGCCTGATGTTGCTAAATTTTCAAGAGACGATTCGACCACCACCTTAGAGCATATTGGACGGTTGCACAATGTGGCGAGGTAGCCCACTTCGATGGCATGAGGATAAAATTTTTTTTGCTGTCATTATCTGGGGTAGCTTTTACATGGTTCACTACTTTGCCCACAAATTCAGTTAATATGTGGACTGATTTAGAGAGCAGATTCCATGAGTATTTTTTCTCTAAAGGTTTGGAGCTTAGAATTTCCGATTTGAGTTCTATTTGGCAGAAATTTGGTGAATCTTTCTCGGATACATTTAGAGGTTTAGGGATATTAGAAATCGGTGTTTTAGTGTCACCTTGCCCAATAATCAATTAGCCAATTTGGCCTTCCTGGGTTGGTGCCCCAGTTGAAGTAAAAATTCAACGGACAAGAGTTCACTGATTTAAGTCCTTTGGTACATTGGATATTGCTCAAGAAAGCTGTTTAATCGATAATAGAGGTTTTAGGAATAATAATAATAGTAATGATAAAGATAAAGTCAAGGTTAACCTCGTCGAGTATGGTTCATGTGATTCATCAGAAGACGATGAGGCTAAAATAAATATAATCAAATGGGTCAAACGATCTAAGAAGTCTTAGTTTGTTCGTAGTTCAAGCCGACTAAGAATAAATCAGAAATAAAATATGCTTTTGATGCCTCCAAGTGTGACTGTATTTTTGATTTATTGTTGCAATGCCCTCATGAGTGAGATGACAATGAAGTTTTTGATACTCTCCTTTCCGGTCGCTTTGAAACAAGACAATTTTCTGATTGAGAAGACACTCAACGTGTTTCTGGAATTGGATGAAAGTTTGTATAACATCTGCCTTGCTTTTCAATGGATAACACTAGGTGAACTTACTAAAATCATCAAGAAAACTTACATAGAATTTATTGCCATTGGAGGATGTTCGGGCAGGGCCCCATACATCAGAGAAAATGAGACTAAGAGGAACTGCAGACACACTGGTAGAAGTGGGAAATGAAAGTTGATGACTTTTGCCTTGTTGGCAAGCATCACACACAACATTATTTGAAGATGAAAAACTGGGCAGATTATTAAGTTGGAGAACACGTTGAACAACAGATTGGGAAGGGTGTCCTAGTCGATGATGCCAATCTTTAGTGGAGATTTTGGAGCTGTGGAAGGCCTACTTGGGTGGAATGTAGCGATTTTTGGGTAGAACATACAGTCCACCCTTGCAATGCCCTTTAAGAAGTACTTCCTTCGTACCCTGATCCTTGACAAGAAAGAAATTTAGATGAAATTCAAGGAAGACATTATTGTCAGTGGCTAGGCATTGAACTGATATCAAGTTTCTAGTAGTGGAGGGAACATGAAGTATGTTCTTAAGATGCAAGGACTGATTACCAGCTGTGAGAATAGATTGACCAGTATGCAAAATTGTCATACATGTCCCGTTTGCTGAGTGGACTTGATCTTTCCCATTGTAGTTCTCCTTGACACTCATCTTGTCGAGCTCATTGGTGATATGATCAGTAGCTCCAGTGTCTGCATACCAATTGGGATCAATGTTGTATTATGTGTTTGTAATTGCTGCCACCACCTTGTCTTTAGCTTGGTAGGAATGATCAAAACGGTGATAACACTGAATTGCAACATGCCCAACCTTTCCACAAACTTGACAAATAGGTCAATTTCCACTGGAGTTTCCTACAAAAGGTGTTCCACCACCTCATCCAGAGGGTGGTCCACCTTGATGCCCCTATCTTCCACGGCCTCGGCCGTGGCCACGACCACGGTAGCTGCCATGTTTGTTGAAGGAGAAATTTGAACAACTGTGTTGTGTTGATCCTATCTCATGTCATAACTAAGAAGGTGTGTATACAAATCATTTAAGCCCATGGGTTCTACTCTTATAGTGACAGAGGTGACAAAAGGATCATAATCTGAACCTAACCCTGCTAATAGGTAGGAGATGATTTCATCTACTCGTAGGGACTACCCTGCAGTTGCAAGATTATCTGCATGACTCTTAACTTTGTGGAAATAGGCAGTGACACTGAGATCTTTCTTTTGGATGGTGGCCAATTGCATCCTAACTTGCATAATGTTGGCTCTAGACTGAGAAGCAAACATGTTCTCTAAGGCCACCCAGACCTCATGTGCATTGGTAAAGGACAGAACTTGAGTAAGAATTTCAGGAGATAGGGATGAGAGGAGAGTACTTAGAACCATTTGGTCTTGTTGCATCCATGTGCGGTACTCTAGATTTACCATTATGAGAACATTAGTGATGTATAATAACCACGTAAAAAATTTAAAAAATTTCTAACATGATTTGTTCTATTTTTTATTCGATTCAAATTTATTGGTCAGCGTTTTAAAGCTTCATTGTCAAGTTTTAGTTACTTACAACCCTCACATGAGCTGACAGGGTCTTTAGAAGCATGCATTTCAAGTTCATCGTTTCTAGAAGAAAGCTTCCTGAGGTGAACGCTCATGGCATCTATTTCAGCAAGTAATTTAGGGCAATTATCACATGAAGGAGTAGCATGAGCATGCAGAAAACTAGCATCTAGAGAGGAAGCATCATCAGTCCGAGTGCTAGCATTTTTCGACCTAAGACTTTCAAGTTCAGTTTGCACACTATCATGCAAGGTCCTTAGGTTCTCAAGCTCCACAAGCAGGGCATCACATAAGGAACAGTCATCAGTGACTCGAGAGGGAGAAGATCTAAGAAAAGCTAACTCCCGAGTAAGGATACCTACTTCCTTCTCAAGCTCCATACACCTAGTTCTAGCTCTAGCATGAAATTTTTCTAATTTGCAAAAAGCCTCATTGAGCTGGTCATAGGAAGGTACCTCATCCAAGTCGCTGTAGAGCTCGGAGTCACTGACGCCGTTGGTGTCTGCCATGAAGCACATGCCAGAGAAGTTGTCGCCGCCTTTCTTCTCTTGCGGATCATCCTCGCCTTCATCGCTCCATGTCTCCGTGTCGGAGAGGTTGATGTCATCGAGGGTAGCGAGGACGCGGTGGAATAGCTTCTTGTTCTTCGAGAAGTTGCGGTACTTCTTCTCGTGTGCCGGCTCACGAACTGGAGGCTTCTTGTTGCGGTTCTTATCGGTGTAGTCGTTCTTGTCGGAACCGTCAGAGTCATTTTTGCCCATCTCCAGTTTTGGACAATTTGCTCGAATGTGATTAGGGCCACCACATTCGAAACAAGTGTTCACACCTCCCCTTTTTTTCTTTCTCTCTCTCACCCTTTTGTAGGCGTGAGAAAATTTGCGAGCTAGAAGAGTAAGCTCAGTTTCTGGAAACTTGTCCAGATGATCATCGCTTAGCTCACAAAGGGCCAAGAAAGAAAAAATAGCAGAAGAGTCAAAAATAAGAGGAACAAATGGGATCAGTAACCAAAGCCATCGACTGAGATTTCGTCTTGCGAGAGACGACGTCGATCTCATGAGTCTTGAGACGGGAATAGAGCCCGTCAAGAGTCAAGGTCGACAAATTGGTTGTGTCCTTGATGGTGGTTACCTTCATTTCCCAAATGCGAAGATCAAGTGCGGTTAAGAAGTGTCGAGCATTATCCGAGTCAGGGTATGTACAACCAACTGCCCGGAGATCACTCAAAATTTTTGTAAATCGACCAAAACACTCATCAAGACTCTTACCAACATGTTGTTCAAACCTGTACTCACGCTTGTGTTGATCCTGCCTCATGGTTTTGATTTGGGTAGTACCCTCATGATAAGCATCGAGGGTCACCTAGATCTCATAAGCGGATCGCAGATGAGAGATCCTGTCATACTCATTGCGGCTAAGTCCCTATATGAGGATATTTCTTGCCTTAGCATTTGCCTCCACATCACCCATATTTTCGGCTGTGACGTGTTCATCAGCAGGAACATCATAAGGGAGCTTCACTTTCTGCCAAATCAAGAAGCCCTAGGCAGTGATGTATGATTCCATCCTCGACCTCCAAAAAGGAAAATCAAAGCCACAGAAAATGGGAGGCTTGGTGGAATACTTGTCTGTTGCCATGGCTCTTGAGATCGGTCAAATCTATGAATAGAGTAGAACTGGCTCTGATACCAATTGAAGGATCGGAATAGCGAACAGAGGGGGGCTGAATGGTCGCAATCAAAATTTCCCACACACAGTATTCCAAAAAGGCTAACACAAAAGATCGCCCAAAAAGGTGGAGGTTCTTGAGAAGAAAAGCTGGTAGTACCCTATAGGAGTAGGTGAGAGTACCAGACCCAAAAGTTCCTCACGAACAGATACCTCAACCCAGAATAAGAATTACAAGAACTTCTGATCGGCTCAACAAAACTCGTAGAAATCTGGTAGATGAGATCTTGGCTCACAAAGAAACTTGATTCCCGAACCGATCACCGAGATTAATCTCAAAGATTCAACCTTTTTGTCTAAGAAGAAAGAGCACTTAAAGAGGAGCAGAAAGAACAGGGAAATCGGTGTAAGGCTTGCTCCTGATTTAGAAAAGCGAAAAGATCTTGAGAGGCTTAGATACAGCCAGCTAGGGGCGAACAAAAATGAAAATACAAGATCAATCAACTCAAGATTGCAAAAGATGCAAGAAAGAATGCAGACGGAAGAATCAACTTGCGTGAAGTAAATTGCATAACTTAAATTGCAGAAAGTAACTTGCATAAAGTAAATGACAGAAAGAAAAATGCAAGTGTTGAAATTTTTGATATGTATCTTGTATTCTTGGAAGGGAGGTTACACAGCCATACACACAAAAGTGGGCAAAGCTCAACTGAGCACTCAAAAACCTCTAAAACCCTTTTGGGATCCCTCACTGACCCCCCAGTTGAGGGAGGCTTCCCTCCATATTTATACAACTCTTGGGCCACCTACCATCCTTAGATGCAGCTCTCAACCCTAGAGACTCATCTAATGGCTAGGAAGCGCCCACTCACACAGCCTGTAAGGGGAAACCCTAAACTGGCTAACACAGGGTTTTTCTTGCACGGCTCTCAAAGCATACTACTAGACCCGCTATTCCTATCAACTAGATTGTACTCCAGCAGTCCTCATTGATCCTTGCAGCATCTAGCCAGTATCTGCTCCTTCCCTTGCCTTCTTGGCTTGCCCGAACTCCGTCCCTAGTCATCTTCCGGCGATCTCCCAATCGTTCTGGACCTCCGACGCGCCTCGCCTAGTCCCAGTCACCTTCCGCCTCACTATGACCCAGCACCGTCATCCTGCAACCATCAAAGACAAGGAAACCTTTCACATAGCAATGCCCACAATCATATTTGCTGATTATCTCAAAATAGTCAAATACAATTTAACCAAAACCAGTCGGCAATCCTATATACTCAAGCCTACTCTACCGACATGCTTGGCTAGCCACATAGCTAATTCACCCAACTAATCACCTGGTTAACCACTTGGCTAACCACCTGTTGAGTCCTTAACAACCCCTTGATCGCAGCAGAGTACTCAACTTAGAAGGAAACCTGTCGAGAAACTAAAAACTGCGTAACAAGGACTGGAAGCACTCGGCACTCGGCCTTCACCAAAAGAAGAAAACCAGTCAAAAAGCTAGACACACTTAGCAAAGATAGGAACCACTCAGAACACAATACTTAGCAAAGAGACCAGTCGGAAAGCTAGAGGAACTCAAAGAAAGGTTGGTAGCACTTTCGACTTAGCACTCACCAAGGAAGAAAACCGATGAGAAGCTAGAAATTCAAGAAAGAAAATTCAACAAGGAAACACGACTTGGTTGAGAAGTTATCAAAATACTTCAAGACAAATTTAACTCTGATCAACCTTTCAATCTAGTCAGCTACTCATTAGATCAACCTTTAATCTAGTCCATTACTCATCACACAAAGGTATAGACCTCCACATGGTCTTACAGATGGATGCTGCAAGTGGAAGTGCACGCATTTGTGGAAGCACAGGAGCATCCCCTACTATTGTTCTCTTACGACTAGCCCATGACATGTTAGCTATTCAAGTATCAACTGTTGTTTCAAAGTCGTCTTTTAGTACTATTGGACGTGTTGTTGATCCATTTCATAGTCGACTAGAGCCCAAGGTGGTTGAGGCTCTAATTTGCACCAAGGACTAGGCATCTTCTTCTAGGAATGGTAAAAATAAGTCATTTAGTTCACAGTTTACACCACTTTCAACTTTTGTTTACTATATTCATAACATTTTCAAATTACAGTTTCTAAGGAGAGGATAGCATTACATGCCGATGAGTTGGATTTGCACCTAGAGGATAAATAATGTGCTACTACATACATGAACGAGGAGGTTTGCTAATTGTCAATTTGTAGTTGGCATTTGTTTTTGTTTTCATTTTGAGCTCCTTTACACTTTTGTTTTGTGTCAACTGATATATAGCACACAATTGTTTTAGTGTGGTTTTAGATTATTTGTGCAAGTTAGCTAGAAATGCACTAGAATATAGCAGCTTCACTGTATAGATGTTTTCTTAAAAAATGTAGGAAATTGTTGCAGCATGTAGGAGCAATGAATTGCTCTTAGCCTCATAATATGATTATTTTGGAGATTATAATGATGCGTATACTCATCCAACTGCTCTTAAAAATTGCTGCATGGCATCTGCTTACTCCTTTCTTTGACTATAAGTCAGCTTTGGACATGTCAATGCTTGTATTTTATAGTCATGCTTCTGTACAAATGATGCTATGAGTGAGTACTTATACGCTAATATTAATGACGAGTTAACTCCAGTTAGAGAGCACCTATCTGTGAAATAATGTGTCAGGATCATAGAGTACTTTGATGAGTCAACTCCAATTAATATAGGTCTGAAAATGTAACAAGATTAGGCCTTCTGTTTGTCACTATTTCCCATTGTTAAGGATAATGAGAAATTCTCAAACTCTAATTTATGTATTTTATTGACTTGTGTGCCCTTTATCATAATACTTTTGTTTTGTTCTGTTCCAGGAAGCACATTTGGGATAACTACTACTTGACATTTCTCAGATGACAATTCTGCACTTTCTTCTCAGGTAGTAAGTGAATATTAGTTGTGTTGTTTTGTTCTTCTCTGTAATAGATCTCACTATATCAGCAAGTATAGAAGAATGATTTTTGGACGGTTTAAGGTGTGAGGGTTGTGATTTGCTACAATGCTACTTGCCATATACTACTGGCTTAACTAGCCCCAGTCGTATGCTTGCTTAACTAGTCCTTGTTATCGAGTGATGTACTTAAATCTACTTGCTAACATACTTAACTAGCCCTAGTCTTATGCTTGCTTAACTAGTCTTTGTTACCAAGTGATGTACTTAAATCTACTTGCTAACGTACTAATGTAGTTGTATTTATGTTGTATTTTGGACATATAGTATGGTTGATTGGTTTTATTATGTGTGACATATATGGTTTTTGTTTTCACACATTATCCAACTAAATATTTGTGATTGAGACTAACCATATTTGGAACGATCTGTATTCTTTCCGTATTTGTGACTGAGGTAATCTGCATTCGTATTCGAATTTGGCACTGTCCAAATCCAACTCTATATCCGAGAAAAAATTTGTAATAGGATAAGGGATGAGCGAAATTCATCTGTATCCGCTCTATTTGCACCCCTATCCTACACTCTATGAAGCCTATGACTGTGAAGGTGAGGCTCGTGAGGATGATAATGCTAGGGCTAGGCCTTGACTGCTACTGTTGGTCCTAAGGGTTGACATTATAAATTTAGATCTGCAAATTTTAGAGGATCAGTGACATCAAAGTTAACCTAATGATAACCCATTACTAAGCTAAAATCATGTGCATTATAGATAGTCTAGTGTCAAAGACGGTCCTTGAGACCTTGAAGAAACCTATGCACGCTATATAGTCCTGAGGACCTAAAGCTAAGCCAATGACTTCAATCATGTACATGGACTCACAGAGAGTGTTTCACATAATCCTATGCAGTCATGTACACGAGAGGAGGATGAGGAATTGGGGATTGAGGAGTTCACTCACTGGCCAGAATTGGTTGTTGGAGACAGGAGAGTAGTCGAGGTCGAGGGTGGAGGCCGAGGCGTTGCTCTTGTGACCAAGGGATGTGGACGGCGCGGTTGTTGCAGAGAGGAGAGGAGTTGAGGTCAAGGACAAAGGCGGGTGTCGCCTCGTGACCGAGGGGACTTGGGGATGTGGCCGCATCAAGAAAGTGACCGAGGAGATGCGTCACTAGCCACTCTACCAGCGAGAAGGTGAGGACCGAGGGGATGCAATGCTACGTGCAAGTAGGCGAGGTGGTGAAGGAATGCGGCGAGCAGTGAGAAGGTAAGGGATGTGGCACTACTAGCGAGAAGGTGACGGATCTGGCAGCTACTTGCTTCCAGTGGCTATGGGAGTGCACGGCAAAGGCAGCCTGGTGGATTCCATGTGGCAACGGCCAATCTCTGGAGCAAGACTGTGGAGGCGGAGATGGGTCTATGGATGCAGCGACGGGATTGCCAGGGAGGGGGCTGTGGGGGAGCAATAATGTGAGAGTGAGAGTGTGAGACTGATTGGGGAATGTGGGAGGCGAGGTGACGGACTGATGGGACGGGATTTAGGTTTCGTTAATCGGGGGTGAGTAACGGGGACGGGGAGCAGTTGAATGCCCCCGCACCTGATTCCCCTGATGGGGATGATTTTCCCTATTATTAGCTCTGTGGGGAAAAACTTCTCTATCCTTATCCCCTAATAGTTGAATTCTCTGGCAAAGAACGGGAAATAAGGCTCCATTGCCATCCCTAGGTGCGATTGACCGGGACAGTGGACGCACATATCAACAATGCCGTACACATGACAATACCTTTCTCATGTAGTGGCACATAAGAATTATATAGTTTCGTTTTGCGAGTGTATTTTAGAAAACGCACTGGGAAAGATCCATTGCCGCGGTATTATCTCACGGCAACAGGGATTGTTTTTCGTGCGTATTTCATCACTGGGATACTTGGGGAAAGCTATCCGAAAAATGCACTTTTTAATGGATAACCATATCCCGGTATTTTTGTCACGTAAACGCACGGCAAAGATATTCCAACCGAATTTTGAGGCCCCATTAAACGTGGAGAAGCAAGTCAGGTCCGGAGAAACTGATAGAAGAACTGACGCGCGTGTACATGTCGCTAGTGGACAGGGCACTCACAGGTAGCACGATGACACCAGATACGCTGAATAGTAAAAATTATATTTAGTTATTGATTTGTTGAAGTTATTTCTATATTAAAGAAGAAAGTATAAATAAATACAAGCTAATATGACCTATTACATTGAATAGACGTGTGTTGAATTTAATATGCAAGAACTCAATAGTTGCCCCGCACATCTATTGTACGCCCGATTGATCCTTGTGCAGCATAAGGCATCACGGATATGATCCGTAGGTGCCTGACCAACCACCACCGTATCCAGAGACAGCGCCGGCATCTCTCCGGGCCTGCAGGGCCAATCTTCTTGCCATCTCCATTAACTGCAAAATTAGCTTCCCGGTTACATATAGATATCGTTCGTTAGTATTCATATCCCCGTCCGATTAAATAAAGTCAATGTTCGAAATTGAGTACAGGGACAACGTCACAAGTTCAGACATTTACAGCTGCTACTGAAACTTTGCTAACTTCTCTCTGACTCGATTTTAGACCATTTGATGCTAAATCTCCGAGCACGCTGTGCAGCCAAGAACCAACGTAAGTTACATGGGAGTGATGGGACGAGAGAGATTTTAGGCAAAGAACCATTAATTCCTTGAGACTTTTTACATTGAATATGCTAAAATTTACATCCGGCTAGTATCAATAGATACCAAAAGTTTATCAATGGAGATACTACTTCCTCCTTTTATAATTACAAGGTGTCCTTTTCTCCTGTTGTTAATAGGGGTGGGCAAAAATAAACTGAAACCGAAAAACTGAACCGAATAAACCGAAAAAAATCGGTTTTTTCGGTTTTCGGTTCGGTTTGTATTTGAATTCTATTCGGTTTTTGATATTCAGTTCGGTTTTTGAAGCTGGAGAACCGAACAACCGATAAACCGAAATTATCTTCGTAGCTTCTCGCCTTCTCCATTCAGTCGGTCAACAGACTCAAATACTCAATCCGTCAATCGATCCCCCCAATTCCCCATTTGTTCCCGCACCTGCACGGCGGCACGGCCGCACCAGCCTCATCTCCTTCCCTCTCCCCACGCCCTCTCGCCTCCCTCCCTCACCATCGCCGGCTCGGTGGCTCCATCTCGGCCTCCCGCCGTCCCGCCCCCTTCCCCCTCCCTCCCTCAGTCCCTCGTCTCCCCTTGAGCCGTGGCGTGGCGCGAGCTCGGCTTGATCAGCAGCCCCAGACGCAGATCCGATCTTCCGCCGCATGGCAGGCCCGATCCACAGATCCGATCTTCCCGTCCTCGCCATGACTCAGCAGCTCAGCGGCACCTCCGTCTTCCCGGCATGGCGCTATGGCGTATGGCGCAACCCAGCGGCGACCTCTTCAGGTGCCTGCGGCGCATCAAGCGCGCCCACTCATCTCGCCTAACTACGGCATATGTATTCTTCGCTCCTCCTCCTCCTCCTTCATTCACTACGGTAATCCCGCAAATTAACATCGGCTAAAACCGGCGTTAATTAGCCATTTGCCGGCGTTAATTGTAATTGCGTCGGCAAACTAATGCGTCGACGCCGCTTTAACCACGATAGTGTCGGCGTTAATTAGCATAATTAGCGTCGGCGTCGACGTTAATTAGTAATTACCGCTTACTTAACGCAGCCGACGATAATTACGCCGTGAGCCGCTAATTAACGTCGGCCTGTTAGCCGATGTTAATTACTAATTAACGTCGGCTTAGGCACGGCGGCGTTAATTAGCGCCGTGGGGATAATTAACGTCGGCTCATATTAGGCCGACGTTAATTAGCGTTTTGGCGGATATTTGTCGGACGAAAACAGGACCTCAGGATTACTAATTAACGTCGGTGACCCCCGAGGCCGACGTTAATTAAGCTAATTAACATCGGCGGACCTTTAGCGACATTAATTAGTAATATGAGGGCAACTTTAGCCCTATTTTCATGTTTCGCAATACAATTCAATACATAATATAATCAACATTGTGACAATTCACACATCAACACATACAATTCATGAATATAATCAATCAAGCACAGAACATGCATATAATCAAGTTACCGATCAATCATAATATCCAAATTGTCATAACATACAAAAAAGGCCAAAGTGACACAACTACAAACGCATCCAAAAGTATAGCTCGAATCATACACATCCAAAGTGACAACTATGAAACAATCTACAACTGCTGGCCGCCATCTGGTTGATTGGAGTTCGCCGCTGATCCGGAAGCAAAGAGCGTTGACAAAAGCGGTTGCTGCGTCGGTTCCCTACACAAGAAAATGCAAGATTAGACAATAATATAAGAATGAATGTACCATAAGGAGACAAGTAAGAAAGCGAACGCGGATCTGCAGTCTTTGCAAGTGTTGCGGTGAGTCTTTGTAAGACGAGGACCCATGTGCCGTTGATCCCTACATAAGGCAACAATTATAGCTAGATTGATCAAATTTTACTAGATTTACAAGTTTTGACAAAATGAAGCTAGAATAGACTAGTTTTGATTAAGTGAAGCTAGAATAGGCTAGTTTACCAAACGGTTATCTAGTCTTGAGCAGATAGCATGCACAAAGGATGTTGTCATTAGCACCATTTTGCCAATGAATGCCCCGGTGAACAAATCATTGACCTTTGTAAAAGCAGTGATTGCCTAAGCGCATTCCTTTACTAAATGTTCCCAACAAAACACCCACCTCCCTTTCATTACTATTAATATCATCCCAACCCAAGCAATAATCACAGACAAAAAGTGGAAAAATGAGAGAAATAGCTAGGAAAGGCCAAAGAAATGCGTAAAAACAGCACATTTGCATGCATGTATGATTTTTATGAGCTAATTTACTAAGTTAACATGAATGGATCTAGTACACCTCCTTTTCTTACCAACATTGCTTGGTTTGAAAATGCCATCCTTGTATGTTTCGAGGTTGTAAATGTAGGCACAACCATTGCTTTTACATGAGCTAGCTAGCAAGAACAAACCGAGACCACATTTTTCATACAATTAGTGTCAACTTCTCCCTCTGACCAAGAGACAAGCCAATATGTATAGCTCTGCTCGCCATTACAACTATCTACAACAAGTAGCAATCTAGTAAAGAGGATGGCCATGGTTGCATCCCCGATCGAAGCACCCAAAACTAGGCGGTTCAACCACATGATGTTCTGCGAAATTTGGATGCATAAAGGCAAGTAAAGTGGAAAACAATTAAAGAGCTAGCCTACATGCAGCATTTAGCTTTAGTGACAAAGTGGCCAAGTCGATCCCTTTAAGGGCTCACACAAATCACACAATTTGTAAGCTCAGAGCGACAAAAGAAGTAACATTTGTAACCAACTTCTCCTAAGTTTAGTGATGAGACAGGTTTTCATCGCCCCACAAAACATATGCTTATAAGTTTACCATTGTTGAGTTCTGCTACCACCAAAGAAACACAAATACTAGGAATCTCTCAAGAATGGCCATGGTTATCGTGTGAATCAAGAAAACAAAATTTTAGCATAAACATAACAAAGAAAAAATCTATTAGTAGGAAATGAGAAAAGAAAGCACCACCAATAAGTAACCAAATTAACACATCACAGCTGTGCATGTTTTGACTATAATAAGTAACCAAATTAACCAAATTTGTTTAGGAAATGATAGGACACAATAATTTACATTACTAAACACCATATGTAAGCTGAGATATATAGTTCTGACTTATTAATCAAGTGACTTTACAATATCATATGACCCCAAAACAAACTTTAAAATATCATATTGGATAAAAAATTGCGAGATAGCAACAAAGCAGTACTCTTCTAGCTCTTGAGAATGGTCCTTGGGGAAAAAAGTTCTTTTCAATTATACAAGTTCTTGAAAATGTGTAAACCGCAATAATATATAGACAGTTGCACATATATATGTAACTTCAGTTAGATACATAGATGCAAGGAACGTATTCCACACTAGCCGTACTCCACTAATTTAAGAATTAACAAAACCAATTTCATGTGTGAATACCGAGTGCAGGAGGTGCGGAGGATACATCCCCATTGTGGCGGTGGCGGCGTGGCTGGAGCAGTGGAAAGACAATGTTTTGCCCCATCGCTGGAACATTGCCTACAAATACAATGTATAAGTATTTTGAATTAATATATTCTCTAAATGCAATAGATTGAAGACTCGGACTTACTTGAATCGCCGATTCTTTGTTGTGCGGTATGAGCGTAGTACTCTTGCTGCGCCCTTGCATAATCATCACGTTGGCGCAGCTCCTCCACGCAGCCTAGTAACCTCCAAGTCTGCTTGAGGAGCGACGGCTACCAACCCCGAGCTCTGGGAAGAAGATCCCTCTCAAGCTCGCACCACCAGAGTCGATCACTCCGGTGAACATGGAGTACCTTCAAAATACGTGACCACAAAGGCTTGAGCACTTGAAATTATGACTTCATGAAATTTTAGAAGGTATGACATCTCACCGTCCATGGGCCTTGCCGCCTCCACTAGCATGCACAACTACGAATCAGCGGTTCCTTCCTCCAATCATAGTCTTGACCATGGCGCTTGACCATTTCCTCGCCATATTTCTCCTACATAAACAAATCAGACAATTTAAATGGGTACTGCAAATCAAACAACTTAATTTGAAATGGATCAAAATTGCGACCACTAACCAGCCGATCAATAGTATGCAATTTTGCCGCATTACCTTTCGAGGTGTGTCGGGTCTCGACCTTTATGACCTTCCACGTACACTTCAATATCACTCATTGAACACGGTCCGAGCCTCCTGTGAGACATAAGTTAGGTGCATACATATACTTGGTAACATGTATTTTGCAAAAGATTGCTACGGCCAAACTTACCATGCGCAGCTTCGCATATGTCCATCGGCGCCATACATGTGCTTTGATTCTTTGCCTCGCGATCTCGACTCTTTTTGACTTGGCGATGAACTCGGGTGAAGCCACGCGCAAGCAAGAGCACTGGTAAGCTCTGGATGGTCCCCAACCATGGAATCATGACCGCACAAAGATATTAATACATTAAAACAACATTACCAAGAAACGTTAAACTCAAATAGCTCCAATATTTGTTGTTTTACCCGCGAATCCTCTTCCTCGGTCAAGTAAGTTTCAAGACCCTTGAGTCCTGTTAATCCGTTGCCCTTTAATAGACCTCAAGTAAAGATTTGTTGCTTGAATCCGAGCATTAGACAATGCATCTTTGGTCACCCGACGTGCATTTACATGGAAAACTCTACGAGCATGCTCCATGTTTACACCATCGACCAAATAGCAACGCTTCGCAATTGTTCATCACAAAGAATAGTTAGAATAGTAAAGAATCGGCAGTTGAACCAATTCCAAGCAGCACGAGAGAATCTTACCCAAAATCACTCCAAATCGCCTCGAGCATTCAAGTGCTCGGCATTAGGAACAAGCGGTAATGATCCCAACTAGTAGCAACAAATTGCTCGCCATTGGCGGTGTGACCAACCGGGGTAGTGCAAGCAGCAGAGGTTACCTAGCACATAGTTAACTTGCCTATGGTACCCTCTGCCGTCAAACCCCGAGTCATCCCATGAACTGCAAGACATATAAATGATATAGTTCCAGTTCGGAAAGAAATGAAATAAGACATGGTTTAGAAAATACAAACCTATCGCCAACAGGTGTGATCACAACCTTGTCCTCCTCCCGTCTGGGCGCTGGAGGGGGGGCGACAGTATGGCTCCTCCTAAACCTCAAGCGGTTGCATGTGTGTGAGGCATGTACCGAAGTTGCTTGTGTGCAACATCGGTCGTTGCCTTTTCACCTTCTTCATTCACCACCTCGACAAATCTTGTTTTTTTACACACTAAGCAATGCTTCTCTTTCTCATGCTCCTTCCAGAAAAGCATGCAGTTATCCTTGCACACATCAATCTTCTCATACTTCATACCGAGACCAGACAACAACTTCTTAGGCGGTACATGTCTCTAGGCATCTTGTGATTTGCGGCAAAGTATATCGAGATCAATTCCACGAGATCATTGTAACAATTATTGGAAAAGAAATACTTGGACTTAATGGCCATGAGCAGCATCACAAAAGCAAAATTTGGGTCACTTTAGTGTGTTCGTGCAATGACTCTTCGGAAGCTTTAAGTAGCTCAAAGAACTCCCGAACCTCACGTGTTGGCGGATCCTCGAGTCTCGTTAATCTCTGGACGCATAAAGCTTCTAGCATCTCATCCATCCTATCATCGCCTGCCCTATCATCTTCCTCTTCAACCGCAACTCGGGTCCTTGAGCACGGACTCACCATGATGTACCCACAACTCAAAGCTTGGCATGAAACCGAACCGACACAGTGCGAGACATCGATTTCTTGTCCTGGGGGGTGGAAATTACGCACTTGCTGCATGGGCACTTCACCTTGTGATTACTAGACATAGAAAGCCACGGTCAACAAAAGCGGTAGCCTTGACCGTCCACTCGATCAGTGAGCCCCACTTTTCTCCCAACCTTCATACATCCATCAGTGATGCGTCACCCATACTTGAGGCTATATAGGTTAAATCAGCAGTTATAAGGTTCATTTTGTTTCTATATATCACTACCCTACATCTATAGGAAAGGATATGTCCTAAACCCACCCAAGAGTGGTGACAAAGCATGGATTTATAGCGAGCCTGTAGAGTCAGAAGAAATTTAAGTGACATAACTTATTGTTCTCCACCTACACGCCCGGATATGGTGCGGGGAGAACAACAGGTTATAGCCTTGAATTTCATTCGCACTGTGGCTCGTCATAAATACTGCACTTTGTCATCCACTCGAGGCTGTCCAAAAAAGTGACAATTCGGACCAACACATCTCACATGTGACACATGTGAGACATGCCAAATCGAAGCGGGTGGCCTTATAGGTTTCGTGACACTATGTGATTTGAAATTAAAAATAAAAATCCGGCGATAATCCATTACTCAAATATATATTTATAAGCATCTTGCAAAACAACAATGGCATGTCTATAGGCGACCATATTACCCCATTCAATGTTTTCATTGGATAATCAATGTCTTAACACATGCATGAGTAAATTACCTTGAAAATAGCCATGGTGAAAAGTAAATGAATGGGAGTGATATATAAGGAAAAATAGTGAAACAAAGCATCTTAAAATCATGTGGTCTTTAGTTTGGTGCGCTGAAAATTAGATCTTGTCATTTGATGATGTGATTAAGTTGAATGTTCATTGACCCAATTTGGTACAACCCGAACTCGTGGTGGTGTGAAGAAAACAAAGCTGAAAGCTCATGGTCAAGCCCTCCTGTCATTGTCTTGTTGTTTCAGCTTTTGACTATGATGTTCCACTAATTTTGTTTTCAACCGACTATTGTTTAATATTCTTGTTTATGCGCTATGATGTTGCATTAGACTTGGTTAAGTAATATGTACTATGGATTACATAATATGGTTTTGGCGTTGCATCTGATTGTCTCTTCACAAAGGAGGCATGGAATGCACGAAGCGAGAGAGCGAGCAATCCTTGTTCTTGATGACAAGGTTGAACCTCTAATTACAATGGACACGCTGAAGAGAGTGGGAGGCAGATTATCTAGAGAACATCACCATCCGTTCAGCTTTGATAACCAAGAGCTTTGGAGATAGGCTCAAGAAAGCAATCAATAACGGTGACATGGTTCATGTGAATTTGGATTGGAGGAGTCCTCCCCACCACGATGGCGTGTTTAGTATGAATTTTGGACTAACTTGATAATGATGAATGTGGACCAAAATGCGATAGCTAGATTGATTTTGTCAAGAGCTTCAAAGGAGTAGCTCAGATGCTTGAGAAAAGGACTACACACAGTTCACTCCTCATTACATTACTCGGTATTGCCCAGAGGCCTTCATTCTTAGCAAGCAATGCAAGTCTCAATGTATCAACCATGGGCGGTATTGTGCACCGACCGAGCAGGATTTTAGCAAAGGGTATGATGGGAAGGATGTGGTGGTTCAGAATTTCGTCAAGTTTGTCTTTATAAAGTTGCTAAGGAGAATGGGAAACCTTGGTGGTGGGACTATGTGACTGATTTTGTAATTTAGTGCCCAATGAAGGAAAAGAAATACACTAAGGAGTGTGTTGATGGAGTTATCAAGTCACTTGGTATGTTGGTTTTGCATACACCTTTCTATTTTTTGTTGTGAGATGCACTAATTGTCTTGAATACATCTATAATTTTCAGGCCTTGACCACAAAGCAATAGATAAGTGTATTGGTGATCCAATTAACCACACCGGTTCTTCTATTATTACCTCTACAATTTAACACATATGTTTCGAGAAAGTCGTAATTTTTTGAACTCTCCATCTCAAGAGGCGCTTGTAAATGACATGCATGCTATATATGCCTAGCCATTTCGTCTTTTTGCATATGCGTGAGAGAGCGCAGTGGAGTTGTGAACATGATATCACGAGATACATTGATCTTTTTCATCTCGGCCAAAAAGCAATGATAATAAGCACTAGTTGAATGGTGCAAGGTAATGAGCACCAGTAGCTTAGGAGAAATTTGTATTGGTTGTAACCATTGCTCTTGCTTGTCTCTCCTATCTCCTCCGAGCAGAAAAAGCGACATTCATCCGAACCAATACCAACCAAGCAGATCGCACAAATGTACATTTCTCCATTTCACATTCTTCTTGAACTAGCTTGGGAGAAACACCATGACAACGACATATACTTTGAATCTCTTATTTCACATGGATGAAATCACATGACTCTTCTTGATCGAGCTAGTAGAGCGCCAGGGGAGGTGACCTTCAAGCTTGCGGACCTGGGAGGAGGAGGGCCTGTAGCGCCTAGCCGAGGGACGAGGTCGCCAGAGGTGGAGAGGAGGTCGGGCAGGGCCCTGGGCGGCGGTGTGGCCGGACGCCGGTGAGAACAGCGCTGGTCCGGCAATGGCCCGCGGCGCGGAAGGCGATGGCGCCAAAGCGGCGCGGCGCGTGGTCGAGGACGGCGTGGTCGGGCGGGCAGTGGTCGGGCGGCAGAGAAGCGATCGGCGCGAGAGAGCGATGCGCGAGGAGCGGAAAAAAATTAGGCATGGGTGGCGGTGCAGGCGCGGCGTGTGACCGAAAAGGATTGGGACGGCGGCCCAATTATCGTCGGCCATTTCTGCCGGCGTTAATTACGGTTTAATTAACGTCGGCCAAGCAAGAAGCCGACGGTAATTAATTAATTAATTGCGTCGGTCACCGTCACCGACGCGTTAATTAATTAATTAGCGTCGGCTTATTCTTGGGCGGACGTTAATTAATATGGCCGGCGTTAATTCCCTGTTTCTGTAGTGATTGTGGACTATTATTGCTTGTTACGATTTGAGCTGGTTAGTTGCTTTCGACTAGATATTTTAGGGGTTACCGGATTAGATAAAAACTTGGTTGTTGTAAATGGCTGTGATTAGTTCTTCCATACATTTTTCAAAAAGATTAGTTCTTCCGTATAGAAGAAAAGTTGGGTGGTAGAACTTCATTCTTGGAAGCACGGATGTGCGTCGATTATTGAGAAACCTTTACGGAAGCTTGATAGCTTGAGCTGGGACCTCATCGTGTTTAAAAAACAACCAAGTCTTTTGGTCCTTTCTGTGTATTATTGTTGGAGTTGAAACAAATTCTTGCCGATTGTTTATGAAAAGTATTCAGTATTCTTGTGTATGCAAAGACTGCTGGTGTAGTGGTGTTAACCGAAATAATCTTTGCTGGCTTTGATCGCCACTCGCCCGATGGCGATTGCTGAATCTGAAAATCGGAATGCCTGATCGCTCACCAGTAAAACATCTGCAGTGTAATTCGGTTTAACCGAAAACCGAATTAACCAAACCGATTCGGTTCGGTTTTTACACTATTTCGGTTTCGGTTCGGTTTTGAAAATCCAAAAACCGAAATTTTTTAAAACCGAAAAAACCGAAATGAAAAAACCAAAAAAACCGATTGCCCACCCCTCGTTGTTAATCAATTGTATAGGGCGTACACATCTTCCCAAGCAATCTTTTTGTAATTTTCCCTATAATACCCCTGGTAACCGGTTCAGCCAGCGGGCTGCCTTTAGCAATTACTCCACGCATGGTTGCCACTTCGTACTCCATCCAAAGCAAACTATTTCCATGCATAGCTAACACCCAAGAGTATCGTGGTAGTAGTGATGTGCATTGAATATGCACAGATGCTTGCAGATATATGCACTGCGAGACGATGACAAGCGAGACCACTGTTGATCATAATCCTTGATCAGATCATCCGAAATGGTATGCATATTAGTTACCTATTTAGCTCCTAAATTGGTGTTACCTAGTTTCCAGTTTAGCTCCTTAATTAGTGCGATTTTTTCTTTCCAAGTTTTGTAGCTTGGCTTCCTTGTTTAGTCTGTATCCTTTCTTATTTAAAGAGGAATAAAGCAATGAGAAAAGCTGTACCGTTCACAGCACCAAATACCTAGCGTCAATTTCTTGTTCCAGTCTTGTGTGTGTTCTTGAGTTGGCAGAGTTCTCTCTTTCTGGGAGAACTAACAAGTGGTATCAGAGCCGGTTACCGGCGTCGCACGCGTGATCACGCACTCAAAGGCATCTTCATGCCTCGGCGACGATCTGCTTCACCTCCGCCCTCTGGCTCTGGTAGCCGCACCCAGGGTGGTGGTGGCGGGAGCGACCGCGGGCTGGTTATACACCGCGTGGTCAAGGAAGGAGGAGGCGGGCCGGCAATCTACCCCATGCTGACCAAGACAAACTACAATGACTGGGCGTTGTTGATGAAGATCAAGCTACAGGCACGGTGTCTCTGGGGCGCCATCGATCCCGGCGGCGTCGGCATCGAGATGCACGAGGACCGGATGGCGCTCGACGCCATCTGCAGTGCTGTGCCGCCTGAAATGGTCTCCACGCTCGCGGTCAAGGAGTCCGTGAAGGCAGCGTGGGAGAGTGTCCGGGTCATGCGGATCGGTGATGACCGGATCAGGAAGACAAGTGCTCAACGGCTCCGACGTCAGTACGAGCTACTGGCATTTCGAGACGGTGAGGCCATGGAGGACTTTGCTCTACGGCTCACGAGCCTCGTCACTCAGCTGTCCACCCTTGGTGACCCCGAGCCCCCGCACAAAGTCGTCGAGAAGTATCTTCGCATCGCACGCTCCAGGTTCAAGCAATTAGTCCTGTCCATTGAAACTCTGCTTGATATTTCCACCCTCTCTGTCGAAGAGATCACCGGCCGGCTTCAGGCGGCTGAGGAAGAGCCCGAGCCAATCTCCATCCAAAATGGAGATAAATTGTACCTCACGGAGGAACAATGGCTTGAGCGCTACAAGAAGACGGAGTAGGAAGATTCTCGCAGCGGTGGTGGTTCAAGGAGTCGCGGCAAACGCCGTGGAGGAAAAGGGAAAGATCACAGCGGCGGGAACACGGATAGCCGTAATGGCTCTGGCTCGGCGCCTGGTCGCAACGGCGACAAATGCCGAAATTGCGGGAAAAACGGCCATTGGGCCAAGGATTGCAGAAGCAAACGAAAAGTGGAGCAAGCCCACACGGCCCAAGCCTACTGGAGGGAGGAATCATCACCAACACCACATCAAAGCCGCTGCCACTCCCATCCCCATCGGCTGCGCTTGGGGTAGAGATCAGTGCCACCCCCACGAGAGAAGCCAACACCGCATCAGAGGAGCTCCTCCCACCGGCACCGAGGGCGTCATCTCTGCCACATTCGCACGTCGAACTGGTGGAGGAGAAAGTCTTCACGGCACTCAACGGCGACGAAGAAGATCGGAATCCCCGGCGATGGATCTTCGACACCGGAGCTTCGAATCATATGACGGGGTCCCGGGTGGCCTTCTCCAACCTCGACACAGGCATCACCGGCTCAGTTCGGTTCGGCGACGGCTCTGTCGTCCGGATTGAAGGCTGCGGCACGGTGCTCTTCGAGTGCAAGAATGGAGAACATCGTTCCCTCCCCAACACATACTTCATACCAAGCCTCACCGCAAATATCATCAGCTGCGGTCAGCTGGATGAAGGGAATTTCCAGATCCTAATTGAAGATGGAACGATGCGGATCCATGACGAACAACGACGACTTCTTGCAAAATTACACATGAGCCGGGCGCTTTATGCGTGCTCGACATCAACATAGCACGTCCGGTGTGCCTGGCTGCGCGTGCCGGCGAAGATGCATGGCGTTGGCACGCAAGGTTCGGCCACACCAACTTCACCGCACTGCGCAAGATGGGGCAAGAGAGACTTGTCCGAGGTTTACTGTCTTTGTCCCGGTGGAACAGTGTCGCGACGCATGTCTCGCCGACAAGCATCGGCGTGCACCCTTTCCCCACCATATCCAGCACCGCACCTCCGACGTACTCGAGCTTGTGCACGGAGATCTTTGCGGCCCAATCACTCCGGCTACACCAAGCGGGAACCGCTACTTCCTCCTCCTCGTCGACGATTTCGGTAGATTCATGTGGGTGACGTGCTACCCACAAAGGATCCGCACCGACCGCCAAAAGCGCATTCAGCGGCGGCGTAACGCAAGAGCGGAAGAAGTCTGCGAAACCTTGCGCTTGTCGCGGAGGAGAGTTCACAATGAGCACTTCAACGAGTACTTATTTGAGCTTGGTGTTCGGCGTGAGCTCACGGCGCCGTACTCACCCCAGCAGAACGGCGTCGTTGAAAGGAGGAACCAGACGGTGGTCGGAGCCACAAGAAGTATGCTCAAGGCTAAAGGACTTCCAGGCAAGTTCTGGGGGGAAGCAATTACCGCTGCAGTGTACATTCTAAACCGGTGTACGACGAAGGGTAACGACGGCGGCAAGACTCCGTACGAGCTTTGGAATAGGAGCACGCCGGCGGTGCATCACTTGCACACGTTCGGGTGCGTGGCTCACGTCAAGAACGTCGCGCCCGGCGTGAAGAAGCTTGACGACCGCAGCAAGCCGATGATCTTCGTCGGCTATGAACCCGGCTCCAAGGCATACCGCGTCTACGACCCATCGACCAGGCGAGTCCACATTAGTCGAGATGTGGTCTTCGACGAAGAGGCGCAGTGGCAGTGGAGCGGCGGCCAAGAGGTGGATGTCGTCGACGAATTCATGATCGAGCACACCAGCGTGGTCCAGGCTGAGGTGGAAACCACGCTCAACGGTAGCTACGAGAGCACGTTGTGACACCTCTCGCACTTTCGGCTCCGTCCCAAAGACGCCCACGCGAAGTCAAGTTCATCTGCGCGAAGTTTTCGATCGAGTTCACTTCACCACCACCGGGCGGAGGAGGGACTTGATCTTGAGCATGATGATGCACCGCTCGTTCCGCACCATTGACAATAATCTCGGGCCGGCGCGCCGGGCTTGGCGTTCCGGGATCGATGATGAGGCGCATCTAGTAAACATCGATGAGCCGACTTCATTCGATGAAACGCAGAGCGCATGAATCTTTGGCGAATGGCGATGCTTTCGACGAGATGACATCAATTGAGTCCAATGGCACGTGGGAGCTCGTCGATCCTCCGTCGCAACAGCGTCCAATTGGGCTCAAATGGGTCTTCAAGACCAAGAAGGACGCCGCCGGAAATGTCACCAAGCACAAAGCACGGCTCGTGGCGAAAGGGTATGTGCAGCGCCAAGGAATCGACTACGACGAAGTGTTCGCACCCGTGGCGCGCCTTGAGTCAATCCGGCTCCTGCTGGCTCTCACGGCAAGTGAAGGCTGGCCGGTCCACCATATGGACGTAAAGTCAGCCTTCCTCAACGGAGAGCTACGTGAGGAAGTCTACGTCACTCAACCTCCAGGCTTCGTGGTCGCCGGCAAAGAACAGAAGGTGTTGCGCTTGGTCAAGGCGCTCTATGGTCTTCGTCAAGCTCCGCGTGCGTGGTACGCCAAGTTGGACACCTCCCTTGTGTCACTTGGATTCCAGCGCAGCGTCTCCGAGCACGCCGTGTACACCCGCGGAGTGGGCGCGCACAGGTTGGTTGTGGGTGTATATGTCGACGATCTTGTCATCACTGCCGGGGACTCCACCGAGCTCAAGCAGTTCAAGGAAGAGATGAAAGGGACATTCCAGATGAGTGACCTAGGTCTGCTTCAATACTACCTTGGCTTGGAGGTAGTCCAGACCAATGATGGCATCACCATCAGTCAAGGTGCGTATGCAATGAAGATCTTGGAGGCGGCTGGACTGGCAAGAAGCAACGCCTGTAACACTCCCATGGAATCGCGTTTAAAACTCAGTAAGTTAAGCAATGCCCCCGCTGTTGATGCTACTGAGTATAGGCGGATTGTGGGAGCTTTGCGCTATCTGGTTAACAAAAGACCGGACTTGGCGTACTCGGTGGGCTATGTAAGCAGGTTCATGGAGAAACCCACCACCGAGCACTTGGCGTTGGAGGCGTGTCTTTGCGATATGTCGCAGCACAAGAAACCACTACCGTTATCGCCGGAGGAAGAAAGGAAATGCAGATCTTATCGAGATGCAGTGTGATGATCTTGCGGGGATGTTGACACCGCAAAAGCACTATCGGTGTCTGTTCTTCCTCGAAATAATCTTGTCACCGGCGATCATGAAGCGAAAGTAGTGGCTTTATCAAGTTGCGCGGTTTAATATATTGCTGCTACAACAGCTTCTGCCAGGGAGTTTATCTGGCGCGCCTTCTTGCGAACTCCAAGGAAAGGAGAGCGGCGATCACTTTGAAGATTGACAACCAGTCCGCGATTCAACTAAGTAAAAATCCTGTCTTCCATGATCTCAGCAAACATATAGATACAAGATATCACTATATCAGGGAATGCATTGAGGAAGACAAGGTGAGGGTTGAACCAGTTGATACCAAGGAACAACTGGCGGACATTCTGACAAAAGCTCTTGGGCGTGATCGCTTCATTCAGCTACGCTCAAGACTCGGTCTCATCGACGTTAAACAGATGTACAAGGTTTAGGGGGAGTCAGGTGATCCGATCATGGATTAGGGGGAGAATTGTTGATCATAATCCTTGATCAGATCATCCGAAATGGTATGCATATTAGTTACCTATTTAGCTCCTAAATTGGTGTTACCTAGTTTCCAGTTTAGCTCCTTAATTAGTGGGATTTTTTCTTTCCAAGTTTTGTAGCTTGGCTTCCTTGTTTAGTCTGTATCCTTTCTTATTTAAAGAGGAATAAAGCAATGAGAAAAGCTGTACCGTTCACAGCACCAAATACCTAGCGTCAATTTCTTGTTCCAGTCTTGTGTGTGTTCTTGAGTTGGCAGAGTTCTCTCTTTCTGGGAGAACTAACAACCACAAAGACACACAGGAAGATTAGAAACTTGGAATTCATGTTAGCGTGAGCTTTAGCTTTTGATGACATGATGCAATTGCAGTGCTTGTGGTACCCAACTTATATAGGGAGCTGGATCATAGTTGCATATTGTGAGGTGTCGTCGGTTAAGGGACAATACAACTAAGAGTTAAGTGAGGATTATGGCTGATTTGAATTTTGTGCTCCGGAGTGATTTTCTGACTGCTTCTCAATTCAAAGTGCCGAGTTTGTATGGTCATATGTCGACATTAACATGAGAATTAAATAGTATCATGTTACGAGCTTGTCAGTGGGTGTGATGGCTTGCACAGATATCTTTTTGTTTCAAGTCAGACTGATGTTAGGTTCTTAACGACGCAAGGATATATAATACCGATTACACAATGTAAGGTTTCTGTCCGGTCATTTGAGATGCACAATGTTAAGTTTTTCTATGTAAAACTGATCGAATAAAATCCCTGATGATTCTAATGTTTAATCTGACCAAGGACAAATCTTGTGCAGCATGCCACTTTCACGCTTAGTTGTTAATCTGATGTACGATTGATGATGGGTTGACTTTCGACTTTTGACTCTCAACCTTACTAAATGACATCAAAATTTGCTGGGTCATGATGCATGTATAAAGTCTTAGAGTTGGCTACAGCGACATTCTGGTAATACTCTGCACTCGATGCGTAGCTCAGCTTGTGGTTCTCCTCCCAATTGCGAACTGTCAAAAATCTGAACACTCCTCGCAACGGTGGAGCATGGTCTGTCAAGTAGTGCCACGAGAATCTTATAGGCATGTCGACGGGATTCTAATATATTCATTCTCAAATTTATGGAAGGAAAGGAATGTAAAAGTTTTCAACAATATATACAAAACTCTACGGTCGGTCTTCCATCAAATCACCTAGGACGTAAATATATAACAGAAATACAGTGCTTCTTCCAGAGCCGGACCAGAGCAATCATCACACAGGCACATAGCCAACGATCACCAGGACGTTGCGGGGACAGGGCAGGCACCAGGGCCGTTTAGACTGCGACATTGATCATCTCCCAATCTTCATATTAAGCTCTATCATGAAGATGGATGTCTGTTCCTTGCTGCCTTTATTGTGTTGTTCCGGTTTGGAATTGTAACACCTTATATTCAGGGCGCCTCAGACCTGTTATTGGACTGCTATTGTTTTTGCTACTTCCTTCTTTAATGATGGTAGAACTTGTAACATCCCGAAAAGTAAGTAATATAAAAATAAATATTTTAAATTTGAAAATATTTATTTCTGAGTTCTTAGCATTATTGGTTTTATTTGAATTTCCTTTGGAATTTTGCATTGCATGAAAAATCAAATAAAGAGAATTAATGAATGGATAATGATAGAAAGATAAAAAGATAAAAGTAAAATCTTGAAAAATTTATATTAATATTTTTAACCCTCAGATGAAACTTTTTACCTGGTAACTTTTATTTTACTGCATGGTAAAAATAGTATTAATGATGAAAAAGACAAATTTGACTAGAAACCGTGCATCACCCGAATTAATGAAAAATATTAAGAGTTTACATGAAGCTGATAAAATTACCAAAGAACCCTTTGTACAGGATTTACCTTGGGTAAAAATATAAAGAATTAACCAGGTCGGATAGGCCTCGAAATAATTCAAAAACAGAAACTAGAAAAAGCTGTAAAATGGAATGTCAGACTTTTTATAAAATACTGGAGAAATATCTTGAGCTGAAAATTTTAAATAAGAATAATTAGCTCAAACTAATTTTAAAAACAAAGTTTAAAAAAGTTATAAAAATATTTGAATTGTCTGATAATTCAAAAACAGAATTTGAAATCCTGTGCATTGTACAGTGTCAGAATTTTAGTAAATAATATACAAATTATTTGAATCTCAAATGTTTACTGGAGATCATCTACTTCCAGAGGAGACTACGCAAAAAGTATGAAAAATCTCTGACAAGGTTTAGCTGGCGAAGCAATGCAAGTTCAGTGCACCCAGCCGGTTGATTCTTAAGCCGGTTTCTTGCCTTCACTGCCATGTGGGTCCCCAGTCTAGAGTCTTCCATCGATGCCAGCAAGCCCAAGTCTTATACGTCAGGATATCACGCCACAGCCGCTCCCATCATTCTCCTCTACTTTCCTTGCTCTCTTCCAGCCAAACGCGAGAACTCCATCCCATTCTCGCCATAGCCAAAGCCCCTAGAGCTCAAAGCCACTCATGAATCTTGTGATTCACCAACCATTTCAAATCCTTAAGTGGAGCATCACTACACTCTACTGAGCTAAAGCCCTCAAGAAAATCTTGAGCTCTTCATGCGAAATTGTGCCACCACCGTGAGCTTGTCTTCCTCAAAACTGGCGCACGGTGGCAGAGCCCCTCGGAGTTTCTCCCTTCAGGTAAACCTCGAAAATGGAACCTCTAGTACCCCTTTTTGCTTATTTTTCTACCGATTTGAACTGAAGCACCTTCGGTTGTCTTCTTCGCCTGGTCACCGCCATGGTCGCCGCCCCACCTCGGCTGCTTCGCCTGCTGCATCTCGGCCAAATCATTCATGGTCTTTGGATGCGCTGGCAGTGCTCTTCCTCTGGTGTGGTCGCCGCCAGAAGCCGCAGAATATCCTCGCCGCCATGCCCTAGAAGCTCCTCTGTTCTTCTTTCTCTGCGCAAGGGGGCCAAGGAGTCAGGCGCCTGTGGTGGAAGAAGACTAGGTCCAGAAGGCGTTTTCTATACTGGTAAAGCGTATTTTCATATTTCAATGAATTTCCAAACCAATTGTTAATTTAACTTCCATATCTTCTGCAAATTTAAGTCAATTTCAGTGGAATAAATTTGTATAATCATCTAAAATCAAGAAGAATCTAAATGTACAAAAATATTTAATTTCTGAACTGCAGAATATTTATTTGAATGAAACCTTGATTAAAACCATAATATGGTCTTTAATGCAAATCTATGCATAGTAACTTATAACATGATAAAATAAATTCTTAGGTGATAAATAGACCAAGATGAATTCAAGTATACAAGAATATTCAATTCTTGAATCATAGAACAATTATTAAAATCAAGAATGGGATAAACACACCATTATGGTCATTATTGCATATGTGAAAAATATAACTTTTACAACTATAAAATAAATTCTTGGTTGCCTCTGGAACCATAATAAACTCAAATATGTGAAAACATTTAAATTTTTATCTCAATTTAACTTAATTGCTTGTTAATCATCATTAAACCCTATTGTGGCCATTAATAAAAATACCAATGTAATAACTCCTAAAATGATCAAATGATTGGTATGAAATTCTGAAAACAAGAAGAACCCATGGGTGTAAAAATATTTAAAATAAGATTTAATTAGCATTCTTTTAATGAAAGGAAATGTTAATTATAACAATAAGTAAATAGATAATCTATTACAATTAAAGTTAAAATAATGCCAAACCAACTTTAAAACACTTCTAGGATTGCATTCTGTTAATGCCTGAAAAATGAGTAAAGGATCACATATAATGTAGTCACAAACTTCAAATGAATCTTGACCGATTTAGTATTCGCGTTGAGATCATTTATGCTATTTCATCAGTAGATAAAATAACTGGTCTAAATGATAAAATCAGTAAAACGAGTTTAGAATCACTGTACAAAGTTCATTCTACCATATTCTATAAAAAGAATCAAATTTCATCAAAGTTTACATATTAATCTTATTAGTTCAAAATCATTAAGTGTTAATCATTCACTTCATGTTCTTGCCGATTCCGATAACGTAAACTTTGTAATATCACATAAGCCTTTTCAATGATGAATATAAAGTCTCGTCTAAATCCTAAAGCTTATGAAATTAGCCTGTAATACTCTCCAAAGCGTAGTCTACTCTATTACGAAAAGGTAATCTCATTTCGCCGTGATTTGCATATTAATCTTGATAGCTTAATAACCCTAAGTGTTCACGTGTTCCGAAGCGTAATATGCGAAAACATTTCATTTATCATCTTCTTCGCATATAAAACTTATCGTCATAAATACCTTGAAGGACCACAATCGCACCAAAACCATAGTGTTTAAGCATTTTAAATGACTTGTAGGATAGCTCGTCTAAATGAGAATTTTATGAGGGATAGTCTTGAAATGATATATAGGATATGTACTACTATATTCAAGGAAAATATTTTATTTACAAGCCGTTCTTCAATTAGTTTTCACTAGCTAGTACAATGACCTTAAGTGATAATTGTTCACTACACGTTTTCAATTCGATTTCTTGTAATGTAAACCTTGATTCCATATTAGCTTTTTCAACAATGAATATAATGTATCAGCCAGAGCCTAAAATTTATGGAATTATCTTAGGATTGTTATACAAAGTATAAATCATCCTATTGTGAAGAAATAACCATATTTCATCGTGTTTTGCATACAAATCCTAATAGCCAAATAACCTTAAGTGTTAAGTTTTCTGAGCTTTATAATATGAATCGGTAAGAATGAAGAAATCAGTATATTAGATATTTGAATCTTGAAATCTTCCTAAAACCTTGAATGTGTAACTAATAACCTATCTTAGGGATCTAGCCTATAGGATATGCTTTTTCATGTGAAGTTAATTAATGGATTAAATGCTATTCATTCATATCATTCAACAAAGTGACTAATGAACTAATTTTCACTAATCTAAATATTTTTTGCATCTTGTATTTGAAGTTATAATTATAAAATTCATAAAACAAGGATAGTTGATCCATAAAGGAAATCATGCTTTATTCTTTCTGCAAGATATTAGCTTTTTGCGCGCTTAATCAACTAAAACATGCAATATGAAATAATTGAATCCAACTCTTGGTTGTTCTTGTTTTCTGCAATGATTCTTTATTTGGATTTTATGTCTATCTTCTTTTGCCCCTTATTAAAGTTTGGTATTTGCCTTATTTTTCGTTGAGCAACGTGTAGAATTCGACGTTGCTGTTTCCGTCGTCATCATCTTCGTCAATCGCAACCTTGTCTTCACCATAAGCAATGATTAAGCAAGGCAAGCACCCTTTGACCATATTGATCCCAGTATTTTATATTCCTTTTGTTCATCAAATTGTTTCGTGCATGCGTTTATTTGATATAAATCTGCTATTTTGTGGTATTGGTAGATATACCAGTTGTCACATGAAACTCCTTGATGATTATGGAAATGTGAACCTTGATAACCACATAATAGGGCTAGACATCTCTTAATGTCATCTTGGGTATATCTGATCATATTAACACGCTTAGCCATGCTTTAGTATCGAGGAGCAGATGATCATGATTAAAATTATTTTTGAAATGTTTTATATGGAACTGAATGGTCCTTTTTGGGAAAATGGTTCTTTGGTACTTTGATTAAAACCCAAAATAAAACTATGCTTTGATGCGGCGATTATTGGCGATGGCAGAATGTGCGAAAGGAATTGCACGTAGTGTAGGGTGGAGTATCGCCGTGTCGGATTAGGACCGAGCAATGGGGCGCTATTGATCCGAGATTTCCGTGCAACCACGAGGGCTATTTATGGGGTAGCCTTAGCCTATTAAGTTACTTAGACATGGCTTTGCTCATTGGTGGCGAGGAGCTAGCACGAGCATTCGGTCCAGTTTGCTTGGAAGGGTTTCCACCCATGCAACGGTGTGCGTGTCGAGCTGTGGGAAGATTGGTTCGAAGAATTGATGACGCGAAATTCGGAAGAAAGCAGGCGGCGTTTAAAAGCGAATCAAGCGGATGTAAGCGAGTGCGAAGGAAATCAAGACATCTGACGGTCATCCGACCGAGCGAGGATTACAAGAAGACGTTTAAGTTTGTTGTTTTGTCGTTTTACTCTTTTCTTGGTTTGTCTCCGTTTTGAGTGTGAAACCTTTCTTTACTCTTGTAATTTCTTTGAAGTATAAAGACCGGGAATGGAATGAAAAGAGTAACTCTTCCGCATATTCTGTTAGTTTCTTCTAGATTAGCTTAGAACCCTAGTTCATGTATCCACGGTTTTAGTTCTTCTTTGGCAATTTGGATCGGGTTCTTGCAGAGTTCTTTGGGTTTTGCTGATTCGCGATTCTCGCAAGGGCCCGACAAATGGTATCGAGCAGTTCTTTCTTGTTGCGTGAGTGATTTGAGGATTTGGGAAAGGGGTTGGTTCATCCGTAAAATTCCCCAATCAGTGAAGACACCTCAGATCGACGAAGCTATCCAGAATCTGTGGGGGATTGAAGGCGGAGATGGATGTTCAAAGGGAGATCGAGAAAATCCAGGTATGTTCTACTGATATGGAGGCTTTAAAATCAGGTGTGGCGGAGATTAAGAGTTGGCTTATGGAGAGCTCGTGTATACCTGTGAATCAAGTAGATCATCTAAGCCCCTCTGTAGAAAATGAGACCAGTGTTCCTTTGTTGTCATCTGATATGAATAGGAGTGGGATTTTTATTGGTGTATCTGGAGTAATGAGCGCTATTCGCAAGGAGTAGTATAACACCGTATTTATACGCCATCGTAACTACTCCTCATCCAAATGTGAGAGTTCGGGAGGAATGGGATCGATTGGGGTTGGTTTCAATTCATGGCCCAATTACCTCGGAGATGTATTCAGGTGGCGATTCGAAATGGTGCTCAAACGCCGATCTGAGTAGTCGAGTCATTACCCATTTGGAAGTGGTCCTAATTTGTACCAAACAAATTAGATCTAGATCGGTGAATATTTTCACAAATCGACCTATCAACATCCAGTATTATCTCCCACTCTGAACTCAAGGGTACCTGAGAATTTGTCAAATGGGGGTTTTCATAGTAACAATGGCCCTAACTCCAATGCTAGCAGATATGGTGAAGGAGGTTACATTGTTGGTGCAACTAGATATGGGTATGGACATGCTAACCTTGGCACTGCATATGGAAATTATGGGGCTGCAGGATATGGTGGTGTTTCTGCTGAGTATGGTGGACCTTATGGCAATCCAAATGCAGCTGGTTCGGGTTACCAAGGTGGTCCTCCAGGCACAAAAAGGGGAACTTGGGGTAGTCAAGCTCCATCTGGTTACAGCACTGGGAGTTATGGATGGCAAGCAAAAGAAGAAGATTACAAATCCGATGATCCAATTGGTAGGTTCTTGTCGAACACGGTGATCTGAAAACGATGGTGATCACGGAACTAGAGTGCAAGTGTAACCAAATGAATCTTTCTCTTCAAAGGGCAATGGAAGAAAGTGACTTCTTTGCACAAACATTATAATGAAGAAATGCAAAACATGCGATCTGCTGCCGGTGAACATTCACGGAGAATTTCCCAAGAGATTGATCACCGAGAAAACATGGGATGAGAAAGAAGCGACATCCAAAGGAGATCCAAGCAAGCCGAATGAATTAGTGGCTCCACATCGACATGGAAAGAAGAAAACTGGAGAATGAGAGGAAAAGAATGCTGCCCAAAATGACTCCTCCACATGGCTAGAGTTGAGCAGCAGAAAGTCGATAAAAATACGCGGAGGCTTGTTGAGAAACACAAGAAAGAGAAGGAGATTGCTCGAACAAAATCCTGCAGATTAGAAAGACGGTTGGATGAAAAGCAAAAATTTGGAGTGGAAATGCAACCAATTAAGGGTAATTGCGGTGGTGAAGCACATGGAGGGAGAGGGTGTCGATGTGAAGAAAGCGTCGAGGAGCCGATCATGAACTAAATGGAAAATTTGAGGAGATGGAAGATCTGGAAGGCCTAAATCAAACTCTTGTTATCAAAGAAAAGATGACCAATGATGAGCTGCAGGATGCAAAGAAAGAGCTTATTTTGGGCATGGCGGACTTATTAGGCCCTCAAGCAACATTGGAATCAAGAGGATGGGAGAACTGGATGAGAAGCCCTTTGTTAGAGCTTGCAAGCAAAGATATGGTACTGAGGCTGAAGCAAAAGCAGCTGAATTTTGCTCCTGGTGGCAAGAGCATTTGAAAAACGCTAATTGGCATCCTTTCAAGATAGTGACCACAGGTGCAAAGGCTGAGCAAGTCATCGATGAACATGATGATAAAATGGTGGGCTTGAAGGAACCGCTCATGCAACTGTCCATCCACGCAGTTTGGGGAACAACGGTGGAAAAGGGTTATACTCGGAAGTGTATGCCATGCAAGGAAGTTATGGTGGCAGAAAGGGAAGAATTGAGTTCAGATGCTGTGATTGAGAATCTATTTCACGAGTTACAGGGAATTTCTTTTGTCACCACTTTTAAGCTATTGAAATTGGGTAATTATGGCATGATATTAGGAGCTGATTGGATATATGAATATAGCCCTATTGAATTGGATCTCAAAGAGAAATTGCTCACCATCACTAAAAACGGTCAACAGATAATGCTCCGGGATCTCACTCAGCCAAAAGCTAACTATATGCTGAATGCAGATCAATTCAAGAGATTAGTTCAGAAAAATATTGGTGGGATTCTTGTGCAGATTGATGCTTTAGATCTGAAACAACCAGAGGGAGTGTCACAAGTGAACCCAATGGTTGAAGACTTGCAAACTGGAGTCGATCTAACTGGAAAGTACAAACTGGAATCAGGAATGGGTAAGTACAAGGGCCGGATGTATGTTGGAAGCAATAATAATCTCGGATCAGTACTACTTGATGCATTCCATACCTCAGTGCTGGGAGGTCACTTTGGGGTGAGAGCCACTTATCTTCCTCCTAAGAAAGTGTTTTATTGGCTGAAGATGAGAAGGAACAAGAGTGTATCTGGAGTGAGCAGTATTGATTACTTGGGGCTTGTGATAAGTGATCCAGGGGTCTCCACAGATCCAAAGAAGGTGACGGTTGTCTTGAACTGGCCTACTCTAGACATAGTCTCGGAATTGAGGGATTTTGTTGGTCTCATGGGATATTTCTATAGCAAGGCTTTAGGGTCAAAATCTGTTGGAAAATTGATTTACGACAAGAAGGCAATGGCAATCTTGGAAGCGCTGAGGAAATGGAGGTATTACTTATTGGGGAACAAGGTGATTATCAAAACAGACCAACGGAGTTTAAAATTTATCACTTCTCGGGAGCTAGTGGAGGGGAGGCAGCACCAACTGATGTTGAATCTGTTGGAATTGGATTTCCGAATCGAGTATAAACAGTGTAAAGAACACAAGGCCTCGGAGGTTCTAACTAGAATGCATGCCACCAAGGAAGAAAGGAATCAATATGCAGTCATTCCTTATGTGATACTGAATGGATTATTGACCTCAAAGCGAGTTCTGGCGGGATGATAAATTTGCGAGAGATCATCAGTGACTTGAAAACTGATGTGGGTGAACATTTGAGTGTAAGAGTTACATATCACCAGCTCAAGAAGGACTTCGGAGAACAAGAGGTACCAGTGCCTGAAATGCTATTGGGGAATGCTGAGGGCCTAATCAAAACAGAGCCAATTGCTATTTTGGCGAGGCACATTGTCATGCCCCGAATTTACAACTTCGGACACTCTGTGTATTCTGCACTAGTCCAGGATCGCGCTAGTGCACACAGACTAAACAGGGTATAATATCACATCATACGCAGCGGAATATTAAATAAAGTATTTCAAACATTTATATAAACGAGTGTACGACCTTATGGTCATCCTTACAATAGTTTGCCACGCAGGCTTACAATAATCGAGAATAAAAGTTCAACAATGAATTATAAAAGTCTTGGTGGTCCATCTTCTCCTGATCGCTCGAGCGAAGGCTTGCCCTTAGTTCCTGGCTCCTCGACATACTCTTCCTTGTAGGTTGGTGTAGTTTCTTCTTACGGTAGGTTTGTCATGAGGGTGAGTACACACCGTACTCAACAAGTTATGCACAAATGCAGATCTATTTACTACATGCATGTCTTAACCAAAGGATAGGCTTATTGGTTATTTTGCTTTTGCATCAACATTTTGAATTATCAATTACTTAGGTTGAAAGCATCAAACTTTATAATTAATATATGTCTCAAATTGTTTTTCCACAATATTTTGGACACATAGTCCCTAGACAACTTCATTTCACAATTTTGGCACTGACCAACCACCCCATTTATTTTTAGAACACTACCCTTGATTTGTAATCCCGAGCATTGTCCATTACCGTGGACTCGACTATTCAACAGTTTGACACTCTGCAGAGGTTGTACACTTTACCCACAAGATACTGATTTGCACACCACAAAGGCGATTAACTGTAACAAAGCTTTTGAGAGACTTCTGTCTCACCTAAGAACCTCTCGTGTTGCCTTCACTATCACTTCCTCTCACAGGCAAGTATAGGGTAGCGAACACCGTTGGATAGGGTACCAAGCCGTAGCACGAGCACGCTCCCGTCTGATTACCCCGTGTAATCGCCACCCCGAGTATCGAGGTAAGACATCGAATCCTACTAAACTAGGTCTTCCCATTCGGACATGTGGTTGTACGAGAGACTCAGTCAAAGGCTTGCAAGGTAAAGTCCTTAATCGACCAAGGCAAGACATCCTTCTCTCGATTTTGGCACACACCCTCACATCACTCAACCCATCCCACAGTTGCACACAGGCCCACTCGCACGAAGCCTCGGTCCACTTGCCCCAGTCTAAATCAATTCCACCCCAGTTATTCAACGGTGCAACACATGCCCGTAATCGCCTTTCATGTAGAACCACACAGGTCTCTACAGTCCAACACCATTACCAACAGCATTACACTTTATTCAAAAATCATTCCATAATATTTGGTCAAGGTTACATTTGTATTTAAGAACATCATTCACGTAGTAAGCATCACTAAGCAACTATTCACGGTCTAGCCTCCCGTGTTGGCACATTATATATCATCAACCAACTAGATTTACCCAACTTAAGTTATCAAGGAATCATGGCATACAAATGATATCAAGGAGTCATAAACAATTTGGTTGGATAGCTAATTCACCCAAAATAATTAAAGTCATTTTTAGTTGAATTAGCATGCATAGTTTAAAACAAAGTATATTTTAAAAATTAGGAGCAACATGGTCAAAGCATAACTTGCCTTCAAAAAGTTGCTGATCCTGATCCGAAGTCAAATCTTGTACTGGAAATTCCCTCTCGCAATCTCCCGTCAAATCAACGTCTAATTAAAATCAACATACACACAATAAATATATTTTCCAGAGAGCTAAATCAACTCTAAAAATTTCATAAAATTCACCAATAAATAGATCTTGATTTTACAAATTTTTAGAAATTGGAATCACTCAAATCGGAGTTAAAACACAAAAGTTATAAGCATTTGAAGTTTCAAAATAAATCCAAAAATAATAAACCGAATTTCTCTAATTATTTTTATACGGAAAATCCCGATATTTATGACATCAGCAACACTGTAGATGACGTCATCCTCAAACTTGACATCAGCATGACGTCACTGCTGACGTCATCATCGGCCTCACCAGCACTGACAAGTGGGCCCCACCGATGACGTCAACCGCTGACGTCAGCATTGACACGTGTCGATCATTCGAGTGTGACACGCGGCGGCGAAATATCAACCGAGAGGTTGAGTTATTCTAACCGTCGGATCAAAAATCAACGGCGAGATCTAAACAATGTTTCGCTCGATTATTAGGTGACGACCGTGGCGCATTCTCATTCTTGGATTAAAATCCAGCGGCAAAGAATAAACCGAGTAACGTTTCATTTGACCGGTCATGGCTCGTGATTCGTGGAAACAAGATCGATGGTTGAGATCGCGCCGACACTTTGATCACTTGATAAAGTCTTGACACGTGGCGCAACTTCAACGAAGGATCAAAATCGAGCGGCGACCACAATCCGGATGGCGTCGATGGCACCGACGAGCTGCGTCGCCTCGATTCCCGCGACGCGCATTCGCTCGTCTTGGATCGGCACGCGGCGCGATCACGGCGTTGATTTCACAATCAGCGGCTCGGATTAATCGATTTTCTATGCCTAATATTCCGATTAAATGACTACAAGATTAAATAGGCGCCGGGCCCATTAGCAACCGCACGATTCGATCAAATGGCCGGCGTTAGAAGATGGGGTTCACTATTCACGCGACTACGTGGCTAAATCTCAATCATCCGTCTGATCCAGCGGCTAGCATTTAACTTAAGTTTTAAGCACACGCGGCGATCCGACCACGAACGCGTGGCGCTATCGACCATTGATATCTAGATCTCTGCCACGGTGAAATTGGTACTCCTTTGTTGAAAGGAAGATGTGGTGTATGTGGTGCGTCGATCGACGATCGGACGGTTGATGTAGCTCGGTTGGCGGTGGTGTAGCGGCAGTAGAGGTGACCGGAGAGGAAGAAGACAGCGGCTCCAACGGCGCTCGATCTCGCTGCCCATGAAGAAGTAACTCTTGAATAGCGTCACGGCTCAAGGATTACCGGTGGTCTTAGCGGCGGAGGATCACCGAGTGGACAAAAACTATGGCGAGTGTCACGGAACCGGCGAAAATGTGGATGCTACGGTGGTCTTTGGAATGCGTGAAAGGGTTCTACACGCCGCGGCGACGTGCTTTATACCCGGGCTAGCTAATGAAGCGCAGGACGCCCGACGGCGAAGTTAATGTGGCGGTTTCTCACCGGAGGCAATGGCGGCGGCGAACGCATGGAAGATGAAGCGGCGGCGTGGCCTCCTCACGTGCGAGGATGAAGATCCAGCGGTGCGTAAAATGAAATGATGCGGGTGATTCGCACCACACGATCACGATCGCGACGGTGGAAGAAAGCAATGACAGCTAGGGTTTTGGCGTGGGCGCGATGGTGGGCTCGGCCCATTCTTGTTCATTGAATTTTAATTGATTTGCGAATAAAAATAATTCGTAATATTCATTTAAATTATTTGAGGCTTCAAAATATCGAAAAATTCTAGAAAAATTCGAGAAAATATTTTAAGACATTTTGAACTCAAATAAAATATTTTCGCTTTTATTTTATTAAAACTTTTCTTTATTAAATAATTTTCCAAATAGGAGTTAATTTCCAAAAATCCAAATAATTGCAAATAAATTCCAGAAATTCTCAGGAATTCAAATTAAATTGTAAAATTCAAAATTAGCAAAATTTGAGGATGTTACAAACCTCCCCTCTTAACAGAATCTCGACCCCGAGATTCAGGGCTGGCTAGAGAATAACTCAGGAAATTCTTTCTTCAAATCTTCTTCGCGCTCCCAAGTTGCTTCACTTTCCGAGTGGTTGCTCCACTGAACTCTGCAGAAACGAGTTGACTTGTTTCTGGTCTCATGATCCATGGTATCCAAAATCTTTACTGGATGTTCTTTGTAAGTTAAATCTTCTTGTAACTCAATGGCTTCCATTGGTGTTTGTTCTCAGTGCTCGCGCAAACATTTCTTCAACTGGGATACATGGAACACATCATGTACTCCGGTTAAGGACTGTGGCAATTCCAGCTGGTAAGCAACTTCACCTTTACGGCTCAGGATCTTGAATGGTCCAACATACCTCGGAGCAAGTTTTCCTTTCGCATGAAACCTTTTAACTCCCTTTAATGGTGTGACCTTGAGATATACATAGTCTTCAGGCTCAAAGCTCAACTCACGGCGTCGGTTATCGCATAACTCTTACATCTCGATTATGCGATCTTCAATCTTTCTCGAATTAATGCGATCTTCTCTTCTGCATCTAAGAGTACATCTGGTTCGAAGATATGACGTTCCCCCGTCTCGTTCCAGTTCAGTGGTGTTTGATATGGTCGACCATATAAAGCTTCAAAAGGCGACATTTTCAAACTAGCTTGGTAACTATTGTTGTAGCTAAACTCGGCATATGGTAAACACTTGTCCCATGAGGTTGTATATGACAATGCACAGGCCCTTAGCATATCTTCAAGTATCGATTAACCTTTCGATCGACCATCATCATCTGCGGATGATCTGTTTATCTTGAAATTCAGACTTGTGCCCATTCTTTGTATGCAAACTTATCCCAAAACCTCGAGGTAAATTGAGTACCTCGATCCGACACTATCTTCTTGGGTACACCATGTAAACAAACAATTCTCGACATGTGCACTCGCCAACTTATCTCTGAATAAGTTGTCTTTACAGTATAAAATGTGCGACCTTTGTTAGTCGATCTACTATGACCCATATGGAATCATATCCACCTTGAGTTCTTGGCAAACCCGGTGATGAAATCCATCCCGATTTCCTCCACTTCCATTCGGGTATCTTAAGTGGTTGCTTGATCCGGTGGTCTCGATGCATTGCTTTGACTCTTTGACATCGTCACATAGTGCTACATACTCGGCTACCTCCTTCTTCATATTCGGCCACCAAAATCTTTCTTTTAAATCCTGATACATCTTTGCACTACCGGGGTGAATTGAATATTTGGAATCATGTGCTTCTTCCAATATCAACTGCTTCAATTCCGGCTTGTGAGGTACACAAATTCGATTCTTCATCCAAAGAGTACCCTGCTCATCAACTCTGAAATCCTTAGCTAAGTCTTCGTCCATTTTTGACTTGATTCTGGTAATCTTCTCATCATCCTTTTGTCCTTCCCTGATCTGCTCTTCTAGGGTTGGTTTAACCTCCAAAGTAGCTAGAAACCTTTTCGGTACAACCTCCAATCTTAGCTTCTGAAGCTCTTTATATAAGTCAGACTGATCTTCTGCTGTCAACGAATTCAAGCTATAGCTTTTTTGACTCAAAGCATCTGCCACCACATTTGCTTTTCCTGGATGGTAATGGATTCCAATGTTATAATCCTTGATTAACTCTAACCACCTTCGTTGTCTCATGTTTAGATCTGATTGGGTGAATATATACTTTAAACTTTTATGATCTGTATATATTTCACACCGATTTCCCATAAGATAGTGACGCCAAATTTTGAGAGCGTGCACTACAGCAGCTAGCTCTAAATCATGAGTCGGGTAGTTTTGTTCATGTGGTCTTAACTGCCTCGATGCATAAGCTACTACTTTACCATTCTGCATCAGAACACATCCTAATCCCTAACGTGAAGCATCACAATATATGTCAAAATTATCTTTAGTATTCGGCAACACTAGAACAGGTGCCGAAGTTAAACGCTTCTTCAGCTCTTGGAAACTCTTCTCACATTCGGGTGTCCACAAAAACTTTTTCTCTTTCTTTAACAATTGCGTAAGAGGTCTCTTAATTGAAGAAAATCCTTCAATGAAACGGCGGTAGTATCCCGCCATTCCGAGAAAACTTACGATCGGGTAAGCGACTTGGTTGCTCCCAATGCAACATTGCTTCTACTTTCTTCGGATCAACAGCTACTCCTTCAGCAGTCATCACATGACCCAAGAACTCAACCTTCTTTTTTCAGAAGTCACATTTACTGAACTTGGCATATAACTGATTTTTCCTTAACTTTTCCAAGACCATTCTTAAATGTACTGCATGTTCTTCTTCCGATTTGGAGTAAACTAATATGTCATCGATGAACACGACAACAAACTTATCCAAATATTCCATGAATACTTTATTCATCATATTCATGAAATATGCAGGAGCATTAGTCAGTCCGAAGGACATGACCGTAAATTCATAATGATCATACCTAGGCGAGAAGGTGTCTTTGGTATGTCTTCCGTCGGATTTTAAGTCGGTGATATCCGCATCAAGGTCTATCTTTGAAGACTCTGCTCCTCTTAAGCGATCAAAGAGATCATCTATTCGGGCAATGGGTACTTGTTCTTTATCGTCACATCATTGAGTGCACGATAATCTATACACGATTCAAACTCCCATCTTTCTTCTTTACAAATAACAAGGGGCTCCCCACGGTGATGAACTTGGTCTTATGAACCCTTTCTCCAACAATTCCTCAATTTGCTTTTTCATTTCCACCAATTCCTCGGTAGACATCCTATAGGGTCTCTTCGCGATCGGAGCTCCTGGCACCACTCAATCACGAACTCTATATCCCTGTCCGGTGGCATCCCTCGCAAATCGTCGGGAAAGACATCCGGGTATTCACTAACTACTGAAACCTCTTCCATGATAACTGCCTTCACATTGTTAACCATTGGTTGATCTTTTCGAGTAACAAGTGCTTGAATCTCTATCTTCTTGCCATTTGGGCTCTCAATTGTCACAACCCTTTTTCCACAATCCAGCACTGCCTTGTGCTTGGATAACCAATCCATTCCCAAAATCACATCTATGGTCTGGGTGTCCAATATGATTAGGTTCGCTAGGAACTCTATTCCACTTATTAGTAATTTTACCCCAGAACATCCTACTTTAGCTCGGAGTTCTGATCCAGGGGTTTGAACTATTAGCATATGCTTAAGTTTAACCACATCCAAATCATTTTTCATAACAAAAACTTGAGAAACGAAGGAATGAGAAGCTCCTGAATCAAATAGAATTGTAGCTGGCACTGAGTTAACTAAAAACTTACCCAGTACAACATCTGTTGCATTCTGAACTTCGTCCGCAGTGACATGGTTAACTCTTCCCCGTACAATTGATTGAGGTGCAGCTCCTGCTTGGGTAGGTCCTCGACTTCCTCCTTGAACGGGTGTTCTTGCTAGAGTATTTCCCAGATTGAAACGAACAGGAGTGACTCCTCCTTTCTTGGGACAGACATTGGCGAAATGTCCCATCTCGTTGCAGTTGTAGCAACGTCTTCCTGTCATTGTTGGATTTCCAAAGAACTTGGCGATGACTCTTCTGCGCTTGAGGATTCGATGGGTGGGTCTCTGTGCAGGCATTGGTGCCCTCGCACTGCTTCCTGGTTGGAATCGGGTGAACTGTTGAGGTGTCACCCTCGGCCTCTGCTGACCCTGACGTCCTCCTTGCTATGCCAAACGACGCTTGCGATTGTCATCCAACTCTTTGCGCTTATCTTCAAGAATGAGCGCCTTGTTGACAAGTTCTTGGAAATCAGGAAAGGTGTGGGTGATTAATCCCACTTGAAGTCCAGAATTGAGTCCCTTCATGAATCGGGACTGCCTGGCCCTGTCCGTGGATACATCCTCCGGCGCATATCGTGCAAGTTGTGTGAACTTGTTCAGGTAGTCGGCCACTGATTGACCCCCTTGCTTCAAGGATCGGAACTCTTCTTTCTTGAGCTCCATCATACCCTCCGGCACATGATCTTGGCGGAAGGCAATCGTGAACTCATCCCAAGTAATCTCTCGGGATGCTCATGGAAGCACAGATAATTCTCCCACCATTCAAAGAAGAAGGTTTCTAATTGGTGAGAAGCATATAAAACTCTCTCATTGTCTTGACACATTGGGTTATGTGCAGCTTCCTTTCGATTGTCTGTGACCAATCGTCACTTCAATGGGATTGACATTCCCGAGAGAAGGTTGGGGTCTAGTTCTCATGAAATCTGACAACCTAGACTGGTGTCCATGGTGTACAGCTTGATTGTTGTTGATATTAATGGCAGCTTGATTCTGCATTTGTTGCATCATGGTCTGCATGAGTTGGGTTTGAGCAGCCAAAAATGCACCCAGGTTGTTCATATCCACAGGTGGGGGTTGAGGGTTCGGTGCATTGTTTTGATTTCCTTCTCGTCAGTGATCCACTTCCTCCAAACTCCACGGTTTCCACAGTGTTCACCATCCCGAAGAACAAAGGATTTAGGAAAGGGAGAAACAGAGAGACAAGTACACTAGATACTAATGCGGGAATAGGTTTAACCCAAAAACTTAAGCAAACAATTACTAACTTGGTATGGTTGCTTATCCAAGCCTAAAAGCTTTGCAACGATAACGCACACTCAAAGCAAACAAGGAAAACCAAATTAACCTAAACACACAATAATCTACCGTCTAAGAGGGTAACACTTCTATCTTAGACAGACGCAACTCTTCACACACGAGTCTCAACTAGATACGAAAATACTGGTTCTTCTAGCTTCTGGAACACTTCATCGATCCTCTTTTCTTGCATTCGACGATTCCTGTCTTCACGATCCTTAGGATTGGCTGCGACACCCAGCGCTTTCTCCTTAAGTGTGAAACAACAATAACTATTTGGAATAACTCAGATAAGATCTTCATTTAAAACAACGGGAAAGGATAGAAACTTTCAGCAAGAAGAAAAGAATAGAAGAGTAAGACAAGTCAAGAACTTATTATTCTTTCAAGTTAAAATTTTCTTTTAGAAAATAATTTTGAAGTTCCTAAAGAACGGCCAATCTATCTAGGGTCAAAACCTACAGTCAAGATGCTCGATACCATCTCTGTCAGGTGCCCTGAATTTACAACCGGACACTCAGGTATTCTCGTGACTAGTCCAGATCGCTTAGTGCACACAGACTAAACAGGTATAATATCACATCATACGCAGCGGAATATTAAATAAAGTATTTCAAACATTTATATAAACGAGTGTACGACCTTATGGTCATCCTTACAATAGTTTGACACGCAGGCTTACAATAATCGTAATAAAAAGTTCAACAAATGAATTATAAAAGTCTTGGTGGTCCATCTTCTCCACATCGCTCCGACGAAGGCTTGCCCTTAGTTCCCCGGCTCCTCGACATACTCTTCCTCGTAGGTGGTGTAGTTTCTTCTTACGTAGGTTTGTCGCAAGGGTGAGTACACAGTACTCAACAAGTTATGCACAAATGAGATCTATTTACTACATGCATGTCTTAACCAAAGGATAGGCTTATTGGTTATTTTGCTTTTGCATCAACATTTTGAATTATCAATTACTTAGGTTGAAAGCATCAAACTTTATAATTAATATATGTCTCAAATTGTTTTTCCACAATATTTTGACACACACAGTCCCTAGACAACTTCATTTCACAATTTTGGCACACGTACCAACCACCCCATTTTATTTTTAGAACACTACCCTTGATTGAATCCCGAGCATTGTCCATTACCGTGGACTCGGCTATTCAACAGCTTTTGACACTCGCAGAGGTTGTACACTTTACCCACAAGATACAGCTTGCACACCACAAAGGCGATTAACCATAACAAAGCTTTTCAGAGACTGTCTCGGCTTAAGAACCTCTCCGTGTTGCCTTCACTATCACTTCCTCACACAGAGTCAAGTATAGGATCGACGAACACCGCTGGATAGGGTACCAAGCCGTAGCACTGCATCGCCTCCCGTCTGATTACCCCTGTAATCGCCACCCCGAGGTATCGAGGTAAGACATCGAATCCTACTAAACTAGGTCTTCCCATTCGGACATGTGGTTGTACGAGACTCAGTCAAAGGCTTGCAAGGTAAAGTCCTTAATCGACCAAGGCAAGACATCCTTCTCTCGCTTTGGCACACACCCTCACATCACTCAACCCATCCCACAGTTGCCACACAGTGCCCACTCGCACGAAGCCTCGGTCCACTTGCCCCAGCCTAAATCAATTCCACCCGGTTATTCAGCGGTGCAACACATGCCCAGAATCGCTTTCATGTAGAACCACACGGTGTCTCTGGGTCCAACACCATTACCAACAAAGATTACACTTTATTCAAAAATCATTCCATAATATTTGGTCAAGGTTACATTTGTATTTAAGAACATCATTCACGTAGTAAGCATCACTAAGCAACTATTCACGGCCTAGCCTCCCGTGTTGGCACATTATATATCATCAACCAACTAGATTTACCCAACTTAAGTTATCAAGGAATCATGGCATACAAATGATATCAAGGAGTCATAAACAATTTGGTTGGATAGCTAATTCACCCAAAATAATTAAAGTCATTTTAGTTGAATTAGCATGCATAGTTTAAAACAAAGTATATTTTAAAAATTAGGAGCAACATGGTCAAAGCATAACTTGCCTTCAAAAAGTTGCTGATCCTGATCCAAGTCAAATCTTGTACTGAAATTCCTCTCGCAATCTCCCGTCAAATCAACGCCTAATTAAAATCAACATACACACAATAAATATATTTTCCAGAGAGCTAAATCAACTCTAAAAATTTCATAAAATTCACCAATAAATAGATCTTGATTTTACAAATTTTTATAAATTGGAATCACTCAAATCGGAGTTAAAACGCAAAAGTTATAAGCATTTGAAGTTTCAAAATAAATCCAAAAATAATAAACCGAATTTCTCTAATTATTTTTATACGGAAAATCCCGATATTTATGACGTCAAGAACATCAGAGATGACGTCATCCTCAAACTTGACGTCAAGATGACGCCATCGCCGACGCTCATCATCGGCCTCACCAAAGATCGACAAGTGGGTTCCCACCGATGACGCCAACATAACGACGCCAAGATTGACACGTGTCGATCATTCGAGTGTGACACGCGGCGGCTAAATATCAACCGAGAGGTTGAGTTATTCTAACCGTCGGATCAAAAATCAACGGCGAGATCTAAACAATGTTTCGGCTCAGTTATTCCGGTGACGACACGTGGCGCATTCTCATTCTTCGGATTAAAATCCAACGGCAAAGAATAAACCGAGTAACGCTTCATTTGACCCGGCCATGGCTCGTGATTCGTGCAAACAAGATCGATGGTTGAGATCGCACCGACACTTTGATCACTTGATAAAGTGTCGACACGCGGCGCAACTTCAACCGGGATCAAAATCGAGCAGCGACCACAATCCGGATGACGCCGATGGCACCGACGGCGTCGCCGCCGATTCCAGCGACACGCGCTCGCTCTTCTTGGATCGACCAAGACGCGGCGCGATCACGAGCGTTGATTTCACAATCAACGGCTCGGATTAATCGATTTTCTATGCCTAATATTCCAGATTAAATGACTACAGTTAAATAGGCGACGTGGCCCATTAGCAACCGCACGATTCCGATCAAACGGCTGACGTTAGAAGATGGGGTTCACTATTCACGCGACTACGTGGCTAAATCTCAATCATCCGATACAGATCCAACGGCTAGCATTTAACTTAAGTTTTAAGCACACGCGAGCGATCCCAGCTACGGGCACGTGGCGCTATCCTGACCATTGATATCTAGATCTACGGCTACGGGTGAAATTGGTACTCACTGTTCAAAGGAAGATGTGGCTGTATGTGGTGCGTCGGTCGACGATCGGACGGTTGATGTAGCTCGGTTCGGCGGTGGTGTAGCGGCGAGTAGAGGTGACCGGAGAGGAAGAAGACGACGGCTCCAACGGCGCTCCGATGCTGCTCTGGCGGGAAGAAGTAACTCTTCGGACGCGTCACGGCTCAAGGATTACCCCGGTGGTCTTAACGGCGGCGGAGGATCACCGGAGTGGACAAAAACTACGGCGGAGTGTCACGGAACTTCGGCGAGAAAATGTGGATGCTACGGTGGTCTTTGGAATGCGTGAAAGGGTTCTACACGCGCGGCGCGACGTGCTTTATACCCGGGGCTAGCTAATGAAGCGGTAGGGACGCCCGACGGCGAGTTAATGTGACGGTTTCTCACCGGAGGCAATGGCGGCGCAGAACGCATGGAAGATGAAACGAAGCGACGTGGCCTCCTCACGTGCGTAGGATGAAGATCCAACGGTGCAGAAAATGAAATGACGCGGTGATTCGCAGAACCACACGATCACGATCGCGACGGTGGAAGAAGGCAGCGACGCTTAGGGTTTCGGCGTAAGCGACGAGTGGGCTCGGCCCATTATCGTTCATTGAATTTTAATTGATTTGCGAATAAAAATAATTCGAATATTCATTTAAATTATTTGAGGCTTCAAAAATATCGAAAAATTCTAGAAAAATTTCAGAAAAAATTTTAAGACATTTTGAACTCAAATAAAATATTTTCACTTTTATTTTATTAAAAATTTTCTTTATTAAATAATTTTCCAAATAGGAGTTAATTTCAAAAATCCAAATAATTGCAAATAAATTCGAAATTCTCGTGAATTCAAATTAAATTGTAAAATTCAAAATTAGCAAAATTTGAGGATGTTACACACATGATCTCTAGGCAATGGCAATGATGAAGTGGTTGGTTCAATGGTTAAATATGTCACCAAGATACAACCGGGAAAACACAAGTTTCACTCTGACAACTTTCTCAATTCAAGGCTTGAGGACAAGCTCTTGCTCAAGAAAGGGGTATTGTCGAGTGTGGGAAGATTGGTTCTCAAGAATTGATGACGCGAAATTTGAAGAAACAGAGCAAAGCGTTTAAAACGAATCAATCGGATGTAAGCGAAAAGCGAAGGAAATCAAGACATCCGACGGTCATCCGACCGAACAGGATTACCGAAGACGTTTAAGTTTGTTGTTTTGTCGTTTTACTCTTTACTTGGTTTGTCTCCGCTTTGAGTCGTGAAACCTTTCTTTTCTTGCTGTAATTCTCTCAAGTATAAAGACCGGGAATGGAATGAAAAGAGTAACTCTTCCGCATATTCTCGTTAGTTTCTTCTAGATTAGCTTAGAACCCTAGTTCGTGTATCCTCGGTTTTAGTTCTTCTTGTGGCCGGATCGAGTTCTTGCAGAGTTCTTTGGGTTTTCTTGATTCAAGATTTCGCAAGGGGCCCGACGAAGACATACCGCCATGTTTAGAAACGTTGTGTTGGGTGTGTGAAAGTGGATCCACGACTTGTGTGTGTGTTTCTAGTTCTATGGCGGGGTTAACGTCCCCGGCTGGATCAAAGTCATGTCTAGGTAATGTAACGCTATGTATGATCTCCTTGCCGCCACCTAAGGAAGTGCGCCGAGCAAAAGGTGGATCATTCCTTGTGGGTAAAGTTGTACACCTCTGCAGAGTTTAAATCTAATCGATTAGCCGCGCCTGCGGTCATGGGCACTTGGTGAAGTCTTCTCAATGTTAGATGTTTTATTATTTTCAAAAGGGTTGGTATCATTTGTTTTGCAACTGTGCTTTAAGTCAAAGGGCCGACATTGATGGATTTCAGGATATGGAATGTTCGTCGCTCATGTCATGGAGGACTGTGAGTGTTACTTATGCTTTACTTATTTGTTATCAATCAAATGCTCTTATAAATTCCGTTTGCAAATAACTTGATTTACAAATTCAATTTCGCTTTATGCAAATTAACTGTAGTAGCCTTTCCTTTGAAATGGCCTGCATATATTATAGGTTTTGCTCAAGTCTTGCTGAGTACGTAAAGTACTCACCCTTGCTTAATTATTATTTTAGGTGGATGAGTTAGCGAGGCTTCGAGTCTCTTTTCGTCGCAGGTTGCGGGATCTTCTTCGACGTGTTCTATCTGGAGTTTATACCTTGTCAGTTGCCAGCAGGTCGGTTGGGCAAACTACAAGATATTGCTTCTTTGCTGCTAATCTCTTTATTTGTAAGCTTCTCTTTATATATTAGTTTCTGCCATAATTATTTGTGGTGTGGTTGTGATTCCAATTGTTGTAAACATGTGAGTGCTAGCTACTGATCCAGGGAATAGCACAGCAATCACATGGAGGTTCCTGTTCATCAGAACGGGGTCTTACAGAACTCCTGCATTTTATTTTTTAAAAAAAAATCTGAACACTCCAAGCTGAAGTAAAAAAAAATTGCCTGTTGACTGCAAGTACTTGAAAACGCAGCCCCTTGCCCCCAAGTTACAGGCTCTTTACCATACTAAAATTTATATTAAGGTAGAGGTACAAAAAATTTAAAAGATGAAGCATCAATTTTTGATACCTCTAGATACTACCTCATAATAAATAGTAAAAAGTTTCCCAAGTTACATGAAGTTAGCCACACGACACACATGCATCGTGGAGAGCTCCCCGTGGAATTTTTTTTAATACGATCGATCCAGCTAGCACACTGTTTGATAGTTGAGTTTTTACGATCCATAAGTAGTACAACAATTTACCATCAAATTATCCTTAACCTCTTGGTAAATCTTGATACTAACTAAATATATATTTTGGTTATTTTCGTGATGGTAAAAAGTCTCATTTGATATAGAAAGCAGATATGCCAGCTCTAAGGAACGCAACCTCGGAGCAAACGTGTTACAGAATAGCAACCCTGATTCGTTGGTACATAGAGAAATAGCATCGACATGATCAATTGCCAGGTGAAATTGAAAACACGTAAAGCATAGGAAAATGGCATCGCCGTTACTGCATTTTGACGATTTGATGTGCCATGGGTCTGGGATGTGAGAATTTTCCTGCTGTATGCTCAAGATCAAAGTGTTATTCTGAACCTCAATCCAACGAAAACTAGATATGAGATCGTTATGCGCTTAAAAACTTCGACATTCCTGACGACTTCCTTGTGAAATAATTCACGCAGCTGAATCGCACTTTGCTGCTCGTAAGGATGTCACTAGGATCCATACCCACTACCCAAACCCATACCCACTCCCAATAATGCGGATCTAGGTAAGAGATACAATAACCATTTATATTTGGGTATGAAAATGAAAGAGTAATACCCATTTACCAGTCAATTATCCATACCCATGCAAAATATTTAAAAACATCACTTTCTCTCCCCTCACTCCGCACGCATCATCTCCAATGTCTAGAGGTGGGCGTCGTGCTGTGCCAGGCCCTACACGGCATGGACCTATCGTGCTTCGTGCCTGAACCGTACCGGATCGGCCCGGCTCACCTTTGGCGAGCCCAAGCACGGCCCATTTGTGCTTCGTGCCTGATTCGTGCCGTGCCAGCCCAAAGCCAGCCCATTTGCACTATTATGACGAGAGGAAAGGAACCGACACATAGAGTTAAGACAATGGACACAAATATTATAAAAAAACTAAAATTTATTTATTCTTAGAACGAGGGGGATGTGCTGAACATGAGCGAGAGAGTGAGGAAGAGAGGCAATCGAGATTGAGAGAGACGGATGAGCGAGGGAGCAATTGAGAGAGACGGGTGAGAGAGAGAATTGACCCGTCTCTCTCAGGTGTCGATGATGTGGTGGCATTTATATTGTTGGGTATGTCCAAAACGCTCATGCTCTGTGGGTTGGTGATTTTCATACTGAGCTTCTTCTTTATGCCCTGGGTCATCGAGCCCGACACGGTCCGTGTTACAGTGTCGTGCCGAGCCGTACCGCCTATTGTGCCTGGTTCTCGGGTCCGGCACAGCCCATGCTACAGTATCGTGCCGGCCCAGTATAGTCCACTTCATGCCGGACTAAATTTCGAACTATGCCGTACCCATCGTGCCTTAGGCTGACCTAAAAGAGCCCGCCCGAGTACCCACCTCTACCCATGTCACCCGGTCTGTCTCTCACCTTTTCCATCTCTCTTCTCTTACTATCCTCCTTCCAATCCCGATCACCTCCGTTGCCAACCCCAGCTACCGCCTTCTAAATCTGTTGCATCATCGCTCCAGCCAACTGCACCACCGCCACGGATTACTTTGTCCACCACGTGGCCGCCCACTTGAGTCCCAAGCCAGTGTGCCACCTCTCCATTGTCGTTGCTAGCCACTAGATCTGCGACGATGTGTTGTTTTAGCTAATTCAAAGGAAGAGATGCAAGAGGTAGAATCGATTGAACACATTGGAGGAACCATGTCCAACGAAAATTATGGTGTAATCAGATCCTAGGAATGAAAAATTATTTGTCATTGCCCATTGCCGTGCACCTGGGTTGTCATTGCCACACGCAGCTGTTGGAGGTCGAGGTCACCCTCGTGCCGGAGACTACAGCAGTAGGTTCTTCGCACCGCGTGTCCCTGCCGTAGGCCGTCGTCAGGGGTCCCTGAATCGGGCTCGCCGTGTTGAGTTCTACTAGTCTCAACCTTGAAAGGTCACCACACTTGCTGCTCGTGTGGCCGGCAAATTGTACGCGCGGTTGGACATAGAGGAGTGATGGAGTAGCAAGAGCGAGGAGCGGGTGGCGCTATACATTGGTGGTGACAAACTAGCCGGCGGCGGTAGAGGGCGGAGGGTGGATTGGGTGCGAGAGAGAGGAGTGATGGGATCATGATGAAATCAAACTGCGGCCGTGCCACTGTGGGGTTGAGCTCTGTGTGTGTGTGTTTTTTTCCCAACAGCTCTTGATGTAAGTTTTACAAATCTTAATGCAAACAAGGGGTATGTGATTATCATTTATTTTTCGCTCATGCTTCAATATTTATATAATTTTTAAATAAAAATGCATACAAAAATAGTAATGTAAGTACCACTAGAGAGACACATCGATTCTATACCCTACATACAAAAATGTTGATTTTAACTAATTGGTTAGGTGATATTATTAAACCTGAAATAATTCAACACATTAGAGTTACCCTGATAGCTCTAAACATGGTTTCACACTCGACGCAACCTTTAGCACGAAATTTTTCTAACTTATCGAAAACATCATTAAGCTTACCATAGGAAGGTACCTCATCCGACTCACTGTAGAGGTTGTCATCGTTGATGCCATTCTCATTGACCATGAAGCACATCTCGGTGAAATCATCGTTGCCATTGGTCTTCTCTTGCAGATCATCCTCTCCATCATCGTTGCTCCATATCTCGGTGTCGAAGAGGAAGATGTTTTTAGCACAGCAAGGACGCGGTGGAGGATCTTACTGTTCTTTACGAGCTTGCGGTACTTCTTAAGCGCGAATCCTAAGCTGGAGCTTTCCTACTGCTGTTCTTTTTGGTATAATCGTTCTTGCCTGCACCATCATAGTCATTCTTGTCTTTTCCCAGCTTGGGGCAATTTGCCTAAATGTGGTTGGGGCCACCACACTCAAAGCAAGTGATAGATCTACCTCAATTAATTTTATAGTGCTAAAAACTATTTTTAGTTTTGAAAAATATCAAATATTCACAATTTTGGGAAAAATTCACAGAGATTTTAAGAGCCATTTAAAAATCAATAAAATTATTTCTAACTTAAATTTGGTTTTTATTTCATATATAAATTACTTTTAATTCCTGAATATAGGAAAAGACTTTTAAAAATTCAGAAAATTCACAAAAATCCAAAAAATCAAAATAAATATTAGAAAATTCCAGAGAATTGAATTATTGTCTAATATTCCCAAAAGCTAACAAAATAATATTTTGTATTTTTAATAACAAATCTATTATTTTCATAAGAAAAATTCAAGGATGTTACAAATGGCCATCTAGCTAGTGTTAGATTTAGATGAAGAAAATATGAAAGCTTAATTAGTATTATTTGTAACGCACTTTCTGTTATCATGCCATTGCTATGTTCAAAAAGTAATTAGTAGAGCTCAGTGACAAAATATCAAATCTTGTACAATGTCTATATTCATGTAAGGAAAATTCATGCTTGAGTGAAATGGATGTATTCCTGATTGAACATGTTTGAGTAAATACATTCATCAATAGAATCTGTGAGTGAGGCATGCGTACATCTGGTCATTACTATTCAAGATTCATGTTACACATTCGTAATCTATGCATCACTGTTGACAATAAATACGAATTAATACCACAAGCACACGGTCAATTGTAGCCTTTCACCTAAGTATTTCAGGATTTGTCAAATCCACTGGCAACAAATGTAACGATGAACTAGGGTTTACTAATGAAGTTCATTAAAGTACCGGCAAGCTCTTCTCCCTCTACGCGCTACTCGCGCTTGCTCTCCGGTCTCTGGTCCTAGAGGTACCTGCGGATCGACGAGGGTGCGACCAAGAAGTTCACCTGATCGATTGAAACGTTGAGATGATCAGCTTCGATTAGATTCGTAATCGTACGTCCACAGGGTCGCGTCGAGAAGGAGAAGCTGGACGCTTTCAACCTGCCCCTGTACACGCCGTCGGCGGAAGAGGTGACGGCGGCGGTCGAGCGCAGTGGCCTGTTCGACGTCGGCCACGTCGAGCTCTCCCGGTCGAACTGGGATCCCCACGACGACTCTGAAGACGAAAAGATCGTGGTCGACAGCGCGCGTATCGGGGCGAACGTGGCGAGGGTGATGAGGGCGGTGCTGGAGGCCCTGCTCGCGCCCCACTTCGGCGAGCCCGTGCTAGACGAGCTCTTCGACGTGTTTGCTCGGCACGTCGCGACGTACCCGGAGAAGGAGAAGAAAAAGTACACCGTCGTCGTTCTCGCCCTTTCCCTCCGGGCAAGGCGCTGAGAACTCAGAACTGAAACTACTCTCCGCCCTGTTCATGTTTCAGACATACGACTCAAATGGGAAAGATCATGTACGCCTCACGATTATGTATTTACAACATGTAAGGCATGACGAGACGATACAAAGTTGCAAAAAGTGATTTTCTTCACGCGCAAGGCAGCAAACCATCGATATACATTTCTGGCATTGTTATTGCAGCTCCTATGACACGAAAATTGCTATACTCAGAAAGAATAGTGACATATCTATAGCTGACGACCATCAGTACATTTGGTGGATGATCAAGAATATGACTTAACCATGTGATTACCACACACTACTAACAGTACAGCACACAGGACTTCAACCACCACCGGCAAATAACGGCCAGCCTGTAGTTGATGAAATGGATTCTACACCAACAGTCCAGCACTCCTGCTATAAATAGGATGTTTACTATACAGATCTCTGTCCATCATTTGCTTCAAAACTTTTTCAAGAATATACTGAAGACCCACTGTGTTTCATGAAGCGGGATTCTCCGATGTCAACAGCAGCAAAATCCCTAGGGCGATATTGAGCATCGCCACCCAGGGTCTCCCTCTTCTCTGTACAGCCTTTGCAAGCGACATGACTGCTCCTTTATCAGGTTATAAGTTGAGGGATGATCACGTGCTACCAGGGAGAAGTTGTCACGGTACAAATGTGTTCCTTCAACCATCAACTGCCAAATAAGAGCACCACCACCTGCCTGCAGCTTTTTTGCTGAATCATAGATTTTATCGTAAACGACTCTTAGAAGAATATCTCTATCAACTGTGCTATTCACATCTACATGCTGGATGTAACCTATTTCTGAAAACAGGACAGGTTTTTTCAAGATGTGTTCACTGTCATTAAGGTGTGAATCAACCCAACTGGAAAGATATCTGATTTTTTCTTCCAGGCTTGCCTTCGGTAGCCTGCAAACAAAGAAATGCATCAAAGGCATATAATGTATGATACATTCTGTAAGAAGAATAGAGGAAAAAAACCAGACCAGCTATCGGGGTAAGCATGAACAGAAGCAAAATCAATGTGCTCCACTGCTGAGTTCTGTATGAAGTCTGAGCAGAGTGAAGCTGCCCAGTCCCCAGGATTAACACCCAACCTCTCAGCTCTTCCACGGCCATAAAACCCTTCAATTCCAACTGTAACAAGATGCCTAGTGTCCAGGCTCTTGACATATGCTGCCATCTCTGTAATCCAAGCCTGTCAAGGAACAATCACGGTGAACTGCTGAAGGTTTTCACTTCAAAAAATACCAGTGTTGTCGAAAGTGAAAGTGTCTTCGAATACCAAAGTACCTGAAGATGAGGACCAGATGAGTTGGACACGCACCTAGGCTCATTCATGAGTTCCCAAGCAAATATGGCAGGTTCATCACAGTATCTGATCCCACTGTAAGAGTTCCTTCTGGTCAATATTGCCTGTTGGTCATACATTAATTATATACGAATGTGACGAAAATGAATTTGTCAAATTTTGGCTGAAAAAGAAGAATTGGAGAACAACCAGTGTTTCAAAATAGTGACTATGCAAGCGTAGCGGCAAAGTTTCTTTATATGAAGATTGACATATTCGATATATTTATTGGTACAGGAGTAATCACAATTCTCATATAAAAGTATAAAACACATTTATCTAATAATAACTTCCGCTACGAACCATGCTACAGTGAAAATCATGATTTGCATAAATCATAGGTTGAAATAGTAGGAGCTGTTGCTAGCACCCTCCTAAGTTAATATCAGATTATCACCACTATCGTTGTTATGCATTGGTGTTTGTTTTTATACTCTGTTTTATTGAGTAACTCCAGCACTCCACAAGACTCTGGCAAATATAAACTAATAAAAAACATGATTCCACAAGAAAAATCAATAATCTGTTTCAAGCAAATAGATTACCTTCACATAATCCTTGTAGTAACCCTTGATGGTCAGATGTGAGAAAAAAGAATCAGTTGAATTCGGCACGTTAGCTCCAGCTGCTTGTGCCCACTGAACATATTGAGCCTTCCCTCCAAAGTTTTCAAGGTTGTTGACAAGGCAAAGAATCAATCTAATATGATTTCTCCGGGCTTCATATATTACATAATCCAACATCTAGAATGAACAAAGTCCAATTAATATTCATATGAACAACATCAGTTGCATAGGCGTCTATGATCCTATTTGCTGAGGTACAAAAAGAGGATGTAGGTATTATGCATTTTGAAGCTTCTCAAACTGCCTGTACCTCCTGAACATATTCAGTGATTTCTTCAAAGGCATTGAGGTTGTTCATGCAAATCGTTAAGCCAATATGATTCATACAGGCACCATACACCACACATTCAATGGCTACAAAGATTAAAGTTTAACTTAGAATGGTACTAGCAAATGATCTGCACGATGTTGTGAGTAGTAGTGTAGTACATGAAAATGCCAATATTTTTTATTAAAAAAATCCTTTTTCGAGGGATTCGGTTTTTAGTTCCAAAATGAATATATTTAATTGAAATAGAACAGCAGACTTGAATGTTGGGAAAACAACAGAAGACTTGATCACAGCAACATAATCAATGGTTTTAATTAATTCCTACTTTCCTAGTATGTAAGGGGAGAGGATGGATTGTTGATAAGGGGGATAGAGGCTGAGATGGGTGTCTCAACCAAAGTGTCAATGGTGTTTGAAACTCGTACTTTGGATAAGTCATACAACCACCAATCTTTCGAACTTACAGGTTTGCCCTTCACAGTGCTAACTGAACTTGCTTCAAGCTTTGCAAAAAGCTTTTTCTACAATAGCTGTAGAGCACCAAAGAACTATTCAAATGTAAAAGATTAAAGTATTAAAGTAGCCTTCCTTAGAAGTTCTCCAAGCAGGCCCTAAGTATCAGTTTTCTTTTTGGAACTTTAAGTTGCTGTTAAACATGGTACAGTAAGATGGCTAACAATTTAGATCCTGTTTGGCAGAGCTCTAGATTCCAGCTCCACCTTAGATCTGGAGCTTATAGGCTAAAATAAAATGAATTAAGTTTATATTTTTAGTCTAAAATGTAAACAAGATAACTCATCTAAACACTCTTAATGTACCCACAGCTCTAGCTCCATAAATTTCTGGAGCTAGAAATACCCTGCTCCACCAACTCCACGGATTTTGGTGGAACTGGAGTTGTGCCAAACACCCCCTTAACAAGGATAGGCTCCAGTATAGCTCAAGCCTCACATACTTTCTTTTGCTGAAAATAGGACATTTGTTAGAAGACTATCACTATTTACCAGTCTTTTCCATGAATCATGTTGATTCCACAATAAAAACGAGAATACGCAGGAGGAACAGCGTATCTTTGGTTAAAAGGAGAATGGGATCTGAACCCATAACCTCAATCACCACAAACTTGCGCTCTACCAGTAAGGTACATGGGTGACCCTTGATGGCAAAAATACTAGGACCTGGCCCCTACTTGTTAATACCATGTAATTAGCCAAGCCAATCAGAACACACTAGAGTTTGCACTTTGCAGTCACTACATTGGATGATTCCCATAGGTCACAAGACAGCAATGTCCTTACCTAAATTGGCCACTAAGAATAGGGATGGTATACTATGCAAAATACCATTAGGTGCAATAAGGTGTTACTTTGCATAGGATATCAAAACCTGAGAATATGCTCAAGGAATTCAGAAACTTCCTTTGGAGAGGGAAGGAGGCCAATGGAGGGCACTGCCTTCAAAGATGGGACAAAAAATTGTTGACCAAAAGAGCTATTCAGCGCGAGGCGCCAAAAATATTGTACCACGGATATACTAGGAACTTAAGAGAAAAAACAACTAGATTGCTAAAATTGTTAGATGACAACCAATGGATTTATTTGGTACATGGAAGTCTTACTGTCCAGGATGTTATGGAATCTATTAAATTATGGAATTGGACTAAAGAAGCACAAAGCGTAATATCATAGTTACCGGATTTGTTGTAAACCCCCCGGGAATCGCAACCAGATTTGTCGAACCCAAACCGGTTAAGGTTATAGGGTTCGTGTTCGCAGTGAAAATTAGAGTAAAAAGTGGCGAACCGCGAACCTGAATCCCGTACCGCGACTCAGACGAACCGTGTTTCTGGTTGGATGGAAAACATATTACATGGCATTGGACATTTGGGCTCCTACAAAGCAAAATATGGATATACCTCACACAATTCAGTGCGAGCATCACAACCGCCAGCCTAAAGCAGTTGATTTGTAATGTTTGGGCCCCATCATGCTGCAAATTCTTTGCTTGGCTGTCGGCGCATGAGCACATCCAAGTGTCCTCTAATGTGCCACCAACCAGACGAAGACTGTGCTCACGCGTTTGTTAACTAAACCTCTACTCGCCCCGTGGACACTGGTCTCCAGTTAGATCAAGCACGATATATAAACCTGCCACGGCGTGCTTTCGGTGAAGGGAACATTACGGAATGTTGGTTAGTCAATAAACGGCATCAATTCTAATGAAAAGAACAACCTCAATAATTCGCATACCACCCAATCGCTCTACGGGGGAGAAGGGGATTAGGAGGGCAGATCTGAACCTGGAAGACGGCTTCGCTGAAGCGGCCGGGAGAGATCTGCAGCGCACCGGGCCCGCCGTCGCTGAAGGCCCAGGTGCGGCAGACGCCGAGGCCCATACGGCGGCCCCGGCGCAGCATCTCGGCCACGAGCGCGGGCGACCGCGCCGAGAGCAGCCAGTAGGAGTTCCAGCCGTTGACGTAGAGTGGCTCGCCCGTGGTGGCGTCCACGAAGTGGGTGCCGTTGCGGCCCGCGAACGCCATCCGCGGCTGCAGCCACGGCAAAGGCATCTTGAGGCCGCCGCCGCCGCCGTGGGCGGTGGGGCCGAGGCCCGGGAACCAGTTGAGGTAGACAACGGCGAGGAGGAGGAGGAGACCGAGAAGGCTGTACAGCCGCCTCTCCCGCCGCATTGGTCGGCCGCCTCCGGCTGCGGCGGTGGCTGGTCGCTTCGGTGGGCTCTCTCTCTCGGCTGGTGGCCGGCGTTGGGGGCTAGGCTTTTGATCTCCGCTTTTGTATGGTTTCGTTTGGGTTCTTGCCCGTTTTGGGGGCGCGGTCGCGCGGAGAGGTGAGCTGTTTGGACTTTGGAGGTGTCGGTCTCTGTCCTTAGCACTCTTCGGAATAGCTGGTTAGAGCATTGCCTCCTTTATTTTTTGGTTCTGTTTTCAAAAGCACAAGTCCAGCAACATCTTCTAAATCTCAACCTTTATTTTACTTTTTCTCCTATTTTAACATATCCGCTATGTATAATCTTCATTTGACACCACTAAAATTCAATCAAAAATATTTGTAATACATAAAACATAAGCATATTAACATTTACAATTTAAAATCATGATATTTAAAATTTACATTTAAAATTTTCAAAACATGATATTTAAAATTTTCAAAATTTTCAGCAGCAGATGCAGATGCAACAATTGCAACTCATCCAAAGAAAGACACGCCACCGCAAAGAAACTAATGCAAGCCATCCTTCATTTAACTCCCTATTTTAAGGTTTAGGGCTCCTCGAATTGAAATGAGGAGGCAAATTTAGGGTCTCCTAATTTTAGGGGCTAGATTAGAGGCCTCTTTGGATCTGTATTTTTACTAAAGTCCCTATTTTAAGGTTTAAGAGCTGGTTTAGGGGCTCTGCTGGAGATGCTCTTATAGTTAAGCTATAGCATTTTAATCTTAAACACGAAACTACGGATCAATATTTCACTAAATTAGCTATAAGCATTATAGTTAGCGATAGTTCTACTATTTGATATAACTTATAGCTAGTGATAGCCCTACTGCTATTCTACATAGGCATACATAGGTCAAAATATTGAATCTATTTTGAAATCTAACATTATCAAAAGGGCCAAATACTTGTCTTATAAGTTTGAACAATGAAAAAATCTAGTAAAAGATTTTATCCCGTCCTTTTTCAATTATTCAACATCTTTCTCAGTGATTAAATACTTATTGTTAAAATCATTATGATGTAGTTATCATTTATGTATTTTGGACGTGTATTAGTATATTTATTGATTCCATTCTTAACTTATATTATTACTATAAAAATATTAGAGCATCTCCAAAAGTCAAGCCTTAAAATAGAGTCCTATACCTCAAAATAGGGTATGAACTAAAAGAATTAGGGTCCAAGATAACTATTGACTCCAGCAATTAGACCCTAAACTCAACCACCCTTTAATTTTTGTGGGAAAATTTTTGGCGCTACCAGGTTGCGCGCCATTTTTTTGATCGCCCACCCGCGCCGCTTTGCTCCCAGCGAGTTATTCGTGTGCAGCCAGCGACGTTCTTCGTGTGCTCCCAGCGACGAACAAGCGACGTTGTTCGTGCGTGCTCTGGCCACCGCACTCGCATGCGCCTCCCTGCGCCTCCCTGCCACTACGCCGCAGGTAATATTAGCTTGGTTAAAATGCGAAAATAAATCTAACATATGGAGAGTAACTTAACAAGAGCAGCAGGTAATATTTCGATATGCAAATAGAATTTACCTCACATCTCTTGTATATGATATATGATCACATAGACACTGCATAGTCTTCATCACCTTTTTCATCGTTCCGTACCTTCTCTTTGAGAACACGATGTCAGTAACCAAGTTGAATGCCATGATTTCTGGTTTGTTCCAGCTTGGTAGTGCGTACGAGTGGGTAGTCACCAAGAAATCAGGCCGCTCTTCCGAGGGTGATCTTGTTGCCCTTGTTGAAAAACACTCTAAGCAGCAAAGAGTAGGGTCTGCACCCAATCTCGATGCACTAACAAAGGATTCACATCCTAAAAAGGATTCCAAGAAGCAGAAGCACAATAGGATGTACAGGAAGGAACTGGCTCTTTCCTTCCTCCTGTTAACACGAGGAAGCCTTGATCCCCATTGAAGGGGTTGAGATTCATCAGAGATACTGAATTGTGGAGGTGTAGATAGTATAGTTTGGATTCAGCCTGTGAGATGCTTTTATTCTTTCAGGTCTCAATTCTTTTGTAAGAAACTTTGGTGCCTAGATGGTTTCGTCCTTCTTAACAAACTTTACATTCAAATGAAGATAATACTTGTTTTTACCATGATCTTTGATCGACTACCATGATTATCCAGATACATGTTCAATACTTCATCTTTTTGATATATGATATATGATCACATAGACACTACATAGTTCTTCATCACCTTTTTCAGTCTGCAATGCAATGATATATGAACACCTGAATACTTAAGAACAAATAAAGAAAGTACATCATTAAAGCGTTAAACAAACTTAACCAAATATATGTAATTAAAGGAGCATTCTGACATACTCTTGTGTTGTTTTGTGTTGAATAGAAGGATGTCAGGAATCAAAAGATATATGGCTTATCGCAAAGAAGATGAGTTAGATGATGAATTGGACTACTTAGTACTTGTTCAGATGGGCAAATATCAGAAGAGATTGCATCAGCTATCTTCAGGGCATCGTGGTTCAGTTGTTGGTCATAGGACAATTTTTCGGGATAGAGAAGAAGGCCATAACAGATTGTATCAAGATTACTTTGCGGAAAATCCAACCTATCCTGAAAACATCTTCCGACGAAGATTTCGGATGACACGCTCTCTATTTAATCGGATCAAAGCAGCCGTTGAAGAGAAAGATCCGTACTTTGTTCAGAAACGAAATGCCGCGGGGATTCTTGGTTTATCTTGCTTACAGAAGGTCACTTCAGCACTTTGGCAGCTAGCTTATGGTGTGCCAGCTGATACAGTTGATGAATATGTGCGAATTGGTGACAGCACTGCTATTGAGAGCCTAAGGAAGTTTGTGAAATCTGTTTGTGAAGTGTTCGGCAATGAATATCTAAGACCTCCCAATGAAAGTGATACAGCTAGGTTGCTTCATATTGGTGAACAATGTGGTTTTCCTAGAATGCTAGGTAGTATCGACTGTATGCACTGAAAGTGGAAGAATTGCCCTACTGCATGGCAAGGTATGTACTCTGGTCATGTACATGAGCCAACGATCATATTGGAAGCAGTGGCTTTTAATGATTTATGGATATGGCATGCTTTTTTTGGGTTACTTGGTTCGCACAATGATATCAATGTTCTACATCGGTCACCTTTGTTTGATAGACTTGCTCAAGGTGAGGCCCCAGCTGTGAACTATACCATTAACGGACACAAATATAACATGGGTTATTATCTAGCCGATGGGATTTATCCTAACTGGTCAACATTTGTGAAGACAATAAAAGCCCCACCAAGTGCAAAGACAAAACATTTTGCTACTATTCAAGAGGCACAGAGAAAAGATGTCGAGCGTGCATTTGAGTATCGCAGCTCGCTTGCCAACGCGTGTGGGCCATTTCGGTTTTGGGATGAAGAAACACTCAGAGACATAATGAAAGCATGCATCATAATGCACAACATGATAATTGAAGATGAACGGGATGTGGATGGTCTTGACATGCCATATGATGACAATGATGCTAATGTTACAAATGTGGTTTCCGTGAAGGAACATCGACTTCTCAAAGTTTGTTAGCAACCATCAAAAATCGAGGATCCCGAGTGCATGCCCAATCGCAATGGATCTAATTGAACATCCGTGGGAGCGCCATGGACAAGAGAAAGTTTGGAATTATTTAAATTTATTTTTGATATGTAGTTAAGTGCAATGTTTTTCTTTTAGTTTTCTGAACCAAGACGTTCTGGTAGTTTACTTCTGAATGTGTCAGTTTTGTTGATTTAATTTGTTGATCAACATAGCTCAATTTGTTTTCGGTTCCTGTTTTTCAGCTTCAGGCAAAAAGAAATACAATTTTACCATTTGCTTGATATACTAAGATATGTCAGTGAAAAGTGTGCTGGGGAATAAAATTGTAGTTGGTTAACCAGTTTTTGGCGCAAGACAACAAGCATCAAGCAATGCTACCTCGGATGTAGAATGAAGTACTTGTGAATGGACATTATGCTCTCAGATTCAAGACCGCCCACCACTATTTGCTTGAGATTGTCTCAAGGATATGACTGGTTAGAGACAAGAAAACCGCATTAGTGCAAGTTTAACATTTCATATGGATTAGATGGATGATGCAAACAAATTAATTTTCAACTATAGTTTTAGCACTGAGTTACATTACCTGACATGAGGAAGCTCATACTTGTGGATGTACATTCGGTTCCACTAGTCCATACAACGGCACATCATTACTCGCTTGAGGCTCTATAGGACCATATATATGCCTGAAGAAAAGAGTTTTTCATATTAATTCAACAAAGCAAATCACCTCACTAAATAATCACTAGAGAATCTTGAGAAAGGAAAAAAATAGTGACATGACATAAGACAAAAAAAGCAGATATGAACTAGAGGTGTTTTGAATATTTCGTCCAGTTCATCATGCTCAGCATCCACTGAGTCCACACCAATAACCAGATGCCCTGAGTCAGGTACCCTAGATGCAACAAAGAGAACCATAATCAGAAAATGTCATCTTCACAAAGATAAACACATTTTACAGGAATAAAGCTCTACTGAACTTTTCAGTCCTGAGAGGTGAGAAGCACAGGTTAAATGACTAAATCAGTACCCAAGGACATGTTCCAAACAAAATAGTACACATAACACCATCCTTGAGCAAGAATCCATGTATGTTAGTATGTGAAATTTTGTCAGATTTGCTATGCACCACATTAACCCTTCCCATTTTCCTAGCTGATGGAGACACCAGATTTGCTCCATTGTCATCAACATCTATGGAAGAAGGGGTTCTTTATCACTTTTGGCTTCCACTCCTTATTCGGCTGCATGGCTGAAGCAACATGGAACACATGTATTATCAATATGCAATAGCACAGAATGACATAATTACCAGTAAGCTGCCTTATTTCTTACACTACCATTCTCTACTATTCACCCCAATGACTGCCAGAAAATTGCAAAGTTAACTCCTAATCAAATGTGCTTCAAAGAGATAACGCACAAACCAGAATTTGTGCTTTCATTTTATCCACGCTATTACAGTAGCAGCACAACACAAGTTTTTTTTGTTCAATGTACACAATAAGCATGCCTTTTCATGGTCAAGTAAACAAACAGCCATTACTCATGAAACACTTATATCCACCAAACATAAATAGATGGTTTGTAGAACTCCCTGGTGATGCAGTACCTGAAGCAGGCCTCTGGTTGGATTGAATGTTTTTACACATATAAGTTGCAGCAAGGTCAATAAAAAGGTCAGTAACTATGTTGAGCATGCAATCTCAATGCTTAGAGCTGACATCTATCAAAAAATAAGAGCCCAACTATTAGCTCTTCTAAACTAGAATAGAAGATAAGGTAGCAAACAAAGTAAACTGAACTGAAAGGTCTTTATTTCCAATTATTTATGGGAACATTGAAATAGATACATATAATGAAGGAATTGAGGAAAGTACTTGCTGTGTAGTAAAATGTAATTAACAAGTGATAATCTATGACTATCTAGTAAATGTAACTAAAAAGAGATTATCCTTAAATGTGTACTAAATGTAACTAACAAGACATAATCTATGACTGGCTACTTCCGAATCGACGAGCTGAAATCTCCTCCTTCTTCTTGTCGAAGTACTTCTTTGTTAGGTCGTTCATTTTGCTGGTGTCTATTTCCATGATTTTTGTGTCATGTTTGTCTTGCTCCAATTCATATTTCTTTTTCTCAAGCTCATAAATTCTGTTGTCTCGCTCCTTCCGGTCTTTCTCTATCTCTTGTCGTACTTCTGTCAATTTCTTCACTTCATGAACAAAAGGGTCAGAATCATCATCACCTCGCTTTCTCACTCTCCCAAGACGTTCCTTCTCAGCTTTTCTTCCAGGTGGTCTTTCCCCATTGAGCTGCCCTTCATTTCCAACATTTTCCAAATTAGTACTGCTGGATCCAGGAATAGAGCTTTCCTTCATGTTGGTCTTGTTGCATTTGGCAAATCTATAAGCAGTCCACTTTGGCTCATGCCTAAGTATATTCCAGGCATGGAAGAAAGAAAACGACTTGCCAGTTAATTGATGGAACATTACTTTGGCATCCGCAAGCTGCAAAACAGAACAAAGAAACTACTCAAATAAGCTCTATGTTACACATGTTAGAAACAAGCAATTCACTTTCGTATATTATACCTTATCGTTTCTTGTCTTTCCACTTTCGTTCTTTCTTTCCACACTGTCATGACAACCTTGGAAAACATTCACATCCTTTTGTAGTGCCTGCCACCGATGCTTCAACGATGACCAATTACGATCAGACTCAAACTTCCTATTTTCATGGAAATACTTCTCAACCCTAAGCCAAAACCTCCCATCTTTCTGTTGGTTTCCTTGAATTGCATCCTTACTAATATTCAGAAATGCAGATACCAACAAAACACCTTCTTCTTCACTATAGTTATGTTCTACCCTTGGTTTTTCCTTGCGAGTTCATGGCAGGCACTGACGAGGACTGAATGAGATCATTTGGAACATCATAATTACTCTGTTTTCTTACATCATATCCAAAGTCTTGGGTCAATAAAGACGTGTACGAACCATCAATTGGGTACTCCATACTGCAGCCAGACAGAACTATCAATTGTCAGAGCAACACTAAACCATCTCTTTTAAAAATTCATATACAAAACAAAATGCAAGAACAATTGAATGAATGCAACTACATGTCTCCCCTTGAGCGAATTGCAGTGAAAAGGGAAGCAAGCCCAATTGCAATCCTAATGTAAAACCCAGAAGTTGCAGTGCCATTTTCTAGCAATACATTTACATATGGGTGTATGCATGCTAACATTTACAGCCACTTTTGATCACATAAAGCAATTGTGGGAACACTACATGATGGCACCAATTCTTTCCGGCTACCATTGATCAATACAAAAGGTAGATTTTGTATGTATTCATAAAATCTAAGTGCTATTAGCATGCAGTTGTTTGCTGAACCTATTCCATTGTTGGGTTCTGTCAATTATGCTGTGCACATACATATATATTATTTGGGGTTGTTTTCTGGGGATTTAAGAATGTCAAAAATTTTGTAGGCTATTAGCAAGAAAACTAAGGTATGTGAAATCATGCAGATCGGAAACGTGCTTCAGTGAGGAATGTGGCCAACAACGATGAAGGCTTTGAGGAGTTCCTTGAAGGCATGTTCCCTTGATCTGGTCTTCTTAATTTCAGCACATCAGATGAAAGGGAAGCAGCATCTCGTTGATCTTCTGTTGACGTGTTAATATTGAACGTAATGACTTGTAAGTGTGCTGCCTGTAATGATATGGTGCATCACTGTTATTTGTTTGATTTCTAGGTCTCTTGTGACTTTTGAGGCCTGACAATGTCATCTAGTAAAAAAAAAGAACACTACTTGCTCTGAATTTGTGATACATTGAAGGACCTGGAATGCTATTTAGATGTCACTACTACAGACTGCTTCATCCGTGACCCCCCATCACTGTCGGGTAGGCCCGACCCGGTAGTGATAATATTATCACTACCGGTTCTAAATTCAACCGGCGGTGATAATATTATCACTGCCAGTTCTAACTTCAACCGGCAGTGATAGGAATAGTATAATTTTTCCGCAAGAATGGAGGCAATATCATTGCCGGCTTTAGAGAGACCCGGTAGTGATAAGAAAATATCAGTGCCGGTTCACACAAAAAATCGGTAGTGATTTATCAATGCCGGTTTTTGTTTTTAACCGACAGTGATAAGACCATTTTCACTTCGCTTTTACTCCGAACCGCGGTGATATTATCGTTCCTCAATTTTTTAGATCAAAAGGACATCGAACCCAAAGAACACATAGCAATAACCGACAGAATTAACCACAAAAAACAAACCCAAAAGACTACTAATTGCCAGACAACAACCAGGCACATGCAATCATCTCATGACATTAGACTACCAAATAACAGGACAAAGTTACATTTCTTTAGACAATGCCACAATCTCCAGACTTTAGCAAAACAAAAGCAATCAGAATATTTTTATTCCAGAACATTTTTATTCTAGAATTACATATTTAGTCCTAATTTTATATACAAATTATAACGGGCCAACAGCTTTTAACCGTTTGAAACCCAAAATGGCGCAAACTACATCCAGAAGTCGTCGTCGTCCTCCTCCTCCTCGTCGCCGGAGCTACTGCCGGATGACCGATCGGAGTTGCGGCGGTGCTCCTCCTCCTCCTCCGAATCCGATTCGGTGACGGAGTTGGTCTTGCCCCAACGCCGAAGGAGATCGCCGCAGCCGCTATCATCGTCGTCGTCGCCCTCGTCCTCGTCCTCCTCCTCCTCTACCTCCTCTTCCGCCTCCTCTTCAGCCTCCTCCACCTCCTCCTCCTCCTTCTTCGTGGGCGGATCGCTGCATTGCCCAAGACGTGCTCGCTTCTTGGTGGGGCCATTCTTGCAAAGAATGGTGGATTGTGAGGAGCACCACAGATTGAAGTGCTTGCACATTATATAGAGGAGGAATGGGGAAGAGCAACGTTAAAGAGGAATGGGGAAGCGCAACAGTTGCCAAAATGGGGAAGCGCAACATTTGGCAGAGGAATGGGGAAGAGCGACGGTCGTAGGCGGCGGGAGTTGAAGGTTCATATTATCACTGCCGGTTCTAACTTAAACCGGCAGTGATAACATTATCACTGCCGGTTATAAATTAAACCGGCAGTGATAAGAATAGTATATGTATAACTGGCACTGATAAAGTCTTTTGGGCGGGAAACGACTCAATATCACTGCCGGGTTTAGATAGAGAACCGGCAGTGAGTGTATTAGTGTCGGTTGAACAGTGTAACCGGCAGTGATAAAGTCAATTGCGCGGGAAACGACAGCCATGTCAGTGTTGGTTTTTGAGATAGAACCGTCAATGATATATTATTGCCGGTTCAAGAGAATAAACCGGCAGTGATAATATGGCACTATATATAGCTCGGCTCCTTCCCCAGCTGCCCGCAATGTAGAGGAGCTCTGTTCTTGCTCGATTGGGGTGGAGAGGGGCTAATTTTGCTCTCAAATTTGGTGTAATTTGTCGTTTCTAACTTCCGATCTAAGGTTTGTATATTGTTTAGATGGATATTACGTTCTATATTGCTGTAGGTTGTGATCAGATTTATTAATTGCCTAGTCAACACAATTATATTTGTAATCTGGAGTTTAGATTTGAAATTACCAACTTTTATATGTATAGTGATTGCATTTAATACGTTGATTGAATTTAAATGTGGTAGCACTTCATACTTAACTATTGTTTAATCTAAATACTTAAAATTGTTTCTTTATTTCGTATGTTAATTTAATACTTCTATAAGTAATGTAAATTTGCTAGACAGATCATTATATATAACTAATAGCAATTATTTAATTGATTTTACAATCGAGATTTGGATATAGATTTATATATAACACCCATGGGCATTTATTATTATATCAGAATGGCTTTTGGGTTAAAAAATGCTGGTTCTACTTACCAACGCGCCATGCATATTACTTTCCGTCCACAGATAGGGCGCAATCTCGAGGTGTATGTCGACGACCTGGTCATAAAAGTGAAAAAGAGCGAAGATCAGATTGAAGACCTAGAGAAGACCTTCGTCAACCTCCAGAAGAATTGCTTGAAGCTCAACCCTGAAAAGTGCGTATTCGACGTGCCCCCCGGAAAGCTGTTAGGGTTTCTCGTGTCCAGGCGGGGCATTGAGGCCAACCCTGACAAGATAGCAGCCATTGAACACATAAAGTTGCCCGTTCGGCTCAAGTAGGTGCAGTGCCTAGCTGGTCGCCTGGCCTCCCTCGGGCGATTTATTGCCCGGCTGGGAGAAAGAAGCCTGCCCCTTTTCAAGCTGCTGAAGAAGACGAACCACTTTGAGTGGACCGAGGAGGCTCAACGAGCATTCGAAGACTTGAAGCAAGACTCTTTTTTCGCCTGCATCTTGGTTGCCCTCACCCAACGAGCCATTGCTCCTCAGATATATCGCCGCCAACCCGCGCAGAGTGAGCGCAGATGGTGGTGGAGAGGGAAGGCATCTAGAAGCCGGTCTACTACGTCACAAAGTGTCGCAGACGAGGCGAGACCAGATACCCAAGAAGCGCAGAAGATGTCAGATCTTTGTCTGGTGGCGCCCAGAAGCTACAAAGACTATTTTCAAGGGCGAGAAGTCACGGTAGTCACCGCCACCCCCGAGAGATTCTTCATAATCGGAAAGCAGAAGGCGGTATTGCCAAGTGGTCGGTGGAGCTGGGGGAATTCTGTCTTAAGTTTGTACCCCGCACCGCCATCAAGAGCCAAAAACTGGCGGAGTTTGTTGCCGAATGGACTCTCGCCGCTCTTGAAGCTGAAGAAGCACCCGCGCTTTCCCCCTGGACCTTATTCTTCGATGTCTCCTTCAGGCTCGAAGGCACAGGGGCTGGGGTTGTCCTGATCTCCCCGACCGATGACACCCTCCAGTACATGGTCGCCCTCGACTTCAAGGCCACCAACAACATCGCTGAATACGAGGGCCTACTGGTAGGCTGCGTGCCGCTTCGACGTTAGGCGTCCAGCACCTCCAGGTCAAAGGCAACTCCCTGCTGGTCATCAACCAAGCGCGGAAGGAATTTCAATGCTCTGATCCTACCATGGCCACCTACTTGGCGGAGGTCAGGAAGATGGAGTGCCACATCGAAGGACTGGGATATATCCATATCCCTCGATGCGATGCCCATCCGCGAGCAGCTCTCGAGTTCAGCGCCCTCAAGAACCTCTGTTCGGCCGGGTCTTTGAAGAAAGACTATCACGACCGCCCATCGCCGCCTCTACCAAAGGGACGATGGTGCAGTCGTCGTGGCCTTCGATTCTGGCGAGGATGGCGGTGCACCTGTCGTGGCCTCCGATTCAGGGAAGGTAGGTAGCGCACCCGCCTCAGCCCCCAGATCTGGGAGGGAAGGCGGCGGCCGATGCGCACCCGGGAAAACTCCGCCAGCGAGACACGGGCGATCACCGCAGATCGCCACTCTCGGCCGGGAAGGTCAGTGGATGGATCCTATCCTAGCCTTCCTGCGAGACCGAGTGATCCCCGACGATGATGCCTCAGCTGAGAAGATTGCACGCAAGGCCAAGTGCTATGCTCTGGTAGGTGGGGACCTTTACCGCCGGAGTAGAAACGGAATTCTACTGAAGTGCATCACTCGGGAAGAGGGGAGCGCCCTGCTCTCTGATATCCATGGAGGCATGTGCGGGAACCATATGTTCGGCCAGGCGCTTGTCGGCAAAGCGTTCCACCAAGGATTTTATTGGCCTACTGCCCTCCAGGATGCTTGCGAGCTGGTGAGGAGATGCGAAGCATGCCAATTCTTCGCCAGGCAAATCCACCGACCAACCCAAGCTCAAGAACCGCCCCGCTTCTTGGCCGTTCGCGATGCCGGGTTGATATCCCGGCTGTTCCCGCAAGCCACGGGGGGCTTCACCCACCTGTTCGTCACCATCGACAAATTCACCAAGTGGGTCAAAGCCGAAGCAGTACGTGCCATCACAGCTTCCGCTGCTATCAAGTTCATACACGGGATCTTCACCCGCTTTGGAGTCACCAATCGCATCATCACCGATAACGGCACTCAGTTCATCAACGCGGCCTTCCTGGAGTTCTGCGAGGAGATGGGTACCAAGGTATGCTTTGCTTCGGTGGCCCATCCCAAGAGCTATGGCCAAGCTGAGCGTGCCAACACGCTGGTGTTGAGAGGCTTGAAGACCAGAGCATTCGATCGGCTCCATAAGCGGGGGGCGCGGTGGACGGAAAAACTCCCGGTTGTGCTGTGGTCACTTCGAACCACATCTAGTCGGGCGACTGGTGAAACGCCCTTCTTCCTGGTCTACGGCGCCGAAGCTGTCCTCCCATTCGAGCTGTCATTCGGTTCGCCGCGCGTCTCGACGTTCAGCGAAGAAGGACAAGAAGACCACTGCGGAGAAGATATCAACCTTCTGGAGGAGGTGCGCGACCGGGCGGCCTTGCGCGCCGCCCGGTACCAGCAAAGTCTCAGGCGGTACCACGCCACTTGGGTCTACGAGAGGACATTGGCAGTAGGTGACCTGGTCTTGCGCAGAATCCAGACGCACGCCGGGCTCCACAAGCTGTCTCCCCGATGGGAGGGCCCCTTCAAGGTGGTCTCAGTATCTCAACCCGGGGCGGTCCGGTTGGCCACTGAGGACAATCAAGAGCTGGCCAACTCCTTCAACGTGGAGTTATTGCGAAAGTTTTACCCCAAAAAGCTGTAAGTCCCCGGTGGTTCACTCTGATCGGTTGTGTGGGCGAGTTTTCCCCCGGCTGATCAACGACTACTGGCAGTTAGCGAAGTTGTTTGCCTTAAAGGCTTCTGCTTTATTCTCCTTGCTTGTCCCCTAGTGGATAGCCTTTTGTGGGGGTGTCATGGGTTCCAGCGGTTTGGCCACTCCTTGTTGATCTGCAATAACACCCGGCCTTAGCGTCGTGCGCAGACGGGCGACCAGGAGCGTGAGTATGGCACGGTGGCTCAAACACGGCTCGCACACCTCGGGTTAGCTCCGCGAAGCACCGCTGGCTGTCACTGCGAGCACCGCAAGCCCAATACCACTCCTGGGAACCTGCTCCCATGCCACGCAACGCCGTGGGCTGATTCCGAATCACAAGGGCCTAAGTCCCAAAGAAGGGAACCATGACATACCCACGCCAGAACCTGTGTTCTTCAATATATTTCCTGCATGCTTTGCATAACGCCTACTTGTGCTTTCAGTAGCTACATGCAATTGCAGATGAAGTGCTGGAGCACTGACCTGATTCAAACGTCCAAGATGGCCCTGTGGCAGCCTGGCGGGCAGGTGGGCGATCACGCCCTGTCGGCCGGGTGGTAAGTCCGCATGTGGGCCTGGCGGGCAGGCGGGCGATCACGCCTTGCCTGCCGGGCGAGCAGGTGGGCAACCACGCCCTGCTCGCCGGATGATTGGCTCCCGTGGCCAGCCTGGGGGCTGGTCGCCTAGTGACCTATAGCAAAGATAAGTTGCTCGCCCTAGCAGTACTGACTTATCTTTTGCATCTGCACCCTGTTGGGTTGAGTTATGCGTGGCTATCACTGGCCCTGATAACCTGATGGCTCCTCATTGATAAAAGGAAATGCTTAGCATTTGCATCGCGAGGGCGAGTGACCAGGAGTGCGAGTGTGGCACGGTGACTCAAACGCGGCTCGCACACCTCGGGTTAGCTCTGTGAAACACCGCTGGCTGTCACCGCGAGCACCGCAAGCCCGATACCACTCCTGGGAGCTTGCTTCCTTGCTATGCAGCGCTGCGGTCAGGTTCCAAGAGATCATAAGGATATAAGTTCCAAAAGGGCAGGAGTTAGTGACACCCTTACACAAAGACATCCTGCATGTTTTGCGTAATCTTTATTCGTGTTATTGCAATCACTCAAAAAAAGCCTAAGTATCGACCTAACCTGAGTGCTTAGGTTCGCATCGTGACAAGGCTGGGGGCTGAACGCCCCATGATTGAGTTGAGCAAGCACAATCAAAATGCAAAGAGACAGACATGCACAGGTAAAACTCAAAGATGCCAATTTCATTACAATTGTTAATATTGTCTTGGCATACAGAAAACAGGAACAAAGAAGAAACAAAGAAAATGAAGGAAGCGGCTCGGGCCATCAGTTGTCATTGGCAACTTGGATGCCCCCGTTGTCCTCTTCCACCTCCAGCTCCGCTGCTGCTGTGCCAAGGTCTGGGCCCTCCGCCGCCATCATGCAGACGACGTGTTCCGCGGCTTCGAGCACACGCGCCTGCGCTTGGGCCTCGTCTCCCTCAATGCCGTTCGCGACGGTCATTGGATCAAAGGCGGCATCACGGCTGGCGTAGCATGCCAGCACGAAGGTCGCAGTGGCCCTGGCGACCTGCTGCCCTTCCTGGACAGAGCGGGCGGCCATGGCGGCTGGAAGGCCGGAGAGCGCCGCAACGACCCGAGTGATGCAGTGGGCGTACTGCATCACTGTGGGCTCGAGCGGCTCACGAAGGTCTACCCCCCAGCGGCTCCAAGACCCTCGCCATGCGCCAGTAGGATGGCCGGAGCATGGTCGCGATGTTGTGCAGCGCCCGCCGCTGCTCCTCTGCTGCCTCCCTCCGCGCTGCCTCGGCCTCCTGCGCTCGGGCGAGTAAGGTCGCCCCGGTGGCCCTCTCTTGGGCCAGCTGCGCCTCCTTTCTCTCTAGCTCCTCAAGCAATGATGCCACTTGTTGTGTCACATGGGCTTCACTGGTGGTCGCTGCGTGAGAAGAGTGCTTTGCGTCGTGAGCGCCGCCAAGTTTCGGCGAGTAGCGCATGCAAAGTGGTGGCTTGGCGGCGGGTATAATCGTATGGGGAGCAGCGTGTCGCCCCAGCCGACATCCGATCCGCCGCTTTATGCCGCCAGTCGCTTGAGCGAAGTGCTCGCGTCTGTTGGCGCTTGCGGATGTTGTACTGGGCACTTTAGCGGACCGCCTCGGGGCAACTTGAAACTGAAGGAAATGGCTGGGACCGTAAGCCCGCGGCAAGGGCGCCAACAATGGTTGAGTCGGCGCTACCGAGTTGGCGCCGGTAGAGTCGGTGCCGATGGAGACGACGCCGCAGGAGTTGGAGTCGGCGTCGGTGCAGCCGGCGCCGGAGGAGGGGCGACGGACGTTGCCGCCCCAGATGAAGATATCGCCGCTTCAAGCGCACTTGGCGAAGCGGCGGAAGCGGCAACAGCTGGAGTTTGGCCCCCGGTGCAGGCCCTCTTGGGGTCCGCGCCCAGGGCGTCCGGAGCGATCGGTTGTTTGCTTGTGCTCCGGTCGTCGGCCCAGGGCTAGTCCCTAATCACTAAGGGGTCGTGGGCCAGCACCACAGCAGGATCGGTGGAGTCCATCGCCGGGAAGGATTGGATGATTCGGAGGCGCTCTGCGAACTCCAGATCGTAGAGTGGCCGGTCCTCGGTCGGGAAATCCAGGCCGCTCGGCACTGGCGAGAGCAGCGTGGATAGCCACTTGGAGAGGGTAGGACCATCCAGGTTTCCCTCACCTGGCACCAAAAGAAGACAGGAATATTAGTTGATGGTGACCGCGAAGAAGAATATGCGTTCAAAAGAAGAGCAACAGACTTCATCGCCTGCACGTGTAGGATGGCAATCGGGCGGGTATGGGTGGGTACACCTCCCGCAGACCCGAACCCGAAACCCAAAATTCATACCCGAACCCGAACCCGAAATCTCTCACGGGTACATACCCACGCCCATACCCGAACCCGATGGGTATCCGAACTTAACTGCATTCAACCCAAATTAAATTCACCTCACAATCAAATCTTCAACCATCAATTGTCAATCAATTCATTTGTAATTTCTATGTTTAAAGGAAAAATATATGGTGTATATAATCATGAAAGTTAATGATCTTACATCTCGAACGATGCTTGAAAATCTTGAATTAACCTTCTATTATTTTTAATTTATATTAATTAATTCGGGTACCCATGGGTACCCACGGGTGCAAAACCGAACCCGAACCCAAACCCGAACCCGAAATTTGAAACCCGCGGGTCTGAAATCAAACCCATACCCGAACCCATCGGGTCGGATACCCACGGGTACCCGAACCCACGGGTAATTTTGCCATCCCTAGGTACGTGCGTGTCATGTCATCGTCCCCTGTATACTGCCATGTAGGGCGGGTATGACGACGGAGTGGGTTGATCCTCTGAGCCACGAAGTCCCGGACTACCAGCGCCCCAATCAGGCCGACGCCCCGCAACCAATCTATGTGGGCCACCATTGCCAGGAGCTCCGCCGTCTCCTCAACGGGCGAGCTCCAGCTTTCGCGGACTTCCGCCTGCACGTAGGGCACCCCAAGGAGGTCGACCCGGCTATCGTCGCCGACGTAGAGCCAGTCGCTCCACCACGTCTTCCAGTTGGATCTTGGCTAGAAGGGATGTGGGGGTGACCTGTCGGAGACAGGCGGCAGCCCCACGATTCCAAAGATTCGGGAGCTGCGGCAGGTGAAGAAATAGCGAAAGAGGGGAAGATTGGGCATTACCCCCACGAACATCTCGCAGAGGTAAGCGAAGGTGGAGAGAAGGACAATGGAGTTGGGGGAGAGATGGAGATGATCGATCTTGTAGAAATGGAGGACGGTGAGGAAGAATTCGAAGAATGGCGGTACCAGGCCCGCCATAAGCCCCCAGGTGAAGACCATGATCTCCCCTGGCTCGCAGCCTGGCACGAGGGTCCTCTAGCGAAGGTGGAGGGAGCCCTCGAGTGCCATCTTGGTGACAAAATCCATCCTGCTCTGGCCAGCAGTGGAAGAAAGAAGAGGCTGTGCCATTGAAGCAGAAGCAAAGTTCTTTGAGCAAAGGAAGACGAAAGGGCAAAGCTTGAGAAGATCAGAAAGCGTGAACTGCTGCATGGGGGCGCGCATATATATAGACCCCCCACGAAGACGATTCGCGAACAAGCAAAAAAGATGCGACGCTTCAGGTCCCAAAGAAAATTAGCGGAAGTGGGAAGGATCGAGGTGGTTGCGTGCTTAGAAGTGGTGGGCCCATCCAGGAATGCACTGACATTAAATGAGGACTAAAAAGGACTGGCGTGCGTTCCAGGACGGCCCCGGGGGCTATTGTCGGTGTACTTTGCACCGGGGTACCCTCTCCGCCGCAGAAGTTACAGGCCCAAAAGGCGGCTGCCCAAAGATGGCAACTTAGCGGGCGGTGGGCGATCATGCCCTCGCCGCAAAGCGAGGAGCCCACGTGACCCCGGCGGAAAGGTGGGCGACATCGCCGCTCGGGCGAGCGGCCCGCGTGGTGCCCTGGTGGGCAGGTGGGCGATCACGCCCTGCTGGCTGGGCGAGGAGTCCGCGTGGCCTCCTAGCGAGCAAGTTGGCGATTACGCCCTGCTCGCCAGGCGAGCGGCCCACGTGGTGTCCTGATGGGCAGGTGGGCAATCACGCCCTGCACGCCAGGCGTCGGCTCAAGTGGTGGCCTGGCAAGCGGGCGGGCGTTTGGCCCCCCTTGTCAGGCCACGGAGGCAACCAAAGGAATAAGGAGTAGGCTTCGTCTCGAAGTCTCCTTCCCCTGACATGCTGAGTCAGGGCCATTAATTGTGGAGGATTCTGCTATCGACATGACGACGGCCCATCCCTCTGACGCCTCTCACCAAACCCGTCGCAGGAGTGTCATATCTCTAAGTGACGAAGGCGAAATGCAGCGGCATTAAATGGGGCTTGAAGGACAAGGCTACAGCGACGGGTGCAATAAATGAGTCATGGGTCAATGAGATAAGGCTCGAATGATAGGTGTAATTAATGAGTCGTAGATCAATATAGCGTCATCTTCTCACCTACCCGAGCTGGCCCGTCTATATAAGGACGCCTCGGTGCATAGAGGAGGACACACACGCAGAGCACATAAGAGACATAGAGAAAGAAGCACAAGACTAGGAGAGCCCTTGTAACCTCCTCCACATTTCCTCAACAAAGATCTGGGAAGACGTAGGGCTGTTACCCACACTGGGGGCCTGAACCTGGGTACATCACCATGTCCATTGATCTGCTGATCCCCGGGATCCATCGTAGAGAGACATTAGGGTTTCCAGCCACGAAGATGCCCTCTACCGACCCATTCCTTCCATCCTGGGAGTAGTCAACCCTGTTTGTTGACGGGGTCCTATCAGGCGGAATACGCCGACAGCAACAAACCTAGAGCTATCCAAACACTTGGTAAAGATATCGGCCAACTAGTGATCACTCTCCACAAACTGAAGCACTATATCTCCCTTCTCCACATGGTCTCTAAGCAAGTGATATCTAACTTCAATGTGCTTGGTCCTAGGAGTGCTGTACTGGGTTCTTCGTAATGCAAATAGCAGAAGTGTTATCACAAAAAAGTGAAACACTCTCTATCTCTGACCCAAAGTCCTGCAAGGTCGATGTCATCCAAAGCACCTGGCTACAGTAACTAGTTGCAGCAACATACTCGGCCTCAGTGGTGGACTGTGCAACTCTGGACTACTTCCTAGATGACCAAGAAACAAGGGAAGTGCTAATGAATTAGCAAGTACCAGAAGTGCTCTTCTTATCTATCATACAGCCAACGAAGTCAGTATCGGAAAAGGCTCTAAGGGATAGACAAAAAGCGAAAGAGTACCAAATACCATAATCAATGGTAGCTCAAAGGTACCTGAAGATGCGCTTCACCGCCTGTCAATGAGAGGCGCGAGGAGAAGCCTAAAAGCGAGTGCACATACACACGACAAATTGTATGTCTGGTCGCGAGGCAGTGAGATACAAGAGGGAACCAATCATGCTCCAAAACTCCTTCTGATCAGAATGCTTACCATCCTCATCAGGCTCGAGGACAGCAGTGGTGGCCATAGGAGTCATCACAGGCTTCCCATCAAACATATCAAACCACTTTAAGAGGTCTCGAGTGTACTTACCTTGGTGCAGGAAAGTACCCTCCTGAGTCTGCTTGATTCGGAAGCCAAGAAAGTAGCTCAACTCGCCCATCATACTCATCTTAAACTTTGTGCTCATCACCTCAGAAAACTGAGACACAAGAGAATGAGAAAAGTCACCAAAGATAATATCGTCCACATAAATTTGGACGATAAGGAAGTGAGAATCCTGGTGTCTGATGAGTAGAGTCTTGTCTACTATACCTATTTTAAAATCATGACTGAGAAGATAGGACTTAAACCCTCATACCATGCTCTAGGGGCCTGCTTAAGTCCATATAAAGATTTGGAAAGCTTGTAGACATGGTTTGGGTATTTGGGGTTTTTAAATCCTAGAGTTTGCTTGATATAAACATCTTCCTCAATATAGCCATTGAGGAATTACCTTTTGACATCCATTTGATAGAGCTTAAAGCCCTGGGATGTAGAGAATGCAAGAAGGATTCGGATAGCTTCTAGTCTAGCTACAGGAACAAAAGTCTCCTCAAAGTCAAGATTCTCAACCTGAGTGAAACCATGTGCAACTAGCCTAGCCTTGTTCTTGATGATAACCCCATCCTCACTCTACTTCTTTTTGAACACCCACTTGGTCCCAATGATATTTGGACCAGATGGAGGTTCAACAAGCTGCCAAACCTTATTCCTCTCAAAGGTTTCAAGTTCAGAGAGACACCTCGTAAACCGGAACTGACACGGACTCTCGTTGAATCGTGGCTCCTGGCCTGACCCACTCCCCAGGCTATAAATAGACGAGATGCATGGTCTCGTGGCACCATCTTTCTCTCGCTTTGGTACTGCAACACTTTTAGCTTCTCCAGATGTTTCATGGCCTCCTCGCCACCCCCATCTCCTTCCTTGGAGATTCTCGAGGGAGCCCCTCCCTAGGAGGTTTCCATTGAGATCCCTCCTCTGCCTCTAGTCACGGGGCTCTCACGGTGCATCGTCATCGTCCTTTCTAAGGATGACGACAACGAGATCGACTAGGACGCAGTCAAAAAGAAGGTCTGGCCCAAGGAGGAGGAGGAGATCGACTGGGCAGCTATTGAGAGGGAGGTGTGGCCCTTAGAAGAGGAGGAGGTGATGAGCAAACTGCACATTGCCCCCACACAAGACCATGCCACCTCTGCTCCTCCTGTGATGGGCCTAAGCCCTCCGCATAACTTGGGGTTGCCCTAGGGCATGCTTCAAGATGGGCCTAAGGCCGTGTGCAGTGAATCACTGTACATAGGCTCAATTGGGCCGAAAATTGATTTGGGAAACAGTATGCCCCATGATGGGCCGAAAGCCAATGACCGCATTAGACGGGATTTGGGTACCTTCCGAATATAAACATTCTCTTATGATATGCCTCATGACAGGTCGCAGGCTAGGTACCGTTCAAAACGGAACCAGATATCATAAAGATAGTTTAAAACAAAAATTTCAGAGGTATGCCTCAAGACAGGCCAAAAGCTGTGTGCCTTGGCGCATAGGTACCACTCGGCTAATAGCCAAACATTAGAAGAGGATATACTCCCTACCGAGTCAGGTGCTGGCTTAATAAATTGAGTTAAGGAACCACTTAGGAAAGTTATACGTGGGGACCTTATCGAGTTCTTCACGGCCTCCTTGCCTACTGTGATGTACTCGGCCACCTAAGAGACCAGTCGGGAAGCTTTGGAGGGAAAAGGGCAATCCGACCGCAAAGCACTCGGGGGCTACTGTGGGATGTATACATCCCGGGTATTTGCTAAGCAGGCCTATGAGGCCCAGCTGGATAAAGTTAAGTTGGGCCAACCACAAGAGAACAGAAGCCACTAGGGGTGCGCCAAGACGTGCCCAATAAGGAAGTCCTGGAGATGGCAACCGACTCGGATTAGGTATGGTGCGATTGTAATCTAGACCGTTACGATACGGATAAGAACAGGAGTTATAATCCTTACTTTGTATCCGACTAGGACTCTCTTTTGAAACCGCCCTCCTCTGCTATATAAAGGGAGGGGCGGTGGAACATTGATACACAATCTCATCAGCAATTAGCTAGCCACATATAATTCCAGAGCACAGGACTAGGGTATTATCTCCACTGTGAGAGCCCGAACCTGTATACATACGGTGTCTTGTGCTACCATCAAGTTTGGATCCAGCTCCTAGCCCCCTTTTGATTATTGCCGACAACACACGTCGACAGTTGGCGCGCCAGGTAGGGGCGGTGCTAAGATCAATCTCACCAAGCTTGATGGCGATCTTCAACGGAGACATGGCCACCTTCGCGCTGACCCAGGCGTTTCTCTTCGGAAGTCTGGATTTCATCGCCGACGATTTTGGCCAACTCACCCTTTCGAATTCGAATCAGATCCAATCTGGAAGCGATTCTGCTGCTCTCCTAGCCGGCTAGCCACTTGGATCGGGGTTAGGCATGGCCATCTGTCCCCGGACGGTAAGCCAAAAGTTTGCCCCCCGTCTTGAGCAAGAGCTGGCTAATGATGAGTCCTGAATGGTCAAGAATGCCAGAGAACCACTCGGATATGAAGGTCAGCCCCACCTATCTTCTTGTTCTTTCGATCCGTATGCGTATGAAAGATTTCGTGGCTTTTCGCGACTTTTTCGTAATCGAAGATCCGTGAACTGATTCCCAGCAATAGAAGGATGCTGCGAATGCAGCAGAGACAGATCGCCTTCATCAAGAAGGCCACGCAAAGTCTCTCCAGAACAGAGGCCGCAATGTTAACGAAGAAATTTTGCAGATGAAGATGGGGAACTGTCGTGCCCCGAATCTGCAAATCCGAACACTCTGTGTATTCATCACTAGTCCAGGATCGCGCTAGTGCACACAGGCTAAACAGGGTTTAAAGTACCAACAACATACACAGTGGAATAATAATAAAGTACTTCAAACAAGTATATAAACGAGTTGTACGACCTTAAGGTCATCCTTACAATAGTTTGCCACGCAGGGCTTACATTATTCAGAGTAACAATAAACAACAGTGGAAAGTAAACGTCATGGTGATCCATCTTCGCCACAGCACTCGGATGAGGCTTGCTCCCTAGTTCTATGGCCCTCCAAAGATACTCCTCTTCCCACGCTGGTGTAGACTCCTCTTCCGTAAAATTTTGTTCGCAAGGGTGAGTACACACTGTGACTCAACAAGTCATGCATGTAATGCGGTTCTATTACTACATGCATGGCTTCTTACAAAGGAATGGCTCAATTGGTTATTTTGCATTGCATCAATATTTTGAATTATTATTTATTTAGATTAAAAGCAGCAAAAATTTAAAAGCATAATAAGTTTCTCAATTGTTTTCCATATTGTTTTGGACACACAGTCCTTAATCAACTTTCATCATCAACTCTGGCACACAACCTTCCACCCTATTTTATTTTCAAAACACTACCCCTTGACTGTAATCCCCGAGCATTGTCAAGTACCGTGGACTCGGCTATTCGAATAGTTTTTACACTCTGCAGAGGTTGTACACTTTACCCACAAGATACAATCAACTCACCACGTCAGCCGTGAATCGCCATGCAAGAGTATGCGAATAAGTGATCATAACAAAGCCTTTCAGAAACTTCTATCTCCACCTAGGAACCTCTCCGAGTTGCCTTCACTATCACTTCCCTCACTCAGAGCCGAAGTATAGGACCGACAAACACCGTTGGATCGGGTACCAAGTCAAGCTGCAGCGCGCCCCGCATGATTACCTCCATGTAATCGCCACCCCGAGGTATCAAAGGCGAGATATCAGAATCCTACTTAACTAGGTCTTCCCATTCAGACATGTGGTTGTACGAGAGACTCAGATCAAAGGCTTGCAAGGTAAGGTCCTTAACTGACCAAGGCAAGACATCCTTCTCTCAAACTTGGCACATAGCCCTCACAACACTCAAACCTCCCAAATGCCACGAAGGCCCACCTGGCATAAAGCCTTGGTCCACTTGCCACGGTCGAAATCATTTCCCATACCAAGTTGATTATTGTGCAACACATGCCAACAACAACTCAACATCCATATGGAACCACACAGGCCTCCATATATCAACATCATCGTGTGGCAACACATCACACCATTTCCAATATACATTGCATATTCCATTAATCAATATTGACCTTTGTATTTTAAAAGATTATTCACGATATATGCAAAGCTAAGCAACTATTCATGGTCTAGCCTCCTGTGTTGGCACAATATTATCAACCAACTAGTATTACTAAACTTAGGTTATCAAAGAAATCATGGCATACAAATATTAACAACAAGGTGGCAATAACAAATAGGTTGATTAGCTAATTCACCCAAATTATTTAAATCCATTTTTAATTGAATTAGCATGCATAATTTGAATCAAAATACTTTTTCAAAACATGGGATCAAAATGGTCAAAGCACAACTTGCCTGGCCCTTGCTATCTTTATTATTCTTTACTCTTTATTTTTGACTCTGGATCTTCGATCTTCAATCTTTACTTCCTTGATCTTCAGCTTCTTTGAATGACATCCGGATAACGCGTCTAACGATAACGAAATGCAAATACAACAAAACTTAAAAGGCAATTCAAATAAAATCCAAATTAATATTAGATTGGTACTGAACGGAAGGACTTGACTTTAGGAACTTGAATAGGTTTGATTGAAGATCGAATGAAAGAGAACAGGCTTTTAGAAGATTTATCGAGAAGGATACGATTGATGATTAAGAAAAGAAAGAACGGAGAATGTTCCAGGTAACATTTCAAGAGATTTATTAACTCAGCTGGATAGATACTGACATATGGGCTCTCGATCTATAGACCGGGTCCAAGAGAATGATTTGGTTCACGATGAACTAATCTCAGACACGGTGTTGACTTTTGTTGACCGATGGAATAGATAGAGCTGGAACGCGAGAGAGATTAGGGTTTGACACGAGAGAGTGACATATGGGCAAATGGTCTATCGACCAAGTCCACGAACAAGTTTCTGGTAGATTAATGTTTACTGAGAGAAGGCACCAACACAAAAGGTCTACATGCGATCGGGCTAGGATTTGATCTAGGGTTCAGTCAAACTACGATGAAGAGACTTGACGATGATGAGACGGCGATGATATGATTAGATATGAGCGATAGCATGGCTCGTAGATGGTCTAGCAGAGACTCGACATATGTGGTGCACATATCTTCTAAGTTAGGGCACTAATATAAGGTTTGGCTATACAACAAGGATACGATAAATGACAGTGATGATGACATGGCATCTGAGATGACACAAAACTCGGTTAGATTTAGGATTGATTGTAGTTGACCAACTAGTGGTACCCTAATCGATCACATGGCCCACGATGAACTTGGTTCATCGAGCGATCTTAGGTTAGGGTTTAGGTTCGCCACAAGCGTTATATGGTGATGAGGCTATCTCATTGCATAAGATGGGGCTAGGTCACAACATGGCTATATGATACTACGGCTTTCACTTGTACATACACGCATGTGACGGTTAGGCAAACGGTTAAGGTGGCATGTCATGCAGGCGACGATTGGGTGGCAACAACGGAATAACATGGCTCTGGACAGCAAGGTATATTTGTCATGGCGACATGGAAAAAGGGACGGCTAAAACTAAGGACACGAGAAAAGGTGAGATCAGCGACTAATCTTTTGGTAACGGCTTTAACAACGAACAGAGGCTAACGAAACCTCATAGATGGACAAAACAGAGATATTACCACCTACTGGACATGGTGACACGGTCACAAAAGGTTACGATAATTGACGGCACAAGACGACGTGCGGCGGCGGCAAAAGGCGGCGGCCGACGAATAAAAAGAATTTCGGTAGATGCAACAGTAAAGGGGAAGTGAGCACCACGTAGAACGCGGTGACACGAACTGAACGATATTGCCGGATTTGGCAGGAACCCAACGGATTGATCACAAACTGCCGATGAACGGCTCTCGGAGCTAATAGATCAAACGGTCATAACTATTAAAATAATAGATAAAACCTAACCAAATTTTACAGAGAACTATTTGAGAATATTTGGCACAATATGACGTGAACGGATTTGAGTTTTACCTTTTGGATCAACGGGAAAGGCGGGATGAAGTTTTCTGCTGTCTGCAACGCGGTTTGATCGGAGAAAAGAATTTTCTGCACAAAACCACGAGGTTAAAACCATGGGTTAGGGTGAGCAACATGTAGGGTATATCAAGAGGAGTCTACCATAAAAATTTCACGGCCAAACTCGCAAAAACGAGGGAGAACGGGCTTCGGCAAGATTTGATCTTTGGGCGGCCATAACTTTTGATCCAGTGGATGAAATTGCACCAAATTTGGATGGAATATAGAGGGTACCTTGAGACACGACGTGACGCAAACAGATCTTGAAAAGAGTCGACGGGTTGACGGGGAACGCGACGCCAAAACAGGTCGACGTGGGGGCAGCGCTCGGGGCGATGCGGCGACGCGGCTGCTCTATTTGGAATCTTCCAAAACTATTTTTTAGGGGTGTTGCAAACATCATGGGGGTACTCCACAAGAAATTTGAGGATGAACGGAGTTCGGGAGCGCCCGGTAGAGCTCGACGAAGTTCTCACTGGAGTTGGGAAAGAAGGCTCGCCGAGGGAGATCCGTTGTGATTCTGATACTGATCTTTGAGTATGATGCGTGGAATGAGGAGAGGCGTCTAGGGTTCAATTTTTAGCTACAAAGGATCAATGGATCAACGGGAAAAGCTCGCCGGAGTTGGGAAAGAAATCAGTGGCCGAAGGTACTCCGGTAGGTTTTTGCAAAATCTGATTTTACTAGAGGTAGAGGACAACAAAAGAAAGCTCTGGTAAAAATTTCAGATCAAAAGTAGTTCGGGAGTGACCAGGAGAGCTCGTCCAAATTTTCGCCGGAGTTGAAAAGAATGGCTTATATAGAGAGATCCAGAACTTGGATGGAGAAAATTTCAATTCATCGGGAAATCGGACCAGCGGATCGTCAGAAAACGCTCGCCGGAGTTATGACTGGAAACTGACTAGAAACTGCCGGAGTTAATGTGGCATTACTATTCATTTAATCTGAAAATCAAACAACCGTTGAAGAAAAATTGAAATAAATGTCAGAAAAACGTTAAAAATTCCGGGAAAAATCTGGAACGTCACTCACAGCCTTGGTAACACAAATAAAATATTATTACATAAAATAATAATTTTATTCGTGTACAGTAAATACTTTTATATTGTGTTTAATATCTTTTTAATTTGGAAAATACTAAAACAACACCAAAAAATCTAAGAAAATTCAGGGAGTTTAATTAGGACATTTTGAGATCAACTAAAATATTTTGGTGCCACCAAATATTTTATTTTTATATCAACATATATTTTTATTTTGTTAAAGCTTTTAAAGGCTTTAGAAAATATATAATTTGATAATTGTAGGAAATTTCAGAGAAATTCTCTTAGCTTTATTTATATTAAATAAGATAGGTTTAGCAAAACCAAATCTTTTATTTTGTCTCCAAACTATACTTTTAATTGATGAGACTTTTGGAAATGTTTTGAAATCAGATTTAACATATAATGGAAAATTCACCAAGTTCCTTGTGATATGTTTTTTAATTAATTCCAACTTAAATAGTGTTTTCATTTTTTAATGAAATAGTTTTAAGTTTTTTCTAAAATTGACAAAAGTCTTTTTCTTTTGAACTCTAGAGAAATCCGTAAAATAAAGAGAAGACAAATAACTTGAGACAACCGATAAAAATAATAATTTAAAATATTTTTTATCCTATTTTTGAAATGAAATTTTGGGATGTTACAAACCTCCCCCCCTTAATGTAATCTCGCCCCGAGATTCAAGACCCACTATAGAAATAGGGTCAGGGAAACTCAACTCTTGGGCTTCTTCAAACTTCCAATCAACTACACACTAGACAGGGTTGCTTCTGAACAGACGCTTGCTAACATCCAAAATTTGTAGGCTGCTCTTTGCGGATGCGGTCCCCTTGCAACTCCATTGAACACTAGACAGGTTGCTTCAATGACGCTTGCTAACATCCAAAATTTGTAGGTCGCTCTTTGCGGATGCGGTCCCTTGCAACTCCAATCGACTCCAACAAAGGTTCACTTTTTCCGCACAAGAAAGAACTTCTTCTGCTAAGGCTCTTGGAACACATCTCACATCCATGCTGACGTTTCTAGCAACTCCATTGACAGGTTTCCCTACTTCTATTCCTGAACACTTGATTTTCTGCTTCTCATAGAAACCCGAACAAGTTGCATCTAACTAATTTAAACTTACTTGAAATTCTGCGGTCTTGAACGAGACTTGAACAAAGATTAGGTTTGTCTTGCACAGGTAACTAGTTTAACTCTAGGCATAAACATCTCAAGCATTGATTTTTAATATGATAAGCTTTATTTAAAACTTGGTCTTAACAATGGACAAATTAACCATCAGCATTCTATTACTGGCACTTGTGGCATGGCTTCATCTTGAACTGCTTCACAATTCACTTTCTGGCGCAAGTGTCTCGGTAGGTGGAGGACTAGGGTTTAAGTGGATAGGTATAACACCTTTTCTCCTAGGACAACTATTGGCAAAGTATCCCGGCTCATTGCATCTGAAGCAACGCTGACCGACATCTGCTGGCTTCTCTCGACATGGTACTAATCTTGGTAGGGTAGAGCTAAGATCGACGTGATCCGCAGCGATCACTTCCTTCTAAGAGCAATTATTAGCGAGATGTCCTGGTCAAGCATAAGCAAAACAAATTCTAGACAATAAGCTTCTTCCTTATGGCTTTTCACCGGGTGGTGTTATGGAAACTCGACCATCGTATGGGCATGTGAAGGTGTCTCAAACAAAGTCTAATCAGTACGGCAACTAAATTGTTGAGGGGCACTCCTCATTCGCTGTTGCGGTGGTCCTTCTTGACGAGCTTTCTAACGCTTGCGGTTGTCCTCCAATTCCTTGCACTCCTCTTCCAAATCAAGGGTCTTGTTAACCATTTACTCTTGCTTCAACTAACTCCTGGAGCAAGTTGCTTCCATAGTCTTACCCCTCACTTTTGGTGTTATAGTCTTTCATCAAGTAATTTGGGAATGGTAATGGCTTCGAGTTTGCTTGATTTTTCTCAGGCATTCCTTAACTAAATAACCTAACTCACCATAGTTGTAACATAAATGTCTTGGTCATTCTCCAGGTTAGTGGCTTCCTTCACAACTAGAACAATTAATTGCATGCTCATCAGCAGTGTGTCCTATTTCGCCACAACGGATGCATGTACGGTCTTCTGATTGGTTCGGTTGACAACACTTCAAAGAACAACATCCCGGTATTGTATCGGGTGTGGAGATACCATTCTTCCTTGTCTTACTATGGTTTCACTGTCTTCTGATGATGTGAAGAGCCGACGAAAGACGGTGGTAAACTCTAACCAAGTGATGGTATGTTTATCCTTAAAGGTGACGTATAAACTCTTCCACCAGACTAATGCATTTCCTTCTAACCGCACGTAGCGTAGGGAACTTTCTTTATCTTCACATTGCACCAAAGCTAGCTTTCTTCTATGATGCGGCCAAATTTTTGCATCTCTCGAGAGTGGTCGATCCATCAAACGTGGGCGGTTTGGTCTTCATGAACAAGGTAATCTTTAATCGTGAGCGAGGAGGTTGCGATTCGCTTGAGGAGGATTGATGTTGGCACCGATAACATTTATCTGCTGCATCATTGTCTCAGATACGCAGAGTCTAAGCGGTGAACAATCGATCCAAGTTTTGAATTGTCACGGTTGGTACGAAGGGACAATGGCCGTCACTATCTGCTTTAACACCTGCACCAAAGGGTAGCAATCGAATCGACGTGAATCGCCTCTGAGTCACTGCTGCGGTCGATCCTTTCCAATCTGTTGACCACTCCAGGGTTTAGGTAAGAGGGAATAGAATAGATGAGGTTCATGAATCCTAGTGCAAGGAAACAGGTTTAACCCAAAAACTTATACAAACATTATTAATAACTTGGTATGGTTGCTTATCCAAGCCTAAAAGCTCTACAACGCATACTGCACACTCAGCAAACAAAAAACCAAATTAACCTAAGCACATAAGTCTAACGTCTAGAAAGGGTAACACTCCTAACTTAGACAGACACGACTCTCACACATGAGTCTCAACAGCTACTCAAGCATTGATTCTTCGAATTTCTTGAACACTTCATCGGCATTGGTTCTTCTACCTTCTGGAACACTTCATCGGCACTCTTTCCTTGAGCTCGACGATTCTCGCTCTTCACGATCTTGAGTTCAAAGAATCGGCACTCGGTGCTTTCTCCTAAAGTGTGAAACATCGTTATCTATTTCAGGCTATTAAGGTAAGATTTTCAACTTAAATTAGCGGAGAAAGATAGAAATTTCAACAAAAGGGGAAAAGAATGGGAGAATAAGATAAGTCAAGAACTTGTTATTCTTCAAGTTAAATTTTCTTTAGAAAATAATTTTGAAGCTCCTAAAGAACGGCCAAACTATCTAGGGTCAAGACCTACAACAAGATGCTCGATACCACCTCTGTCGTGCCCGAATCGCAGAACCGACACTCGTGTATTCTCGTGACTAGTCCAGATCGCGCTTAGTGCACACAAAGCAAACAGGTTTAAAGTACCAACAACATACACAATGAATAATAATAAAGTACTTCAAACATGTATATAAACGAGTTGTACGACCTTAAGGTCATCCTTACAATAGTTTGCCACGCAGGCTTACATTATTGAGTAACAACAAACAACAAATGAAAGTAAACGCTATGGTGAACCATCTTGCCACACAGCGCCTCGACAAAGGCTTGCTCCCTAGTTCTCTCGCCCTCCAAGATACTCCTCTTCCCACACCGTGTAGACTCCTCTTCGGTAAAATTTTGCTCGCAAGGGTGAGTACACACCGTACTCAACAAGTCATGCACAGAATGCAGTTCTATTACTACATGCATGGCTTTTTACAAAGAAATGGCTCAATTGGTTATTTTGCATTGCATCAATATTTTGAATTATTATTTATTTAGATTAAAAGCAGCAAAACTTTGATAACATAATAAGTTTCTCAATTGTTTTCCATATTGTTTTGGACACACAGTCCTTAATCAACTTTCATCATCAACTCTGGCACACAGCCTTCCACCCTATTTTATTTTCAAAACACTACCCCTTGACTGTAATCCCCAAGCATTGTCAAGTACCGTGGACTCGGCTATTTGAATAGTTTTTACACTCTGCAGAGGTTGTACACTTTACCCACAAGATACAATCACCTCACCACGTCAGCCGTGAATCACCATACAAGAGTATGCGAATGAGTGATCATAACAAAGCCTTTCAGAAACTTCTATCTCCACCTAGGAACCTCTCCGAGTTGCCTTCACTATCACTTCCCTCACTCAGAGCCGAAGTATAGGACCGACAAACACCATTGGACGGGTACCAAGCCGAAGCACAGGCACGCTCCCCCGTACAGTTACCCCCGTGTAACTGCCACCCCGAGGTATCAAAGGCGAGATATCAGAATCCTACTTAACTAGGTCTTCCTATTCAGACATGTGGTTGTACGAGAGACTTAGGTCAAAGACTTGCAAGGTAAGGTCCTTAACTGACCAAGGCAAGACATCCTTCTCTCAAACTTGGCACACAGCCCTCACAACACTCAACCCTCCCAAATGCCACGAAAGCCCACCTGGCACAAAGTCTCGGTCCACTTGCCCCGGTCGAAATCATTTCCCATACCAAGTTGATTATTGTGCAACACATGCCAACAACAACTCAACATCCATATGGAACCACACAGGCCTCCATATATCAACATCATCGTGTGGCAACACATCACACCATTTCTAATATACATTGCATATTCCATTAATCAATATTGACCTTTGTATTTTAAAAGATTATTCACGATATATGCAAAGCTAAGCAACTATTCACGGTCTAGCCTCCCGTGTTGGCACAATATTATCAACCAACTAGTATTACTAAACTTAGGTTATCAAAGAAATCATGGCATACAAATATTAACAACAAGGTGGCAATAACAAATAAGTTGATTAGCTAATTCACCCAAATTATTTAAATCCATTTTTAATTGAATTAGCATGCATAGTTTGAATCAAAATACATTTTCAAAACTTGGGATCAAAATGGTCAAAGCACAACTTGCTTGGCCCTTGCTATCTTTATTATTCTTTACTCTTTATTTTTGACTCTGGATCTTCGATTTTTAATCTTTACTTCCTTCATCTTCAGCTTCTTTGAATGACTTCCGGATAACGCGTCTAACGATAACGAAATGCAAATACAACAAAACTTAAAAGGCAATTCAAATAAAATCCAAATTAATATTAGATTGGTACTGAACGGAAGGACTTGACTTTAGGAACTTGAACAGGTTTGATTGAAGATCGAATGAAAGAGAACAAGCTTTTAGAAGATTTATCGAGAAGGATACGATTGATGATTAAGAAAGAACGGAGTATGTTCCAGGTAACATTTCAAGAGATTTATTAACTCAGTTGGATAGATACTGACATATGGGCTCTCGATCTATAGACCGGGTCCAAGAGAATGATTTGGTTCACGATGAACTAATCTCAGACATGGTGTTGACTTTTGTTGACCGATGGAATAGATAGAGCTGGAACGCGAGAGAGATTAGGGTTTGACACGAGAGAGTGACATATGGGCAAATGGTCTATCGACCAAGTCCACGAACAAGTTTCTGGTAGATTAATGTTTACTGAGAGAAGGCACCAACACAAAAGGTCTACATGCGATCGGGCTAGGATTTGATCTAGGGTTCAGTCAAACTACGATGAAGAGACTTGACGATGATGAGACGGCGATGATATGATTAGATATGAGCGATAGCATGGCTCGGAGATGGTCTAGCAGAGAATGACATATGTGGTGCACATATCTTCGGGTTAGGGCACTAATATAAGGTTCGGCTATACAACAAGGATACGATAAATGACAGTGATGATGACATGGCATCTGAGATGACACAAAACTCGGTTAGATTTAGGATTGATTGTAGTTGACCAACTAGTGGTACCACAATCGATCACATGGCCCATGATGAACATGGTTCATCGAGCCGGTCTTAGGTTAGGGCTTAGGTTCGGCCACAAGCGTTATTTTGTGATGAGGCTATCTCATTGCATAAGATGGGGCTAGGTCACAACATGGCTATATGATACTACGGCTTTCACTTGTACATACACGCATGTGATGGTTAGGCAACGGTTAAGGTGGCATGTCATGCAAAGTATTTATTGGGTGGCAACAACGAATAACATGGCTCGACAACAAGGTATACTTGTCATGGCGACATGGCAAAAGGGACGGCTAAAACTAAGAACACGAGAAAAGGTGAGATCGGCGACTAATCTTTTGGTAACGGCTTTAACAACTAACAGAGGCTAACAGAACCTCATAGATGGACAAAACAGAGATATTACCACCCATCGGACATGGTGACACGGCCACAAAGGCTACGATAATTGACGGCACAAGATGCGGCCATGGCGGGCAAAAAGGCGGCGTACGCATTTAATAAAAAGAATTTCGGTAGATGCAACAGTAAAGGGGAAGTGAGCACCACATAGAATGCGACGACACAAACTCAATGATATTGCCGGATTTGGCAGAAACCCATCGGATTGATCACAAACTGCCGATGAACGGCTACCGGAGCTAATAGATCAAACGGTCATAATTATTAAAATAATAGATAAAACCTAACCAAATTTTACAGAGAGCTAGTTGGGAATATTTGTCACAATATGACGTGAACGGATATGAGTTTTACCTTTTGGATCAACGGGGAACACGTGATGAAGTTTTCTGCTATCCGCAACGCGGTCTGATCGGAGAAAAGAATTTTTTGCGCAAAACCACTAGGTTAAAACCATGGGTTAGGGTGAGCAACATGTAGGGTATATCAAGAGGAGTCTACCATAAAAATTTCACGGCCAAACTCGCAAAAACGTGGGAGAACGGGTTCCGGCAAGATTTGATTTTGGGCGGCCATAACTTTTGATCCAGTGGATGAAATTGCACCAAATTTGGATGGAATACAGAGGGTACCTTGAGACACAACGTGACATAATCGGATCTTGAAAAGAGTCGACGAGTTGATAGGGAACGCGACGCCAAAACTGGTCGACGTGGGGGCGGCGCTCGAGGCGATGCGGCGGCGCGGCTGCTCTGTTTGGAATCTTCCAAAACTGTTTCAAAGGGGTGTTGCGAACATCATGGGGGTACTCCACAAGAAATTTGAGGATGAACGGAGTTCGGGAGCGCCCGGTAGAGCTCGACAAAGTTCTCACCGGAGTTGGGAAAGAAGGCTCGCCGAGGGATATCCGTTGCGATTCTGATACTGATCTTTGACTATGATGTGTTGAATGAGGAGATACATCTAGGTTTCAATTTTCAGCTACAAAGGATCAATGGATCAACGGGAAAAGTTCGCCGGAGTTGGGAAAGAAAACAGTGGTCGAAGGTGCTCCGTTAGGTTTTTACAAAATCTGATTTTACTGGTGGTAGAGGACAACAAAAGAAAGCTCTGGTAAAAATTTCAGATCAAAAGAAGTTCGGGAGTGACCAGGAGAGCTCGTCGAAGTTTTCGCCGGAGTTAAAAAGAATGGCTTATACATGGAGATCCAGAACTTGGATGGGAAAATTCTAATTGGGTTGTAAAGAGAACACATGTAAAAATCTGTGGTTCAATTTGCAGGTAAGGCGGACCAGCGGATCGTAGGGAAACGCTCGCCGGAGTTATGACTGGAAACTGACCGGAAACTTTCGGAGTTACTGTAGTGTTACTATTCATTTAATCCGAAAATCAAACAATCGTTCAAGAAAAATCGAAATAAATATCAGAAAAACGTTAAAAATTCCAGGAAAAATCTGGAATGTCACTCACAGCCTTGGTAACACAAATAAAATATTATTGCATAAAATAATAATTTTATTCGTGTACAGTAAATACTTTTATATTGTGTTTAATATCTTTTAATTTGGAAAATACTAAAACAACCCCAAAAATTCTAAGAAAATTCAGGGAGTTTAATTAGGACATTTTGAGATCAACTAAAATATTTTGGTACCACCAAATATTTTATTTTTATATCAACATATATTTTTATTTTGTTAAAGCTTTCGGAAAGGCTTTAGAAAATATATAATTTGATAATTGTAGGAAATTTCGCAGAAATTCTCTTAGCTTTATTTATATTAAATAAGATAGGTTTAGCAAAACCAAATCTTTTATTTTTTCTCCAAACTATATTTTTAATTGATGAGACTTTTGGAAAGGTTTTGAAATAAGGATTTAAAATATAATGGAAAATTCACCAAGTTCCTTGTGATATGTTTTTTTAATTAATTCTAACTTAAATAGTGTTTTCATTTTTTTAATGAAATAGTTTTAAGTTTTTCTAAAATTGGCAAAAGTCTTTTTCTTTTGAACTCTAGAGAAATCCAGAAAATAAAGAGAAGACAAATAACTTGAGACAACCGATAAAAATAATAATTTAAAATATTTTTTTATCCTATTTTTGAAATGAAATTTTGGGATGTTACAGGAACCAGTCGGTTTTTCATACTCCCCAGACGCTTCTTGACACATTGGGGCCAATGCTCATATGCGATACATTCAATTGCGCCGATCGTGGGCCCAAGTTCATGCTATGGTGATGGCAAGAATTCAAAGAAAGACCAGAGGAGCCAGGGAAGAAAGAGCACTCCCATACCCGCATAGTCAACTCGCAGGCTGCTAGTAGCAATACAGCTCACAGTCGTGTCAGGCGTGGGCTTCGACGAGGAGAAGACGCCCGGCAAAGCATCAGCCGTGACCTTCGATCTGGATCTGAGTGACGTTCCAGATTTTTCCGAGATCGGGAGGATGAAGAGCGTCGTAGGCGCAAGGATGACTACGAGCGTTTCGGTATCCGCCATGGTGACCGAGACGATCGCAGAAGTCATCACCACCGTGACAAAGGCAATAGTGAAGACCGCTGAGTTAGATCACCTCATCGGCGTTCCCCACAACGACGCAGCGATGGGCCTGTTGAGGGCATCCGAGCCTTCACCTCCCGGCTCCGTCGAGTGGTTTGGCCTGAAAGATTCAACCCTAAAGGCATTACCAAGTTTGACGGAGAAAGAGATCCAGAAGCTTGGCTGCAAGTTTATTCCCTTGCGATCATGGCGGCAGGGGGCGATCATAACGTGATGGCCAACTACCTGTCGGTCATGGTTACTCCTTCAGCTCAAGCCTGGCTCACCAGACTTCCAGCGAACTCTATAGATTCCTAGGGAGATCTTTGTGAGCAGTTCATCACCAACTTCCAGGGTACTTACGAACGACCTGGGACTCAATGGGACCCGTATCAACTTCACCAGAAAAGGAGCGAAACACTCCGAGAGTTTATTCGGCGCTTCATGCAAAAGAAGAATACAATCAGGGATATTTCAGAAGCAGCAGTCATTGCGGCATTCCAGAAGGGCGTTAACGACCCCGATCTGATTAAGAAGATGTCCCAGAAGCTGCCGACCATGATAAGGGAGATGTTTGAATTAGCAGATCGCTATGCAACAGCCTCAGATGCCTTGGCCGAACGACAAGACGATCGCCCACGGCATAAAGATAAGAAGGATCACGTCGAGTCCTCCAGGCAGCGTGACAGGAAGCGGAAGCCTGAAGAAATTGTGGCAACGACCGAGCAGGGCCAACATTGCTCGCCGCGCACAGATGACTATGATGCGGTAATGGAGGCAACTTGCCTTTTCCATCCTAAGGGGAAACATGCTACGAAGGATTGTTTCACTCTGAGGAGGTTCGCCAAGGAGTCCAGAAAGCGGCCGGCAAAGGGTGAAGCAAAAGATGAAGAAAAGAAAAAGCAAGATCCCCCTGAAGATGATGAAGGCGAGTATCAGAAGACGGAGCGTGAGCTCAACTACATATTTGGGGGCTCGGCTGCTTATGAGTGCAAGTGAAAGCAAAAGCTTACCGCTCGAGCCATCAATATAGTTATGCCAGCAACACCCCAGTACCTCAGATGGTCCGAGGTCCCAATTGCTTTTGACCGCTCGGATAATCCGGATCACATTCCCTATCCCGGAAGATATCCTCTGGTGTTGGACCCTGTGATTCGTAGTGTTAAACTCAAGAGGGTGCTGGTTGACGGGGGGAGTGGACTCAACGTCCTCTTCTCCAAAACCTTCAACGACATGAAGATTCCTCGCTCCGAGCTAAAGTGGGGTTCATCACCGTTCCATGGAGTAATTCCTGGAACCTCTTTGGTCCCGCTCGGGCAAATCACTTTACCAGTCACGTTTGGGACCAAAGAAAATTACCGAATGGAGTATCTCAACTTCGAAGTAGCTGATTTTCAGACGGCATATCACGCCATCTTGGGAAGGCTAGGACTTGCCAGGTTCATAGCCGTGCCCCACTACACTTATCTCGTCTTGAAGATGCCAGGGCCAAAGGGCGTTATCTCTGTCCACGGCGACGTCAAGCAGTCGTTCATGTGCGACAGAGAAAGCTGTGAGATGGCCGAAACTCAAGAGGCAGCAGCCGACAGGGAGAGGATCCGATAGGCAGCTGCACATCAGCAGGATGAAGGAGAAGTGCCGATCAAGAAACAAGCCAAGACAGGCATGAAGCCTGACGAGGGGACTAAGAAGGTAATCCTTGACCCGTCCAACTCGACTCAAACGGCTTTGATCGGGATAGGACTCAATCCCAAATAGGAAGACGCGCTCGTCACCTTTCTTCGGGCAAACCGGGACATTTTTGCATGGAAACCATCCGATATGCCCGGTGTCCCTAGGGAGGTGATCGAGCACTCTCTAAATGTTGATGAGAAGGCCAAGTCTATCAAGCAGCGGCTCCGATGATTTGCTCAAGATCGCCGAGAAGCCATTAGGGAAGAAATCACTAAGCTTTTAGCAGCAGGCTTTATAAAAGTGTATCATCCCAACTGGCTAGCGAACCCAATTCTTGTTCGAAAAAAGAATAAAAGCTGGCGCATGTGCGTTGATTATACCGATCTTAACAAAGCATGCCCGAAAGATCCTTTCGGGCTGCCCCGCATTGACCAGGTGGTAGATTCAACGGCAGGCTACGAGCTCCTTAGCTTTTTGAATGCCTACTCAGGATATCACCAGATCAGGCTAAAAGAAAAAGACTGCATCAAGACTTCGTTCATCACTCCGTTTGGGGCATTTTGCTACGTCACAATGCCGTTCGGTCAGCGCGCGATACAGTGATGTTTTCACACCCAAATCAGACGCAACGCGGAGGCATATGTCGATGATGTCGTTGTCAAGTCTCGTGCGAAGGAGGACCTCATATCCGACTTGGCCGAGACATTCGAAAGCCTAAGGGCTTACAAGATGAAGCTTAACCCTGAAAAGTGTGTCTTCGGGGTCCCCTCAGGAAAACTACTCGGATTCATTGCGTCACAACGAGGCATCGAAGCAAACCTGGAGAAAATCAATGCTATCCTGAAGATGAAGCCTCCGGCTAGCCAGAAAGATGTCCAGAAACTCACAGGTTGTATGGTGGCACTCGACAGGTTCATTTCCCGTTTGGGCTCGCGAGGAATGCCTTTTTTCAAACTTCTAAAGAAGCAAGGCAACTTCCAGTGGATGGTTGAGGCACAGCAAGCATTCGAAGAGCTCAAGGCATTTTTTTCATCACCACCGGTGCTGGTCTCACCAATGCCCGAGGAACCCCTTTCGCTCTACGTTGCTGCAACGACTCACGTAGTTAGCGCCGCAATCGTCGTAGAGCGGGAGGAAGCAGGGCACCTTCAGAAGGTCTAGCGACCAGTGTACTTCGTCAGCGAGGTGTTAGGAGAATCCAAGGTGTGGTATCCGCAGGTGCAAAAATTGTTGTATGCCGTATTGCTTACCTCGCGCAAACTCAAGCACTACTTTCAAACGGCTCGGATTCGCTCGTGACGGCGGCCGACCTAGCGGCGGTGGGACCGATTTGTTGGATGAAGATCCAACGGCCACCGATACCCGAGCAGTTTACTATTCACCGCACCTACGCGGCGCAATCCAAGCCGGACATTCCAGATCTAACGGCCATTTTCAACGCTGCAACTATCGCTACGTGGACGCACCGGAGCGATCGGATGAAGATCCAACGGCTGCTGCTACCCGGGCAGTTTACTATTCATCGCACCCACGTGGCCTTACTAGAGCCACACGATTACCATCTAACGGCCGAGATCTACCGAAGCTATTTAAACTTAACTCTACGGAGAGAAACGTGGCGTTACCTCGGACGTGCGATGGGGATCTGATGGCGGAGGTGAGCTGCGAGGCGTCGAAGAAGGGACGGTGGCGCTAGTCGCCGGACTTGGAGAAGACAACGCAGGCGCCGGTGATTCCGAGCTTCTCCGGCGTGAAGAAGTGACCCACCCGACGCGTCTTGGCACGGCGAACTCAGAGCTGGTCTTGGTTGCGATGGGGAACGGCGGACGGCGGCGAGAGGCAAGGAAAACTGAGAAGAGAGGAGAGGCTACTCCGGTGAGCTCTAGCGTGGGCTACGGTGTACGGGAGTGCATGAGAGAGAGGGTGAAATGAGCGGAAGGAAGCCCTGCGTGCACTGGGGTATATCACCCGCTCGGACAAGCCTTGGAATGCGCGTAAAATCTCGACAAAATCATGGCTGACCTACGGCGACGGTCTGCAATCGCGCCCTCCCGATACATTCGGTCACTTCCCACCGTCCGATTGCGATCCGACGGCTCCGAGCGAATAACGTTTCGGTGATACTGCGCCACGTGTCGACATCCTAACGGCCACTTACCGAGATCCAACGTCTCACGCGCTATAAACGACACGGCGATTGCATCCATTCGATGCGCATCGAATAGCCCGGAGACGAGAGTAGCTAGGGTTTTTAGTAGCGAGCACGTGTGTTGGGTCTACCAAAGATCGAGCCTAGCCTTTAAAGCCGGTTTTATCAATTAAATTAAATCAGAAATTCAAAAGAATTATTTAAGGCACTAAAATACCGAAAAATTCTAGCAAAATTCGAGAAAATATTCAGAGCATTTTGAGCCTAAATAAAATATTTTTATTTATTTTGATAATTACCTTTTACGATATTTAATTATTCAAGAGAAGGATAATCTAAATTAATTTCAATTAAATCCAAATAATTCCCAAAAATTTAGATAAATTCAATTAAATGCAAATACATTTTAATTAATTCACAAAAATTTAAATAACTCCAAAAATTAAGATTAAGCCAAATTTCGGGACGTTACAAACCTACCCTCCTTAACAGAATCTCGACCTCGAGATTCGAAGCTTAACTAAAGGATAGGTTTGGGAATTCCTTTTTCAGATCTTCCTCTCTTTCCCATGTGGCCTCGCTTTCTGTGTGATTGCTCCACTGAACTCTGCAAAAACGGGTTGTCTTGCTCCTGGTTTTTCGATCCACTGTATCCAGAATTTTTATCGGTTGCTCTTTGTAAGTCAAGTCTTCCTGTAGTTCAACTTCTTCCAGTGATGTTTGCTCTTCAAGCACTCGGAGACACTTCTTGAGTTGCGATACATGAAAGACATTGTGTACTCCTGCTAATGACTGCGGTAACTCTAGTTGATATGCGACCTCGCCCTTACGACTTATGATCTTAAACGGTCCTACATATATTGGCGCAAGTTTACCCTTTTTGTGAAACCTCTAGACTCCCTTAAGAGGCGTAACTCTGAGATACACATAATCTTCAGGTTCAAAGCTCAAATCCCTGCGGCGATTGTCCGCGTAGCTCTTTTGTCTTGATTGCGCAATTTTTAACCTTTCTCTGATCAGTGCTATTTGCTCTTTAGCTTCTTGGAGTATGTCTGGTCCGAAGACACGACGCTCACCAGTCTCATTCCAATTTAACGGCGTCCTACAAGGTTGACCATACAATGCTTCGAAAGGTGACATCTATAAACTGGCCTGGTAGCTGTTGTTGTAACTAAACTCCGCATATAGCAAACATTTATCCCAAGTCATTGTATAAGCCAACGCACAAGCCCTCAACATATCTTCTAATATTTGGTTGACTCTTTCGATCTGCCCATCTCGTCTTCATGGGTGATAAGTCAGTATTGAAGTTCAGCGGGTGCCCATTCTTGTATGCGATTTATCCCAAAATCTTGAGGTAAATTGGGTACCGTCTGATACTATCTTCTTTGGCACTCCATGCAAGCAAACGATTCTTGCCATGTATAGCTACGCCAACTTATCTCCTGAGTAGGTTGTCTTTACCGGTATGAAATGCGCGACCTTTGTCAATCGATCCACGATGACCCATATGGAGTCATAACCTCCTTGCGTCCTTGGAGTCGTGAGCTTCCTCCAGTATTAACTGTTTTAACTCCTTTCTGTTAGGTACACAAATGCGCTCTTTCATCCATAATGTGCCTTGTTCTTCGTCCAGCTTGAATTCTTTTACTTGCCCTTCCTCCATCTTGGCTTTGATTTGCTTGATCTTCTCATCATTCTTCTGACCTTCTCTAATCTGGTCTTCCAAGATAGGCTTCACCTCTAAAGCGGCTACAAATCCTTCCGGAACAACTTCCAATTTCAACCTCTGAAAATCCTTGCACAATTCTCCCTGGCTTTCTCCCACTTTCATATTTAGACCATGACTTTTTGGACTCAAGGCATCAGCCACTACATTGGCCTTGCCTGGATGATAATGGATACCCATGTTGTAATCCTTGATCAGTTCTAACCATCTCCTTTGCCTCATATTCAGGTCAGATTGGGTGAAAATGTATTTAAGGCTTTTATGGTCTGTATATATCTCGCATCTATTGCCGATGAGATAGTGACGCCATATCTTTAAGGCATGCACTACAGTTGCTAATTCTAGATCATGCGTCGGGTAATTTCCTTCATGTGCCCTTAACTGCCTTGATGCATAGGCTACCACCTTTCCGTTTTGCATCAATACGCATCCAAGCCCTTGGCGTGATGCATCGCAGTAAATATCAAAACTCTGGTGCACATCTGGTTGCACTAACACTGGCGCTGATGTCAGTCGTTTCTTCAATTCTTGAAAACTCTTCTCACAATCTGGTGTCCACACAAATTTCTTCTCCTTCTTTAGCAGTTGCGTAATTGGCCTGGCAATTGTCGAAAATCCTTCTATAAATCGGCGGTAATACCCAGCCATCCCAAGAAAACTATGGATCACAGAATCGTCTTTGGCGGTTCCCAATGCAAGATCTTGCCTCGACCTTGCTTGGGTCCACTGCAATTCCTTGGCCGGTCATTACGTGCCTAGAATTCTACCTTACTCTTCGTAAATCACATTCTTGAACTTTGCATACAATCGTTGCTCTCTTAGCTTCTCCGGCACTAATCTCAAATGTTGGGCGTGCTCTTCATCGTCCTTGAATAAACCAGAATGTCGTCTATGAATACGACCACAAATTTATCTAAATATTCCATGAATACTTTATTCATCAAGTTCATAAAGTAGGCAGGTGCATTTGTCAGTCCAAATGACATAACAGTGAACTCATAGTGTCCATATCTTGAAGAAAATGCAGTCTTGGGTATGTCTTCAGTCTTGATTTTCAACTGGTGGTATCCTGACCTAAGGTCGATCTTGGAGAATACTCCTGCTCCTCTTAATTGATCAAAAAGATCATCTATCCGGGGTAATGGGTATTTATTCTTTATCGTCACTTCGTTGAGTGCACGATAATCTACGCACATCCGAAAACTCCCATCTTTCTACTTAACGAACAGAACCGGTGCTCCCCAAGGTGACGAGCTCGGTCTGATGAATCCTTTTTCCAACAATTCCTCGATCTGCTTCTTCATTTCTACCAACTCTTCGGTGGACATCCGGTATGGTCTCTTCGCTATTGGTGCGGTTCCAGGCACTAAGTCGATTACAAACTCTATGTCTCTGTCTAGTGGCATTCCTGGTAATTCCTTGGGAAAAACGTCCAGGTACTCACTGACCACTGGTACATCTCTTATCTTGTAACGATCTCAGTTATTTACTAACATCTGTCCTTCTCATTTGTCATTGCTTGAAATTCCACTTTTCTACCATCAGGGCTCTCAATAGACACAACTGTTAGCCTACAGTCTATCTGATACAGCCTTATGCTTAGTCAACCAATCCATTCCCAAGATAATGTCCAGGGTTTGGGTATCTAATATAATAAGGTTAGCTAGGAACTCTACCCTTTTATTACTAAGCAACGAGAACATCCGACCTTAGGCGGAGTTACGATCCGAGGATTGGACTAGAAGTGTACTTTTTAGGTTAACAATATCCAGATCATTTGTCACAGCAAAATCTTGAAAGCGAGCGAATATGAAGCTCGAATCGAATAACACCATGGCGGCCTTCGAGTTGACAAGGAACTTACCGAGCACGACGTCCGTGGCATTACGGACTTCGTCTGCGGAAATGTGATTAATCCTGCCTAGCGTGAATGCTTGCGGTGTGGCTCCAGTTTGGGCGGGTCCTCGGCTTCCTCCTTGGACGGGAGTTTTAGCAGGCGTATTCCCTAAATTGAAGCGCATAGGGGTCACTCCTCCCTTCTTTGGGCACACGTTGGCGAAATGCCCGGTTTCATTGCAATTGTAGCAGCGTCTTCCTGACATCTGCTGGTTCCCTCCGTTCGATGGGCGATTCGGCCGAAAGTGCAGGGAGTTTGTCTGCGGCCTCGGCATTGGTAGCGGTGTCGACATTGCTTCCTTGATGGGCAAGGAGAATTCTTTGGGGTATCATCCTTGGTTTCTGCCGCCATGGCGTCCTCCCTTTGTGCCATGCGGCGTTTGCGGTTATCATCAAGCTCTTTGCGCTTATCTTCCAGTATGAGCGCCTTATTAACCAGTTCTTGAAAATCAGGAAAGGTGTGGGTGATCAATCCCACCTGTAGACCAGTGTTAAGCCCCTTCATAAAGCGAGACTGCCTAGCCTTATCTGTTGCTATGTCTTCTGAAGCGTAGCATGCTAATTTTGTGAACTTATTCAAATAATCGGCCATTGTCTGGCCTCCTTGCTTCAGTGCTCTAAATTCCTCCTTTTTCAGCTCCATAATTCCCTCTAGCACATGGTATTGATGAAAAGCTATGGTAAATTCTTCCTAGGTGATTTCCTGTGGGTTTTCTGCGATCTTGTGATAGTTTTCCCACCATTAATTTCTTTGTTCCTTCAAGCTGATGAGAAGCATAAAGCACCCTCTCATTTCCATCACACTGAGTTATATGCAATTTCCTCTCGATGGTCCTCAACCAATCATCTACCTCTAACGGGCTATTATTGCCTGAAAAAGTAGGCGGACGTGTCCTCATGAACTCGGACAGTCTTGAGTAGGGACGTGGCCCATTGTTAATAGCTTGATTGTTGGCGACGCTTTGGTGTTGATCTGCTGTACAGTGGCCATCATTATGCGCATCAATTGAGTTTGTCTTTGCGAAAAAGCTCCTAGATTACGCATGTCAACTAGTGGTGCTTTGCTGTGGTGGTGGTGTCTTGCTCTGATTGCCTCCTTAACGTGAACCATCGCCTCACGCCGATTATGCAGTGTTCACCATCTGCTGATTGCCTCAACAGTTAAGAGATAAGGGGGAAAGAATAGGCAAGTATAAGAACCTATATGGGGAAACAGGTGTAACTTAAAACCCTTAAACATCAAAGCATAGATAATAGATAGGTATGGTTTCTTACATAGTCTAGGGACTATGCAACCATAATAATAGTCACAAACATCACATCAAATAGTTCCATACAACAACATCGCACATCTAAGTTCAAAATTTAAAGACGCGACTCAAAACAAGTGAGTCTCAACGCAAAATCCAAACAACTACTCGACTAAAGCGGACTCGATCCTCGAGCCACCACAGGCTGCTCTCGCGATCACGTACTGCTGGCGGGTGAGTGGCATCGGGCAACCGATCCCCATGCCCTCCCACAGGTCTTCTTTGGGGCACCACCGGCTCGCTGGTCCTCTGGCCTTGAACTCGCTCTGCTCACTGGCTCCTCCTCGAACTCGTCGTCAAGCTCCATGATCGCCTCCGGCTCCCGTGGCCGTGAGAGAGCCTCCTCTAGCTCGGCGATCCTCTGCTTGCGTGCATCACAGTCTCTTCTTGAGGCCACCTCGGTCTCCTCCAAGGTACGGTACACAGCCTGCAGCTCCGTAGTCGTGGCGTCCATGACCTCCTCCTGAGCCGCGGCGAATCGGCCCAAGTGCACGACGGCAGCGTCGTCCTCCAGCTTCAAGCGCGCCTGAAGGGTCCTCCCGTGTGCGGGTGCACACGGAAAGCAGTGTCCCACGGCTCGGCGATAGTCCTGCTAACCCGACTTAGCGCTACCGGGCACACTCTGTATGCCCTCGTGGTAGCCCGCCTCACCAAGAGGTGGAAGCGAAGCTAACACTGCGCATGCTCCTTGGCGTGCAAGGTGAGGGTAAATCTCCCGGCCGCGGTTGATCCGTTGACCACCAGTGCGGGACGGTAGAGGCGGTCAAAACCTCCCAAACACTGGAGCATCCTCCAAAGCTCGCACGCACTCCGTGGCCTTGACGAAGGAGTGAACCATCCACATCTGCCAAAGCAACGTGTCAGTACTAAAATTTTAAAAGAACACAAAAATAATAGTAAAATACAGCATAGGTATGAAGTAAGGAAGAAGGGATAAGTCAAGATTTCATTGATTATTCTTGTCCAAATTTTATCCTTTAGAAATTAATTTCTTATCCATTCTAGAATGGCCAGTCTAACTAGGGTTAAGTCCTACGGTCAGTATGGCTCTGATACCAACTCTGTCGGGACCCGAATCAGCAAATCCGAACCCTCTGTGTATTACAGACTAGTCGAGGATCACGCTAGTACACAGGATAAGCAGGTTGAAGTACCACAATCATACACAATGAATTAATAATAAAGTACTTCAAGCATAAATATAACCGAGTTACATGACCTTATGGTCACCTTACATTAATTCGCCATGCAGGGCGATAAATAACAAGTAGCACAAGTTCAATAGCGGAAGCAAAAGTACGGTAGTGAACCCCTCGTTCTGCCACAGGCAACTGACGAGGCTTAACCCTAAATCTCCGGACCTTCGTTGAACTCCTCTTCCCAAGCTGGCATAGCTTCTTCTTCTAAGGTTGTTGTTGAAGCAAGGGTGAGTATACAACATACTCAACAAGTCATGCACAATGCAGTTCTATTACTACATGCATGGCTTAGATCCAAAGGAAAGGCTTAAATGGTTATATTGCATAAAGCAACATTTCTTTTTAACAGGTAATCCTACTAGATTAAAAGCGGTAAAACCAATATTATTGATAATAAATTTCTCAATTCTGTTCCAAAGGTTTGGCACACAGCCCTGGTTTTATTCATCAGTCTTTGGCTTTTGACCACCCATTACACATTTTTATTTTGAAAATCTAACCCTTATTTGTAATCCCGAGCATTGTCCAATACATGGGGCGTGGCTATTGAATAGATTTAACACACACACTCTGAGGTCATGTACACTTTGCCCACAGGATCGATCGCTCACCACACAGTGATTGATTGCAACAAAGTCTTTCGGATACTAACACTTAACCAGTGAACCTCTCCAGTATTACCTTTCTAACACTTTCCTCACACAGAGCCAAAGTTTAGAACAGACAAATACAGTTGGATGGGTACCAAGCCAAGATCTGCACGCTCCCCATACTTGTTACATTTTTGTGTAGCTATGCCCCGAGTGTCAAAGGAAAGATATTAGAACCCTACTAAACTAGGTCCGTCCCATTCCGGACAAGTGGTTGTACGAGAAACTCAGTTCAAAGGCTCGCAAGGTGAAGTCCTTAATTGTCCCGGGCAAGACATCCATTTTATACTTCTCGGCACACAGCCTTCACAATCTCAATACATCCCATTGCCACACAGGCCCACCTGGCACGAAGCCTTCTTGCCACTTGCCCCGGTCCTAATCATTTCCCATCCCGGTTTGCATTTATGCAACACATGCCAATGCCCGCGTCATTGCATGAGTAGGACCACACAGGTTGCTACCCCCAATTCCATCTCATGACATCATCGTATTATTCCAAAATGTGTTCCATAATTATTTAGTCAATATTCTTTTTGCAACTTTGAAAGTCATTCAACGCACATAAATGTACTAAGCAGCTAATCACGGTCTAGCCTCCCGTGTTGGCTTTATATTAGCAACCAACTCCATTTAATATCTTAGGTTGACAAGGATTTCAGGGCATACAATTAATTTTAACAAGGTGGCATAAACAAGGTAGGTGCATTATCTAAACTACCCAAGATTAATCAAGGTCATTTTCTTAATTAATATAGCATACATAGTTTAAATGGAAATACATTTTAAAAGCCGAGGGCCAATATGGTCAAAGCATGACTTGCCTTCGAACAGAAGTTGAGTCTGGTCTGGCTCTTACGACGGGTCTTCAAATTCTTCTCCAACAGCTCCCGGCAACTCGGAGTCTACGCGCATTCAAGCGGACATACAATAAACACTCAATACAGATAACAAGATCAACTCTAAAAGTAAATTAAAATTCACTAATAAATAGTTCACATTTTTACAAATTTTTAGGAACTGGAATCACCCAATTCCGAGTTGAAACACAAAAGTCAAATAAATGAATAACCGAATTACTCTATTTATTTTCCTACTGAAAATTCGATTAAATCCTCTCGGCGTGACACGTGTCAACACCGAGAGAGACCCGTCATCACGGACAGCGACATGTGGGCGGATGACGTCATCTTTAACGTCGGCACACCCGTGGTCCACCCAGCGACAAGTGGGCCCGATGAACGATGCTCGGTCCAGCGGAAGGCGACACGCGGCGCTTTTGACGATCCACGCGGCACAAGATTCCCGGCCGTTGGATTCAAATCCAACGGTCGGTACATGCGCGGCCAAACCTACACACGCGGCAACATCCATGCCGCTCATTTCAAATCCAACGGCTCGGATTCGACTCGGCGAACGCCCTGACCTAGCGACGTGGACGCACCGGTGCGGTTGGATGAAGATCCAACGGCCACCGATACCCGAGCAGTTTACTATTCACCGCACCTACGCGGTGCAATCCAAGCCGGACATTCCAGATCTAACGGCCATTTTCAACGCTGCAACTATCGCTACGTGGACGCACCGGAGCGGTCGGATGAAGATGCAACGGCTGCTGCTACCCGGGATGTTTACTATTCACCGCACCTACGTGGCCTTACTAGAGCCGCATGATTACCATCTAACGGCCGAGATCTACCGAAGCTATTTAAACTTAACTCTACGGAGAGAAGCGTGGCGTTACCTCGGACGTATGCGATAGGGACTGACGGCGGAGGTGAGTGCGGCGTCGAAGAAGGACGGTGGCGCTGGTCATTTGGACTTGGAGAAAAGACTTGGTAGCGGCGATTCCGAAGCTTCTCCGTGAAGAAGTGACCCACCCGACGCGTCTTGGCACGGCGAACTTCGAGCGAGTCTTGGTTGCGGCGAGGCAGCAGACGGCGGCGAGAGGCAAGAAAACCGAGAAGAGAGAGAGGCTACTCGGTGAGCTCTAGCATGGGCTACGGTGTGCAGGAGTGCGAGAGAGGGCGAAATGAGCGGAAGGAAGCCTGCGTGCACTAGGGTATATCACCGCTTCGGACAAGCCTTGGAATGCGCGCAAAATCACGACAAAATCGGCGGCCCTACGGCGGCAGCGGTCTGCATCGCGCCCTCCGTCGTTCGGTCACATCCCACCGTCCGATTGCGATCCGGCGGCCCGGCGAATAACGTTTGGCGATCTTTGCGCCGCGATGTCGACATCCTAACGGTAGCTTCATCGAGATCAACGTCTCACGCGCTATAAATGGCGCGAATTGCATCCATTCGATGCAGGTCGAATGGCCAGAGACGAAACGGCTAGGGTTTTCGTTGCGAAGCACGATGTTGGGCAGGCCCAACAACGTAGCTAGCCTTTAAACCGGTTTTATCAATTAAATTAAATCGAGAAATTCAACGAAATTATTTAAGGCACTAAAAATACCCAAAAATTCTAGAAAAATTCCAAAAAATATTTCAGAGCATTTTGAGCCTAAATAAAATATTTTTGTTTATTTTTTATAATTACCTTTTCTGATATTTAATTATTCAAGAGAAGGATAATCTAAATTAATTTCAATTAAATCCAAATAATTCCCAAAAATTCAGATAAATTCAATTAAATGCAAATACATTTTAATTAATTCACAAAAATTTAAATAACTCCAAAAATTAAGATTAAGCCAAATTTCGGGACGTTACACAGAGTCAAACGCTTCTTTAACTCTTGGAAACTCTTTTCGTACTCTGGCGACCATGTAAAGTTTTTCTCTTTCTTTAGCAATTGCGTGAGAGGTCTCGCAATTGAAGAAAATCCTTCAATGAACCGGCGATAATACCCCGCCATACCAAGAAAACTTCTGATCTGAGTAACTAACTTTGGTTGCTCCCAATGCAACACTGCCTCTACTTTCTTAGGATCGACAGCTACTCCTTCGGTAGTCATTACATGACCTAAGAACTCAACCTTCTTTTTCCAGAAGTCACACTTACTAAATTTTGCATACAACTAGTTTTCTCTTAACTTTTCCAAGACCATCCTTAAATGTCCAGCATGCTCTTCCTCCGACTTGGAATAAACCAGAATGTCATCAATAAACACGATGACAAACTTATCCAAATATCCCATAAATACTTTGTTCATCATATTCATGAAATATGTAGGAGCATTAGTCAGTCCGAAGGACATGACCATGAATTCATAATGTCCATACCTTGGCGAGAAAGTCTGTCTTTGGTATGTTCTCGGTCGAATCTTTAAGCGATGGTATCGGATCGAAGATCTATCTTAGAGAAGACTCCTGCTCCTCTTAGGCGATCAAAAGATCATCTATCTGGGCAAGGTATATTTGTTCTTTATCGTCATCTCATTAAGTGCACGATAATCTATACACATTCTAAAACTTCCATCTTTCTTCTTTACAAACAACACCGGGGCTCCCCACGGTGACGAACTTGGCCTTATAAATCCCTTCTCCAATAATTCTTCGATTTGTTTCTTCATTTCTACCAATTCCTCGGTAGACATCCTGTAGGGTCTCTTGGCTATTGGAGCTGTTCCAGGTACAAGCTCAATTACAAACTCTATATCCCTGTCTGGTGGCATTTCGGGTAAGTCCTCGGGAAACACATCCGGGTATTCATTTACTACCAAAACATCTTTCATTTCATGACTTTCTGCAATCGTTAATCATTAATTGACTATCTGAGCGATGGCTTGAATCTCCACCTTCTTGCCATTTGGGCTCTCAAGCATTACTACTCTTCAGTCACAATCCGGCCTTGCCTTGTGCTTGGATAACCAATCCATTCTCAAAATCACATCTATGGTCTGAGTATCTAATATGATTAGGTTCGCTAGGAACTCTATTCCATTTATTATTAATTTCACCCCAGAACATCTTACTTTATCTCGGAGTAAGATGTTCTGGGGTGAAATTAATAATAAATGGAATATAAGCATACTCTTTAGATTGACCACATCCAAATCATTTTGCACAACAAAGACTTGAGAAATGAATGAATGAGAAGCTCCTGAATCAAACAGAATAGTAGCTGGTACTGAGTGAAAGCATCTAGGCCCCAAATCGGTTTTAGTTTTGGTAATTAATGACAAAATTGTGAAAAAGGATTAACGCTTTTTCTTGAGAGTTATGTGATGCAGGATAATGCAACTATCAGCCGTTATGAAGAAATGCGTGTGAATAGAGAAAGGGCAAATGGCTACATGGTGTCAAAGGTACAAACTACTTTAGGAGTTTTCATAGTTTTTATCGATCTCGGATGTTCGAAGGAAAAGATCGGATTTTTAGAAATTAGTGCCGTCATCAAGAGGGGCTTATGTCGTTATGTTTAAGGTTGAAAAAGTGTCAAGGCTCAAAATCATAGTTGGTTAGACACTTGCACAAAAAATCATCTCAAAGAAATCTCTCAGCCTGTGAAAAATGGTCGTGGTCGGTCTCGCGGCGCCAGACCCTCAATTGGACGGAAAATTGGTTCAACCGAAGCGTGGCGATGTGTTTTCTCCAGAGAGGGCGTAATGCTGAGTTTTTATGGGCGGTCCGACCGGGGCTTGGTCGGTGCGACCGGCCATCCGGTGCAACCGGACGCCAAGTGGTGTGTTTTTTCCAGAGAGGCGTTTTTCGCTGCCTTCGTGCGTTTGCATGGGCGGTGCGACCGGAGCTAGTGTGGTCGGACCGGAGGAGCGGTTGGACCGGCCGTTAAGCGGTTGGACCGACTGTTGTCCAACGGTCTCTGTTCGCGCATTTATTGCACTGTTCCGACCGTTGGACCGTGAGTGTCGGTCGGACCGGCCTGGGTCCGATCGGACCGGCCTCTTCGGCCGAATTTCAGTAAAAAATTCAAACAGCTAGTTTTGGTTGGTGAAGGCTATAAATACCCCCTTGCTGCAGTGTGAGGGGTTCTTCTGGACCTCATTGAATACCGTTGAGTTATTGCAAGTCTTCTAAACACCTTGAGCACTAGTTTCACACATTTGAGAGGTTTAGAAGCCAAATTGAGTGTGCATTCATTGTTTGAGCCTTAGACACTCAAGTTCAACCTCAAGCAAGCGTCGAAGCTTATTACTCTTGGAGGTTGCTGCCTCCTAGACGGCTTGGAGGCGATCGGGATTGGTGATATTCTCAACGAAATTTTTGAGAAGGCCCAATTGTTGTGAAGGCACGAAGCTCGCCTACCCGGAGCGGGGAAGAGCTATCAATAGTGATCGGGGAAGGCTCAAGCAAGTGGAGCCGGCTTGAAGTGGTTCAAGTCACCTCAACGTGGAGTAGGGGAGACCGGCAAGTCTCCGAGACCACGGGATAAAATTCACGAGTTCATCTTGTGTGGTTTGCGTTGTTTCTACAATTGTTTCATTACTAGCACTTGATCATCATTGAAATTGTTTGATTACTAGCACTTGTTTCATTACTAGCACTTTGATCATTATTGTGATTTACTTGCTCATCCATTAAAGTAGTTCAAGTAGAAGACTTGGTTCGTGATCATTACTACTGCTAGGTATTAAAGTTGCTAAAATTGTCAATTGTGCTTAGAAATAACCAAACGTGAAATTTAGTTTAGAAAATATTAAAACCTCCTATTCACCCCCCTCTAGTCGGTATCCTTGATCCTACACTGAGTTAACTAGAAACTTACCCAGTACGACATCCGTGGCGTTCTGAACATCATCCGCCATGATGTGGTTGACCCTTCCTCGCACAGCTGATTGTGGCGCGGCTCCAGCTTGAGCAGGTACTCGACTTCCTCCTTGAGCGGGTGTTCTTGCAGGCGTGTTACCCAAATTAAAGCGAACAGGGGTAACTCCTCCCTTTTTGGGACAGGTGTTGGCGAAATGCCCCATCTCGTTACAGTTGTAGCAGCGTCTTCCGCCATTCTTTGGATTTCTGCTTTGCTTGGTATTATTCTTGCGGTGTTTGTGGATTGACCGGTGAGGTTGTCGCGAGTAGTGGTGCTCTTGCGCTGCTCCCTGGCTGAAATCGGGTGAACTGTTGAGGTACCACCCTCGGTCTCTGTTGTCCTTGGCGTCCTCCTTGCTGTGCCAAACGACGCTTGCGGTTGTCATCTAGCTCTTTGCGTTTATCTTCCAGAATTAAGGCCTTGTTGACCAACTCTTGAAAATCCGGAAATGTGTGGGTAATCAATCCCACCTGAAGTCCAGAATTCAGTCCTTCATGAATCAAGACTGTCTAGCCTTATCAGTTGCTACGTCCTCTGGGGCATAGCAAGCCAATTGAGTAAACTTGTTAAGATAATCGGCCACTGATTGGCCTCCCTGCTTCAAGGATCGGAATTCTTCCTTCTTGAGCTCCATCATACCCTTCGACACATGATACTGACGGAAGGCAACTGTAACTCATCCCAGGTGATTTCCTGAGGATGCTCATGGGATGCACAGTAGTTCTCTCACCATTCTGCGGCTGTCCCTTCCAACTGGTGAGAGGCATATAAAACTCTCTCATTGCCTACACATTGGGATATGTGTAGTTTCCTCTCGATCGTGCGCAGCCAGTCATCGGCTTCAATGGGGTTGACGTTCCCAGAGAAGGTTGGGGGTCTGGTCCTCATAAAATCCTACAGTCTTGATTGATGTCCATGGTGTACAGCTTGGTTGTTGTTGTTGGCTGCAGCTTGGTTCTGCAACTATTGCATTTGATGCATCATGGTCTGCATCAACTGGGTCTGCGCGGTCAAGAAAGCCCCTAAGTTATTCATGTCAACAGGTGGTGCAGGTTGAGGATTTGGTGCGTTGTCTTGATTTCCACCCTGCTGAGATCCGCTTCCTCCAGCTCCACGGTTTCCACGAGTGTTCAGTGTTCACCATCTGAAGAACAAGAAGTTTAGGGAAAAGAGGAAATAGAGTGGACAAGTACACAAGAATCTTATGCGGGGAGAAGATTTGACTCAAACATAAGCACGCAATTTTATTTAATATCATAGGGATATGGCCGCTCACAAGTGCCCACAGGCATTGCGGCACATACACATTAAGCAAACATAGAAATTGTTTATCACAATAAACCATAACCACTCATAAAGTTCAAAGCAAATCGTTCTAAGACGGACTCAATTAAACTAACTCAAATAAACTTGACTCGAGACATGAGTCGACTCTGACGGAAACTGAAACTCTCAATCATCGAGCCATCCAGGCTGCGGTCCTCCAGGCGGGTATTGCGGTGGGTGCGGCGGCATAGGGGCAAACTGATTCTAATGACCCATCTTCTTGGCGTTCTGGAACCCACCGACTTGGCTGGCCAGGCTGCTGCTCGAGTCTTGGTGGCTCTGGCACCACCTGCACTGGTACCTCCTGAACTGGTGCCTCCTGCACCAGCACCTCCTGCTCAGGCTCGGGCTCCTCAGGGTCGGGGTAGTGCAACTCCAGCTCCGGCTCTGACTCTGGTCCCTCTAGGATCTCCTCCGGCTCGTGTACCCTCCTGATGTAGATGCCCAGGCCCTCAGTAGCCTCCCGCAGCTGAGCCCTGACCTCCGCGATCTTGTCACGGGCCCTCTTTAGCTCCTGGACTGTCTCGTCCAAGGTCTCCTCCTGGGCGATGGCGTATCTCACCAAGTGGGTGATCGTAGCGTCATCGTCGTCGATTGGATCCCGGTCGAAGCGGTTGTCCCGGCGCGGATGGTGACGGAAGACGGTGCCCTCAAGCTCGGTGGAGTAGGTGCGGGCGATCTGCCGCATCGCAAGGCGTGTGGTCTCCTGGATGCCAGCCTCGAACGTAGACCTCCTGCAGCTAACATGAACCGGACGACTGGCTCTCCCCCAGTCTCGAGCGTAGACGGTGACCTTCACGTCCCAAGCAATGTCCAGCCCTGCCCGGACCATAGAAGTACCCCTGTAGATCGGCCTCACGAAGTTCTCCAAAAACTGCAGCAGATACCACAGCTCAGCAGCGAAGCCACCAGTGCGCTCGCCAAAGGTGTGAATCCTCCTCATCTGCCAAAATACACCTCGTTAGGACTAGATTTTGAAATCATAAAGTAATAACAGAAAATTGCAGTATAGGTGCGAATTAAGAAGAAAAAGATTGGTCAAGATTTTATTCATAATCTTGTACAATTTTAATCTTTAGAAATTAACCTTATCTTTATCGGCCAGTCTAACCAAGGTCAAGTCCTACAGTCAGTATGCTCTGATACCACCTTTGTCGTGCCCCGAATTTACAAATCCGGACACTATGTGTATTCGCACTAGTCGAGGATCGCGCTAGTGCACCACAGACTAAGCAGGTATAATATCACATCATACACAATGAATATTAAATAAGTACTGCAAACATGCATATGAACGAGTTGTGTGACCTTATGGTCCCTTACAATAATCTGCCACACAGGCTTACAATATTCAGAGTAATATAGTTCAAAAGCGAAATGATAAATAACATCGTAGTGATCCATCTTCACCACAGGCGCCCTGACCGAGGCTTGCTTCCCTAGTTCTCCAGCTCTTCAACGAACTCCTCTTCATAGGCAGGCGTAGTCTCTTCTTCTGGTAAGTTTGTCCGCAAGGGTGAGTACACACCGTACTCAACAAGTCATGCACAGAATGCAGTTCTAATACTACATGCATGGCTTATTCAAAGAAGTGGCTTTATGGGTTATTTTGCTTTTGCGTCAATATTTTAAACTACCATTTACTTAGATTGAAAGCATCAAAACCATATAACCATATAACCATTATATTTCTCAATTTGTTTTCCACATTGTTTTGGACACACAGTCCCTAATCAAAATTCATCATTTATTTTGGCACACAGCCTTCCACCCCATTTTATTTTCAAACATTACCCCTCGACTGTAATCCCCGAGCATTGTTCAGTACCGTGGACTCGGCTATTCGAACAGTTTTTACACTCTGCAGAGGTTGTACACTTTACCCACAAGATACAGTCGCTCACCACATAGGTGATTGACCGTAACAAAGTTTTTCAGAAACTTCTATCTTAGCCTAAGAACCTCTCCGTGTTGCCTCCACTATCACTTCCCTCACACAGAGCCGAAGTATAGGGCCGACGAACGACGTTGGATAGGGTACCAAGCCGAGCACAGCATCGCGCCCCATCTGATTACCCCGTGTAATCGCCACCCCGAGTATCAAAGGTAAGACATCGAATCCTACTAAACTAGGTCTTCCCATTCAGGCATGTGGTTGTACGAGAGACTCAGGTCAAAGGCTTGCAAGGTAAGGTCCTTAACTGACCAAGGCAAGACTTCCTTCTCTCAAATTTTGGCACACAACCCTCACAACACTCAAACCCACCAAATGCCACACAGGCCCACCTGGCACGAAGCCTCGGTCCACTTGCTCCAGTCTAAATCAATTCCACCCCAAGTTATTTAACGGTGCAACACATGCCCGTAATCATCTTTCATGCAGAACCACATAGGTCTATACATTCCAGTTTCAATACCAACATCATTCCACCTTTTATCAAAATGCATTCACTATTCTTTAGTCAATGTTACTTTTGTAATCCAAACAGAATTGTTCGCGTTATAAGCATGGCTAAGCAACTATTCACGGTCTAGCCTCCCGTGTTGGCACACTATTAACAACCAACTAATATTATCAATCCTAGGTTATCAAAGGAATCATGGCATACAAATATTATTAACAAGGAGGTAATAACAATTAGGTTAATTAGCTAATTCACCCAAAATATTTAAGTCCATTTTTAGTTGAATTAGAATGCATAGTTTGAAACAAAATATATTTCAAAATTTAGGATCAATATGGTCAAAACGTAACTTGCCTTCAAAAAGTTGCTGATCCTGACTCAAAGCTTGATCTTGCTCTAAGAATTCCCCCTCGTGAGTCTCCGGCAAATCAACGTCTACGCAAATCATATGTTCACACAATAAATATATTTTTTAGAGAGCAAACTCAACTCTAAAAATTCCACAAAATTCACCAATAAATAGATCTTGATTTTACAAATTTTTAGAAATTGGAATCACTCAAATCGGAGTTAAAACGCAAAAGTTATAACCGTTTGAAGTTTGAAAATAAATCAAAAAGAATAAACCGAATTTCTTTATTTATTTTTATACGGAAAATCCGAGAATTATGACGTCAGCATAACTATTTATGACGTCAGCACCGAAAACATTTTCGGCCGAATATATTTATTAAAGAAAATCGGAATTATGACGTCAGCATGACATCACTGCTGACGTTAGCATCTACTGTGCCAAGATCGACAAGTGGACCCATCGATGGCGTCCATCGGCGACGGCAAGATGACACGTGTCATGATCTGGTCATGACACGTGGCGACGAACTATCAACCGAGAGGTTGATTGATGCGCACGGGGGTTGGCCCGATCTTCTAATGAGAACGATACGTCGATTTGGTGTACTGACGACGCTACCAATCCACGGGATCAGCAACCGAACAATCGCAAAGTCACCACACGAGGCGATCAACCGAGCCAGACACGATCGATCCTTGAACCTGCTAGCAATCAAGAACAAGCAAGAACAAGTTGATAGTAAATGGGTAATCTCACCAACAAGTTGAGGTTCTGTTTCTCGACACGGGTGGTCTAGTTGACACACACGAACACGAGGAGGGACGCACAAGGGGTCTACCAAAACACAACAAAACTTAAACGTAGAAGAACGGTGGCGGCCATATATATAGCGGCGGCCAGGAGGTGCAGGGCAGCCAAAACAGCGGCGGTCACCAAAACCCTAAGATACATGGGCCATAGGCCCAAAAGTGAGGTGACGCAGCACCCTGAATTTCTGGCCCGTGACATTGTTCCACATTTTTCTGTTATTTTGGAGAGAATTTGGACGTGGGGCTGGATCCATTGGAAAGCTTATCTCCTAAGCTTTCAAACAGGTGGTCGCACGCTGAAATCGGAGTCCGGGAGCCCGAGTTATGCCCGTTTGAAGTTGGCTTGCTGCTGGATGGCCGAACCGGGTTTTTTGGCATCTTGGGCTTCCATATGGGCCTTCCTTGACTCGTGGGCTGTCCTCGGGGTGTGTGCTTGAGGCCCTTGTCTATTGATGTGGGCTTGAATAGCTGAGCTTTTGGATTAAGGCCTCTTAGTGACGAAGATGCCGCAGCGTCGATCGTATGTGACGAAGATGGAGTAGCGTCGGTAGTCGTTGGAGCAGCTAGAGAGGAAGGAGAGGCAGCGGTCACGCTGGTCGTATCCATGCTGGTGATGTCCTCATCATCCTCCCCTTCTTGAATTGGAGTCGTCCTCGACTCCTTCTCGTGATCCTGCAAAAGCTTAGTGGCAACAGGGGGCAAAGAAACAGATGTCTGCAAAGCAATATCATGTGAGGAAACAGTCTTATCTAAAAGAATTACTTTTTTTAACATTGGTTCAGATTGTTGTACATCGCTAACAAGTTTGTCATCCTCATGTTCTTTACCATTAGTTCTTTTTGCATTAATTTTGGCTAGCTCAGCAGGAGTCATTGGATTCAAAATCAATTTTTTTCCATTAAACAAGAAAGTATATTGATTGGTTCTACCATAGTGAATAGCATCAACATCATATAACCAAGGTCTACCTAATAAAAGTGAACATGTTTCCATAGGTACGACATCACAATAAACATGATCATGGTATGAACCAATGGAGACAATAACTGCCTGAACCTTACCACTTGAGTTGAACCATTCCATTGAGTAAGGTCGCCGAAGTGGAGTCGTGGTCAAGTCAAGCTTCTCGACCATGTGTAGACTTACGAGGTTGCTACAGTTTCCTCCATCAATGATGACGTGTATCTCGCGTTCTTGCACAACAAACTTAGTTTAGAATAAGTTGTTGCGTTGAGTTTCATTGGCATGCTCCAGTGGTGCACTAAGTAGGCGATGAGACATGAGGCTCATGTAATTGTCTGTCAATGTAGCACTCAGGTGCACACCATCTTGATCATTCTTGCCTACAGGGTTAGTCGCAGGAATAGCAAGAACATTCTTGTCGTTATATATTGAAATACACTTACTATCCTTCTTCTTGAGTGAGGCAGGCTTCAAATCTTTCTTCAATGGTGTGTTCTCATTCTTGGTCGAAGGGATAATCCCATGCTCGACCGTCTCACCCATTGATTTCTGCAGGGACTCAAGTCGCTTATGTTTTCGCAAGTATTTCTTTTCTCTTTCTGTCAAGAATGGACAATCCTCAATATCATCCTCGTAAGTTGTCTTGCTATGTGAACCTGCCATTGTTAGGGGCAACAACCAGATAACTCACAAGAGAATTAGTTCCTATGAACTACTAATATGTGGACAGTGGAGGATCTCACACGCTTAAGCTCACACCAAGTTCTTACCAGTTCTTACCTTGCAGCTTTTCAAGGTTCAATCGGTGGATGATGGTAATCTGCACTCAGGGGTGACAAAGCGATTGCAAGGTGCTTCTTTTGTGGTTAATAGTAGGTGGAGTTTGAATAGGTATAATATGTAGCAAAGGATATACTAGTACCACATTAGCCAAAACAAGTTGAAAGAACGTTCAACGGCGGTACTTTGCTTGTCCTAGGCTAGACCGTACTAGAGACGCGAGCCTGGACACCAATGAAGTCACAGAAGCAGCAACCAGTATGACCACAGCACACAAGCAAATAGCTAGGGCTTCTTTTTCCACCTTTTAGTGCGGCTCTTTTATATGCACTTGCCTTTTTTTAAATTTTTCTTCCTTCTATATCAACAAGTAGCACATATGATGAATTACAACTCAAACTTTTTTCCTGCTGCAAACAGATCTACTATGCAGAAAATTCAAATGCTTTTTTCGGGTTTTTATTTGCTTCCAATGCAAAAAAGTATAACTGGAAAGTTGTAGATCTTTTCGAGCTGATCAATTTGCATATATGGAACGTCTATTTTGGATAAGGGAAGCCAGAGATATTGACCCCGAAATACAGACTGCTCAGAAAATCCAGAACGAAAACAGATTCCAATCCAACGGGATTTTGGGTAAGAAGACGGCGTTTCTGAAAAGTTTCACAATGGACAAAGTTGTAGATAATTTCCCAAGCTTTCAGGAAAGTACAAGAATAGCAAAATCCAAGTTCGTATGAGGGAGTTATGACCAAAATACTGAACTGGACAGAGGAGGATCCGAATTGGACGTGACGACGCGATGGAGTTCAACTCGGTGACAAGAACGTGACAAGAACTCGAAACTCTAAAGATCAAAACACTAAGACCAGCAACGACATGACGATGCAACGTAAATTCAACAAGAATTAAACTAGGTAGTAATAGTAAAGGCTAAAAAGGGGCTCGGATTAGATTGATCACGCAGCGAACATATATTTTTGAGGCTATTTTTCTGGACTCTAGGATGAACAAGATGAACTAAATAAAGATAAGGGTGCTCTCACCAGGCAACCGTCGCTCTGATACCACTTGATGCGCACGAGGGTTGGCCCGATCTTCTGATGAGAACGATACGTCGATTTGGTGTAGTGACGACACTACCAATCCACGGGATCAGCAACCGAACAATCGCAAAGTCACCACATGAGGCGATCAACCGAGCCAGACACGATCGATCCTTGAACTTGCTAGCAATCGAGAACAAGCAAGAACAAGTTGATAGTAAATGGGTAATCTCACCAACAAGTTGAGGTTCGTTTCTCGACACGGTGGTCTAGTCGACACACGCTTGAACACGAGGAGGGGCGACAAGGGGTCTACCAAAACACAACAAAACCTAAGCGTAGAAGAACGGTGGCGGCCATATATATAGCGGCGGCCAGGAGGTGTAGAGTAGCCAAAATAGCGGCGGCCACCAAAACCCTAAGATACATGGGCCATAGGCTCAAAAGTGAGGTGACGCAACACCCTGAATTTTTGGTCTGTGACATTGTTCCGCATTTTCCTGTCGTTTTGGAGCTAATTTGGAAGTGGGTCTGGATCCATTGGAAAGCTTATCTCCTAAGCTTTCAAACAGGTGGTCTCACACTGAAATCGGAGTCCGGGAGCCCGAGTTATGCCCGTTTGAAGTTGGCTTGCTGCTGGATGGCCGAACCGGATTTTTTGGCATCTTGGGCTTCCATATGGGCCTTCCTTGACTCGTGGGCTGTCATCGGGGTGTGTGCTAGAGGCCCTTGTCTATTGATGTGGGCTTGAATAGCTGAGCTTTTGGATTAAGGCCTCTCAGCGACGAAGATGCCGCAGCGTCGATCGTATGTGACGAAGATGGAGCATCGTCGGTAGTCGTTGGAGCAGCTAGAGAGGAAGGAGAGGCAGCGGTCACGCTGGTCGTATCCATGCTGGTGATGTCCTCATCATCCTCCCCTTCTTGAATTGGAGTCGTCCTCGACTCCTTCTCGTGATCATGCAAAAGCTTAGTGGCAACAATCTCAACCCTCGGATCACGATCTAACGGCGAAGATCAACCCGAATGACGACTCAACTGACCCGGTCAAACGCCAAGATTCGTGCGCTTGCCACGCGTCTCAATCTGAGCTGTGCGATGAAATCAACGGCCAAGATTACACCGACACTTCGGATCGCTACTGCGGTGCTGACATGTGGCTTAACCGTGACCATCGGATCAAAATCGAACGGCTAAAAGTGAATCGGCGGCGCCGACAAAGCAGAAGACCGAGCGCCGATTCCCACATGACACGCGTCAACACGGGATTTGCCCGGTGCGTGGCGGAATCTCTACCTTGCATTCAAATATCAACGGTCCAGATTGAATCTAATTCGCGCACCTCAACCAGCAATGTGGCTGCCTCGGTGCGCGACGCGTGGGCGCATCAGAACCGCACAAATAGGATCCAACGGTCTAGATCTATTCAGTTCTTATGCTATTAACACGGATCCAACGGCTACTGATAAATGAACTACGTGGCTACACCACAATTACACGATCAAGATCTAATGGCTAACAATTGAAGATGAAATTCACTGTTACCGTGACTACGTGGCTAGATCTAGGCCGCATATCTAAGATCTAACGGCTAACATTTACTCGCTTATGAGCACACGTGGGCGATCCAGCTACGGGCACGTGGCGCTATCCTAGCCATTCATCTCTAGATCTACGGCTACGGTTTAAAGATAAGACTCACTGTTTGAAGGAAGACGTGGGTGAATCGGAGGCGTTCGACGAAAATCGGACGGCTGTCGAAGCTCCGAGTCTCGGCGAAGGCGCGGCGGCCGGAGAGGAAGAAGACGACCACGTGCACGGCGTTCTAGTGATGCTCCGGCGAAGTGAGGTAGCTCCATGGGTGCGGCTCATCACAAGGAGTACTCCGGTGGTCACAACGGCGGCGGAGGGTGACCGACGGCGACGCAATCAACGGTGGAGTGACTCGGGACTACGGTGAGGTCGTGCGGCTAAACGGCGGCGAGAGAGACGGTGTGGGTTAGGGCTACGGGTGCGCGCAGCGAAGAGCTTTCCCGCAAGGTCATCGGCCGGCTTTATAGCCTCGGAAGGCGAGCTCAAATGTCGCGTAACGGCGGTTTCTCCTCGGCGGCGGTGGTGGCGCACGGAGGCGAAAGCGAAGCGACGCGGTGCAAATCCGTCAGTATCGCGTGGACGATCAACGACGCAGGCGTAAACGCAGCGGCGATTGACAACCGTGCGATGCGGATCGAACGGCTAAGATCCGGCGGCTTTAGGGTTTCCGTGCGACGTGCACAGTAATGGGCTCGGCCCGTTACTGTTCATTAGATTTTCCCCTGATTTCTGAATAAAATTAATTCCTGATATTCATTTAAATTATTTGAAGCACTTAAAATATCAAAAAAATTCTAGAAAAATTCCAGAAAATATTTTAAGACATTTTGAACTCAAATAAAATATTCTCATTTATATTTTATTAAAACTTTTCTATTATTAAATTAATTTCCAAAGAAAAGTTAATTCCAAAAATTCAAATAAATCCAAATAAATTCCAGAAATTCTCAAAAATTCAATTAAACTATTTAAATTAAAATAATCAAAATTTAGGGATGTTACAGTCTAGCTCTAAATGGCTGTCGCTTGAAGCTTGCACTCGGAATTGATTTGTTGTGGCTTGTCCCTCTTGACGACGTCTACCTTGTCCCTTATATAGTGGGTTGGAGAGCTGAGTCGTGGTCGATGAGGAGTCTTGTTGATGTTATGATCTCCGTGTCATATCCAAACTTCCATAACTGCCGGGTGTACTCGAGTAGTTTACAAAAGGTGCGGTTGGCACAGATACATTACCAAAACACCCACAGAAAAGGCTTGAGTAGATAGATCAAGACCTTCAAAACCAAATATCATCGCCGTCTACGTTCTTCTGGAACTCGCCAGCTTCATTGAAATCTAAAAGGGGGATTAGGAGCAAGGGTGAGTACACAACCGTACTCAACAAGCCACACGGAAATTCTGAATATTACATGTACGGAGTTATAAGGAATTGGCACTGGTTTTAAGTATTTGTGGATGCATGAGCTAGAATTAAGTATAGTGCAAAAGAAAATACAAACCATCAATCAATAACATCACCACAACACCACCACTGGTTTATTAGCAAAATCCAGATTACGGCAAGTTTATAATTAAAACTACTCGAGCTTAGTTACAGAATCACCCTAAATTAACCTAGCTTCATTAACCAGGAAGCTACAGATTGAATACCATTTAGATCACTCTGAGCTACTCAACTTTACGCACAAGATATCTACGGTCGTTAGTGCCATACGCAAGTAACATGCAACTTTAATGCATGCGGTCGGACCGAAATTAACATAGCCTTTCATTGAATTTCCCCTCTTTAGCCCCTACCTAGTAGGTTACGTGGATCCACAATCTCCAGGACCCACTGGCCAAGGCGGGAGACGCGATCTGGTCATACTGTGGATACCTACTGTTATGAGAACCGACAATGACCATGCCATTCCGTTCCACCCCAAACAACTCGCGATCCATTCCCCCAACCGGGAATGGTAATTCCACCTGTAGGTATTCCAAGGGGAAAAACAATATATCAGGCTACGTTGGATCAGGTCAATAGAGCTGACAGACCCAACTTGTGGTTAAGAGAGGACTGAAGTTATTTACTTTGCCCAAGGGGTTGATCCTAAGTCGAAGACATGACCCAAGACACAACGCAAAAGCGGTACCACTGCGTGCCCATCACCACACCACACTTGGGCTTGTCATCGGTTGGGGATTGGGCCAGCATCCAGCTTCTATGGTCCGCCCAATACTGTCCCCCTAACCGTAGCAGGTTTTGAATGTGCGCCCCGAGTCAAGACTCGGGGGTTTTGAACAATAGTTCGTAATTGAGAAAGATTATTATAGCTAACCTACGGTAGTTCATTAATGATAGCCTAGGGTTAGCAAGTGAATATGGCATAATCAACATGGTTTTAACAAGGGGGTGGGTTTTTAACTAGTCAAGTCTTTCCAAATTAGCTCCTTTTTAGATTTCTACTCTATTTATAGACAATGATGCAATAACTACATATACAGTAATTATACGAAAAATGGGATCAACATGTTCAAGAAGTGTGGCTTGCCTTGCGGAGTCGAGGGTTCGCCTAGCGAGAAGTAGTTGACGTCGTGTCTGGTCTTGAACGGCTCCGGCTCTTGGTACGGCTCTAAAGACAGCTGCTGCTTCGGGATTCGCTTTGAGGGTTGCTCCGACATCGGATCTAGCATGGGAAAACGCAACCAATAAATAAACAAACAAAAACAACCAAAGGAAGAAAAACGGAAAAAGAGCCGGAGAGAAAATTGGTCAGAACAGGGTTTAAGGGCATTTTAGGAATTTTCTAGACTTGGCATGGCAAAACAGAGATCATTTTTGGACTCAGTGACTCGAACTAGTCAAGAATATTTATTTTTGGCTATTTTTGGATTTTTGGGAATTTTTGGGGATTTTCTGGAATTTTATTTGATTTTTCGGATTTTAAAATAAATCAAACCCAAAAATCAAAAGAAAAAGGAAAAAGAATTTCGAATTGGGCCGCACAGTGAACCGCACGGCCTAGCACTATGCCGCCCATGGTCGGCGCCTGAGGGCCTCTTGAGCCTGACCACTTAACGCCTGAGCACCCGGGCGCCTGGCGAGGTTGACAGCGTGGGCCTAGGCGAGAGTGGCACTGATGGGTGGATTCGAGCTGGCATGAAGCAGCGAGCGAGATGCGCGCATGAGTGGCGGTGGAGGGGAGATGCCAGCGCTGGGAAGACGGAGGGCGACCAGGCGAATTAGTGCACAGGAGGAGGAATGGAGTGGCGGGGAAGGGAGAAGGCCTCACGGCGAACTCGGAGCGGGGGAGAAATGGGGGAGGGAGTGAGCGGAGGGCCGGGGGACGGAAGAGACTGGAGTCGGGGGAGAGAGAGCTTGGCGCGGCGCAGTGAGACGACCGGAGAAGGAATGAGCTAGCGGGGGAGGAGGAGAGGAGTCTTTGGGCTCAAGAGGAGAATGAAGGGGTAGAGGGGCCTTTTATGGCAAGTGAGGAGAGAGGACGGGAGGCGGGGAGAGAGGAGAGCAGCATTTTTCAATGGCGAGGACGGCTTCGGTGGGATTCGCGGCGCGGGCAGGTGGGTGACGGGACGGTAGAGGCTACGCAACAAGCAGCAGGATTCGTGGCGGTGAGGACGATGCGCGATGGGACGGCGGAGCGGAGACGCGAGGAAGAAGTGGGCAACGTGGGTCAAGTGAGCGGAGGGAGCAGTAGCCGGGAAAAAAGTGGGCAGGGGACACTGGGCTGGGCCAAAGGCTGGAAAGGGAGATGGGCCGCGAGAAAAATTGGGCTGGAGGGAAAATCGGGCCAAAGCCGAAAAGGGCAAGTCCCAAAAGAGGAAAGCAGCCAGAACGGGAAACTTTCCCAGAAAGGAAAGAAAACAAAGCAAAGCCAAATAAAATTCAATTAAATCCAAAAAAATTCAAGTAAAATCCAAATAAAATAAATAAACATAATTTTGAATTTTTGGAGTGTTTCAGATCTTTTTGCTGATTCACCTTTGTCTGAGGAGGATAGTACCTAGCATTGGTGCCGTTCGGTTTGTCATACTCTAGCGCATCTCATGTGCACGTGATCTTCGTTGGAGAGGAGCTAGTTCACCGCCGACATGTGAAGCCGTCGCCGCCAAGGAAGAAGAGCTCGTCGCCAGTGCCACTAAGGGTAAACGTTGCATCTGAGCGCGTCATCGAATTTGTAGAGTCGAGATCTCACTAGGGTAGCCGTCGTCGATCGCTAGCAACCACCCTAGGACACTAAGTCGCCATGGCCGAGGTGGTGCGGTCGGATGGGTGACGTTTGGTGGCCAAATTAGCACCAGCTCGACGCTCGTGGCTGAGATGGCGTTGAGTGGTTGTCTACTTCAACGCGTGCATGTGCACATGCGTCAGCAAGTGCGGGCCCACGTGTCGGTGAAACATGCCGGTGCACCGAGTCCACGGTGGACAGATCTTGTCCCATGGACTAGGTGCATAAACCAGAGAGCCATGTGTTAGCGTCGTAGTAATGCTAACATCAGCATGATGCATTAAATAGTTTTTTCAATTTAAAAAGAATCCGGATATTATTTTGAACTTATAATTTTCTGTTTTTTAGATTTTTGAATCTTCGAGAGCCCATTCTCCCTCATACGAGCTCCAGTTGAGGTGATTCAAATTTCTAAAAAATTTAAAATACAGATTTATTTAATGGTGAATTTTATTTAATTTTAGAATTTATTTTCTCTCTTTTTTGTGTTTATTTTGCTTTCTCTCTCGTTTTGTGTAGACGTCGAATTGTTCGGAGCGTCCGAGGAAGATCTGTTGACTCAAAAGCAGGTTCCAAAGTAAGAGCAAGACCTTTTCTAAGGCAAATTATGCTTTAATCATATTGATCCTAGTTTATAAAATCGTTATGTTGCTTTTACTTTATTACATATTATTTCATGAACATAGCTGTTTCAAATTAAATTGGGACTAAGCTATTATACCTAATTTATCTATACCCTACCTTGTCATTTGTACACTATGATTTATTTGTCACCCTAGATTAGTTCATTAATAATTAGTTAATACTAAAATCAACATGGGTTGGTTAGACCGTGTTAGTATACTTAGCCATGCCACACCATCACATGTTACTTAGAATATCAATGTTTAATCTTGACTAATAGAATATAGAATATGATTATGAATTGGTATGTCAGGTGTTGTCATACGATGATATTGAGTTGTGGTGGCGAGGGATGTTACGCAATGATGTTGACTTGTTGATAACACGTTGTGCTTGGTAATCAACTGGAGTGGTAATCATTTAGATTAAGGCAAGTGGCAAGAGGCAGTGTGCCAAGGTGGGCTAAAAGGCAGAGGGTATATGGAAGTCTTGCCCTAGCCATCTTAAGGACTTAACCTTGCAAGTCTTTGACCTGAGTCAAACATGCAACTACATATCTGGTTTGGGACAGCTTAGCTGATTAATTTACAATATCTTACCTTTGGTACTATCAATGGTGGTGTGAGTCCCGGGTTCACAGATTAACTCACATGGCGTAGGAGGGGGCTCTGTTGTGGTGGTTTAGCCTTTTAGTATTGAAACCTTAGCGGATAGTACTGAGTTAAGATAGAGTATTATAAAGACTTTGTAACGATCAATCACCTTTGTGGTATATGGTAGTATTATGTGGATAAAGTATATAACCTCTGTAAAGTGTAAATATATTCGGATAGCCGTACTCACAGTATTAAGCATAGCTCAGAAATTACAGTCAAGAGTTATACTTTACAAATGAAAACTTGGTTGGAATGGTAGGATGCTATTGAAAGTTCAAAACTTGACTTAGGATTGGAAATCTTAGTTTACTTAAGAAAATGTTAAAATTACTATTTACTGTTATTTGTTTTACTATCTTTCAATCCACCTATTGTATTCATTTATAAATGCTGCTTTACTACAAAATAGCCATGTTAGCTATTCTTTTGGAATAAACTTTGCATATAGATATGTTAGGATTGCATTTGTGCATAACCTGTTGAGCGTTTTAAGTACTCACTCTTACCAACAACATCAATAGTTGAAGAGTCTACCCCTGTTTTGGAGTACCAGGAAGACATGAGTGTTTAGGGTTCGAATCTTGTCAGTTGCCCGTGGTAAACTGATGGGTTGTCTATGTCTTTCTTTTCCGCTGCTTTGTTTTAGTTTAACCCTGCGTGGCTTTATCATGTAAATCGATCATAAAGTCATGCACTCAGTCATACTTAATAAATGAAGTCTTATTTATGTTACCGTTGTGTATGATTGTAATATTTACCGATATTGAGCATATGTGCATTAGCATAATTCTGAACTAGTGTAGTATACACAGAGAGCGTGAGTTAGTAAATTTAGGTCCCAACAGCCAAACTAAAATATGAGACTTCCACCATTTCTTACAATTTGCGTGAACAATCCCCTTTGTCATTCTCACGCAAACAAGAGGAGGTCTAGTCTTACAAGTATCAGTTATATCATGTCTCGGAAGGAAAACGTGCAAGTTTCAGCAAGTATGGCGAGAGACAACACTCTTGCACTGCTACGGTGCTGTAGTATTATGCGAAGACACGGAGCTTAGCTTTATAAGAGATTAAATAATAAATAGTGCGTAGTATAAGACATTGCCTACGAAATATTAGCTGGCCCTTCTAACGACACTTGAGAAAAACTCATTGACACGTTTACTTTTTTCTAGACAAATACAAACAGGGCATTTGTAATATGCCACCACTCCCAATGTAATCGATTATATGCCACTCTTTAGTTGTTTTGCTTCGACTTATACCACTTTTCCATTATATTTGCACTTAACCTCCTTTTCTTATTTACAGCCCCCCAGGCAAGAAGTCGAAAATGTCCCTCCTCTCACCGTTTTGCTTCATTCTAGGGTGAAAACGGGCGGGATATTTTTTGGCTGATCTGGAGCTGAATTCAATCAGGATCAGATTTGGGATAGGATTTAATTATTCGGTCGAATTCAGGACGCGATCTGGATACTTGAATCCAGATCCAGAATCAGATTCGAAGCAGTTAATATCTAGCAAATACGGAACGGGATCCGGATATCCGAATTATTTCTATGTAGAAATCAGCAATGCCCAGCCCATTCATTACATATTTTCCATGACAGCCCATTTATATTGACAATTAATTAGTTCTATTGATTCTCAAATAGCATATTCTTTCTATAATATCTATTGGATTTGATTGATATATAACTTGTTATTACAGTCATGTACTTATATGGTTTTATTCAACACATATTACTCTATATATGGGTATATTATCTGTATATCTTTATCTATTCCCGATCCGAATCCGTTATATATCCGTCCGATGTCCACATCCAAAATAATTTGATTCTTATTCATATCCAATTCTAAATTCGAGAAAAAAATACAAATTAAAATATAAAGAGAACAATATCAACCTTTGCACCCTTTCCTCATCTCCTTTCTCTCCTTACCCTGGGCCGACCGTGCGCCCATGTGGTAATTCAACGCATTGCGTATAAGAGCTACTACAAATTCGATTCTTGTTGCAATGATTTGGATCCATCAGTTTTTCTAACAGGATAGCTCCCGTTGTCTAACTCAAAGTTCCAAAAAATAAAACCAATACAGACACTAGAAATTATATACGCTAGGATCCTTTGAGAAAAAAAAAATAAAAACATCACGGAAATAACCAAAATACGTGTACGAACTACAATACCTGTACGGGTACTAGATACCTTCCTAATACAAAATAGTACACCGTATACTTAAAAATACACAATATCCAAAATTCCAAATACTTAAAAAATACACAAAGCCGCCGTCTCGACTCTGCCAGTACTTCCAGGCTACCAGGCAGTCAGGCACCAGCCTGCCTTCCTCCTCTTCCTTCCACTGTCCGCCTCTCCTCCCCTCCTCCACCCGCCATGGCCCGTCTCCATCTCCTTCCCCTCCTTCTCCCCCTCCTCCTCTTCGCCTCCGCCGCGGCCGCACCCGCCTACGAGGCGCACGTCTCCGCGGTTGTCGCCGAGAAGGGACTGGCCTTCGCCAAGGACGTGCTGATCGGGGAGGCGGCGCGGTCGCTGACCCCGCTCCGCCTCCCCGGGGTGGAGAAGGCCGTGCGCGTGCCCTTCCTCGGCGTCTTCCGCCTCGCCGCCTCCAACATCACGCTCTTCCACCTCGACGTCGGGGACGACTCCGCTGTCCACCCCGGCAACTCGGCCCTCGTCGTCGTCGCCTCCGGCATCAGCGCCAACCTCAGCATGGACTGGAGCTACTCCTACGATTCTTGGCTTTTCCCCGTCGAGATCTCCGACAGCGGCACCGCCTCGATCCTGGTAATTTGAGCTTGTCTCCTTGTTGCTGCTGTCTAGGAAGGATGGAATTTGATGTCAACTGTGCTAGATTTTGTTTGGCACCACACCATCATAGAAAGTTGTGCATGTAGAGGTAATTCGTATGATGAGTGGTGCTAATTTTGTTGTTTTCTTCGAAAATTAACAGTAATTCTATGAATTTTGCAGGAATTCGGTAATGACAAAATTTTGATATTTGGGAAGACTTGTGTAGTACTTTATGGTTTTAGCTAGCTGTTAAGTGTATTGCTATGAACCAGCTCTTAAAGCATTCTCGTAATTTTAATGCCTCAAGTAATGCGAAGGAAATAGAATTAAAATTTTTGCACAATTATTTTGCTTGTTCATAAGAAGAACATTGTCATGGACTCATGCTTTCTCCGTCTCTATGAAATTAGGTTGATAGCCTTTCCTCCATTGACATTCTTTTGTTTCCAGATTTGGCTAACTTGCTATACTGTCCTATCTTTTTCCACCAAGAATAGTCTTCTGATGAGGCGGTAACCCCAAGTGGCAAATGTGGCTTCTTGTTGTATAGTTGATCTTACTGCAGTTTTATTGTTTCAAAAATATTGGATTGTTAACCAATTTTCACATCTATGATCTATCACATACTTGAATGAGAATTGATATTGTAATGATTTACTCGGTTAGTCTTTGACACAAAGATTGAAATAATCATAAATTCATCAGATAAAACAATCCACAACATCAGAGTTTTGAAAGTCATTACTCGATTGATTACCATTGGATGTTACTAGTTTTGGCCAGTTACAGGCAGTAGGCAGGAGCTATCTAGCATCAGAATTGTAGTAAATGTTGAGGGCAGTTGATGATAGTGCAATACCAGCTGGAAATCAGCACTAACTTGCCAGTTCTGGCTTGTTTCTGGTTGTTCCATTTTTTATGTTTTCTTCAATGTTTTTTAAGAGTATTGCCAAAAGTCTATGTATTGTTCTGAGAATAATTCAAATCTTGTTCATAAATATCTGAAGACTAAAGCCTATTTATTAAATCATCCAATTTACCGAAATACTAGGGCAACATATACTGTGCACACAGGCTTTCTGTGTACACATCGTGCACACCAACTAATAAAAGTCATGAAAAATTCTGAAAAAAAATGTAGATGTACTTCATAGATTACTCTACCTATGTATGAAGTTTCTAAACTTGTCAGAAGTTTTTCTTTTTTGTAACTCTTGATATATAATGAATTTGAACCTATAATTTTATATATAGGTAGAGTAATCTATGAAATACATCTACAATTTTTTTTAGAATTTTTCATGACTTTTATTAGTTGGTGTGCACGGTGTATATACGGGAAGCCCTGTGTGCACAGGATATGTTGCCAAATACTAGTTACCATCATCCAGTAACTGGCAGTTGTTCAATAGTTTGAAACTCGAAAACTTTTGTCTAATTTCCTGAGTGTATAAGCATTCCTATGTTCTTAAAATCTCTAAATTAACTTTGAATGAATATTGTTCCTCATTATTCAAGATATGCTCTAGTTATGACTTATGATGCTATACCATTTTTGTATCATGTAAATTTTATAGGCCGAATAAAGCTATTTTAGTCACTTTTCACCCTACCTTTTAGTTTTGTTGTTTGTTTGTTCTGCTGCTGACAAGAAGCAACTCATGAATCCCTTATGTGTGTAAGGTTCAAGGAATGGAAGTTGGGATAACCATGGAAATAAAGAATTACAATGGGAGTTTGGCACTATCTGTTTCGCAATGTGGCTGTTATGTGAAGGACTTAGTAATATCCCTGGATGGGGGAGCATCTTGGTTTTATCAAGGGTATGGTTTCCTTGTGTTCTCTATCAAAGAATTCATAAAATGCTACTTCTAAAAATAAAACTAGTTGAAATCGTATCTTAGCTTTTGAGGATTTGAAGTATATAGAATGATCTCTCTTGTGGTGGAAAAAATGCATAACCATATTGATGTGATCTGAAATACTTAGTTTTATGAGCTTTCAAGTGAGACGATTTAAACCAAGATTTATGTGCTTCCTGAGACCATTGACAAAGGAAATGGCATATATGGCATTTCTCAGGCTCCCTTACAAATATACCTAAGGATTCTGATGGTGATGTGCCAGTGTGCCACCCTTTCTTCTGCATTTTCCATTATTTCCATTATAATGTGAATATTGAAGGGGCTGCATTCATATTTATGATGTGACAGATAATGTATCAAGTAAAACTAATCTCTTTTGTTTGGTGATAGTTTTCTTTTACTATTTGGTCCTTGGGTGTCGACATATAATGTTATATGAGATAAGACTATTTTGCTTATTTATGTTACAACTTGTTTGGCATACATTTATATTCAGATAAAACATGTACAATTTTATTGGAGGTCTCTTTTTTCTATATACTTAAACATGTCAAGAGACAAATGTTTATACACCTAGTTTAATCACTATGCCTTATTGCTCTCCTTCTTGAAGGTTTATAAATGCTTTTGAGGACCATATTAGAGCTGCAGTTGAAAAGGCAATACCAGAAAATATTATTGACAGCACATCCAAACTGAACTCATTGCTTCAAGGTCTTCCTAGGAGTGTCAGTCTGGACAATGTCTCTGCTCTGAACATGACTTTTGTTAATGATCCACAATATGGAAATTCCTCGATTGAGTTTGATATCAATGGGTTATTCTCTTCTGCAGTTGCTAAGACTAGCAATTTGCAGAAGCATCCCCAGCTTTCATTATCATGCGGTGGGGCATCAAAAATGCTTTTGCTTTCACTTGACGAAGCTGTATTCAATTCGGCATTAGAGGTTTACTTTACGGTAAATCAAAACATTTTGTCTGGCTAAAATAATACTTCAAGAATTTTCGCCTTGCATTCTACAGTATTACTTGTTGCTCGAATTTTACATCAGCCTATTTTTCTTCAGGCAGGTTCTATGCATTGGATCATCGACAAAGTTCCTGATCAATCTCTACTAAACACGGCTAGTTGGAAATTTATCATTCCCCACTTGTACTGGAGCTATCCAAATGACGACATGCTACTAAACATTTCAATGTCTTCATCCCCCGTGATGAGGATTACATCTGAAAAGATTGGTGCTACTATTAATGCAGACATGATAATTGATGTTTTAGATGGCACAGAGACAGTTCCAGTCGCATGCATATCTGTAGTAAGAATCCTCAAATGCTAAACTTCATTTATGATGTTGTGCTTTTGTTGCTCCATTGCTCCAAGACAGGAAAATATGGTTTTTAAAGGTGTTTGGCTGTCATTACTTGCACTATTAACAGACTGCCTTTACTTCATCATATTTCTTTGTAACATCCAAATCATATATTCCTATGTTCCAAGTAGGATTCTAACAACTGGAATCCTTTTTTTTTCCCCTCACAGGTAGTAAGCGCATCAGGTGTCGCAGAGGCATCAGGCAATAAAGTATATGGTAGAGTTGTCTTGGATAATTTCTCCCTTGCCTTGAAGTGGAGTAAAGTTGGAAACTTCCATATGTCTTTGATTCAGGTACACGAAGTTCAGCTATCTTTCTGCATGTTTCTCTTGTCTAGTTTTCATTTTTTTTTTCCAGTATTATGGTGAGCTCAATTAGTCTGCTAATTGACTTCTGGGCTCATGGGCTGGCTACTGCTGATCATTTTGTTATTGTAATCGGTAGATGATTATTCTTGCCATGTGCAGAGCACCGTTGTCAATTAAGGTTTTTATTCTCCATTTATGCTTGGTTAATTAAATGCTTCGTTTGCAGGGAGTAATTCGGGTTTTATTGAACACTGTGTGCATGCCCTATTTGAACTCACGGCTGGGGCATGGATTTATCTTGCCTGTGGTTCATGGTTTCACACTCAAAGACGTTTATGTACTTGCTTCCCCTGAGCAGCTGACGCTTTGTTCCGATGTTACCTTCACCAACGTAAGCAGTTTGGCGAGTTCACCAATTTTGTGATCCCGTGAGGTTGTACAGAGGATGGACCTTTCGTTCGTGCCACAAAAAGAAAGGCCTTGGCCACATTAGAATTGCTGTACAACACTTGCACATATATGTACTCATTGTACATAATCGTCGTAAAAATATTCACATTCATTTGTGTAAAGTCATTTTCATTGTATGAAAAAAAAAACTCCCTAGTCTTGCTTATAGGTCTCCTGAAAGTAGTGCATCCGTGATTCAGATTGCTGTCTTGGTAACATGCGCATAGTTAGCAGCATTAGAGTTGGTGATTCAAACTTGTATTATTTGATCCACTTAGGCCTTGGTAGGATCTCTAATTTTACTAAAACCAGATTTCTATAAACATGATTAACGGTCTAGCTACCTAAAACCTTGTTTGGTAGGAGAGGATAAAACCAACATAACAAATTTTGGTTTTTGCTAAAACTCATAATACGAGTTTCATGAAAAACTGCTAGTTATTTTTCAGAGAGAGAGAGAGTTTTCCGTATATCAACAACTCAACGACGTATTTTCTGGCCGCTCGTATGCGAAAATTACGGCCTTGCGTGTCGCGTAGATATTGCGTTCATGAAGTTGGTGATCAACAAACAAGGGTTCAACACTCAACACATATACATATACTGGTTTAATGCACTTACATTGCTGCGGATAAAAAATCATGTCACCCCAGTATTATGAGTCGGCGCCAGTGGGCTTGGTTTGTTCCATGCTCCTGGCTCTCCTGTCTTCCTTGGGTGAGCTCTACCCTGTCCAGCATACGCAGTGTAGGCCTTGACTCTGCCGCCATACTTAGTCAAATTGTTGAGAAGAGCAAGGAGGACGTTGGGATAAGAAGAAAATAAACTAATTTGTTTATTAAGAGATGTTTTTTCCCTACTCCCTCTGTTCATTTTTATAAGGTATATTTTGATTTTGCATAAGGATTAAAGCTGCGTTGAAATTGAGAAATGTATGACTTAAGGCAAGTATAATAGCAAAGCCCACCGCTGACTATTGGATTAGAATCATATTTCGAGTGTTCTTCTTGTATTTTTTTAATCGTATTTTGAGTGTAGCTATGTCCAGCTAGATTTCATATTAAAAAGGGAGATGTGTCCCAGAACATAAGTCCATAATGCGTACATTAATCGTCCTCAACCAAATGTTTTTGTGTAGAAATCGTATTATTATTTCCTTATGATAAAATGCATTTTGTCACATGTCTCTGAATCAATTTGATCTTCTCATCATTCTGACGTATCGATTCCGGACCAAGTAAAAATTTCTCTCCCACCTCATACCAACAAATTGGGGATCTACACCTTCTGCCATACAGGGTTTCAAAAGAAGCCATCTGTATGCTGACTTGATAACTATTGTTATACGCAAACTCGGCAAGATGTATATACTTATCCCAGCTTTCCTTAAAGTTTAATACACAGGCTGTGGAGTGTATGAACCCTGGATATCTGCAAGGCAGCCCGGACGAATCATTCAAGAGAGGATGGGCTGGGCTGATAGCATAAAGAAGGCTACCGCCTGGGCTACTTCTAAACATGCGCAACGCTAGGACTCTAAAAATAGCAACCAACCTTGTTTCGGTTGGACACGATTATAATCCTAACCGTAATCATATTGTGCGGATAAGGAGAGAGGTACAATCTTCATCTTGTAATCGATTAGGACTCTCTTTTGTAACCGCACCCCTCTGCTATATAAAGGGAATAAGATAGCATCATGAACATCAGAAGATTATCTGCAATAGGCTATATACACATAATCTAAGAGCACAGGACTAGGGTATTATCTCCTCTGTGAGAGCCCGAACCTGTATAATTCTTGCGTCTTGTGCTACCATCGAGTTTAGATCCAGCGCCTTGCTCCATTTTCATTATTGTCGACAACAAATGTCGACAGTTGGCGCGCCAGGCAGGGGAAGCGTCAAGATCAACCTTGTCGAACTCGATGGCAATCCTCAGCAAAGTTATTGGCACCTTCGCGCCCGGTCAGGCCTTCCGCTTTGGGAGCCTGGACTTCATCGCCGATAAATTCGGTAAGCTCGTTCTTTCGGATTCGGATCAGATCCAATCTGGAAAGGGCGCCACTACTCCTTTGTTCGGACAACCGCTCGGATTGAGGAAGGCCACAGCCGTCTGCTCTCAGGTAGTAGGCCGCAGGCCAGCTCCTCGACCTGAACTCGGAAAGGGTCTGTTCAAGCTTGGGTCCCGAGTGGTAGGCAACGTCAAACCACTCGGATTCAGGGGTCAATTCGATCCGTCTCCTTGTTCCTCGGGCCCGGAAGGCAGTGCAGGAAATCACCAAGATTTCCGTGGCATCTTCATGATTGAAGACCTTTGAACTGAATCCTAGTAGCAGAAGGAGGCTGCAGAGGCAAAGCGCCTCCGTTGGGAGACCCAGGAAGCGCGAGCAAAGTCTCTCCAAACCAGGGGCCACAATGTCAATGAGGACATCCTGCAGACAAAGATGGGGAACCAATCGGTTTTTCATACCCCTCAGCAGAACATCGTCACCTCAAAGACGTTGCTTGACACCCTGGGACCTATGCTCGGTCCAGACAGCTCAGCTGCCCCGATCGTGGCCCAAGTGAAGGCTATGGTGACAGCGGCAACGATTCAACACAACCAGGAGGAACCAGCGGAGAGGGCACACTCTCATACCCGCACGGCCACTCAGACAGCAAGCAGCAATACTGCCCACAGCCGGTCCATGCACGGTCAGCATGAGCCGCGTCCTCGTCAAGGAGAAGATGTCCATCGTAGTATCAGCCGCGATCTCCGTTTGGACCTTAACGCCAGGCGACGCGAACGGGAAGATGATAAATGCCACCGGCGCGAAGACGACTACGAACGTTTCGGCATCGATCGTGATGGTCGAGACGACCGTAGGAATCCACACCGACGTGGCCGGAACAATGACGAGGGCTGCCGAGTCAAAACACTGCCTCAACGATCTCCACACCGGCGTAAAGACGGGCCCATAGATGGTGTTCGCGCTTTCACCCCCGACTTCGCCGAGTGGTCTGGCCTGAAGGTTTCAACCCCAAAGGCATCACCAAATTCGACGAGGAGAGGGACCCAGAAGCTTGGCTACAGGTCTACTCTCTTGTAATCAAGGCTACAAGGGGTGACCACAACGTAATGGCAAACTATCTGCCGGTCACGCTTACCCCTTCAGCTCAAGCTTGGCTCACAGGACATCCAGAGAACTCTATAGATTCCTGGGGAGATCTTTGTGAGCAGTTCATTACCAACTTTCAGGGCACCTATGAGAGGCCCAGAACTCAGTGGGACCTATACCAACTTCATCAGAAGAAGGACGAGACCCTTCGAGGGTTCATTCGGTGCTTCATGCAGAAGAAAAATACGATCCGAGACATCTTAGAAGCCGCCGTCATCGTAGCCTTCCAAAAAGGGGTCAATGATCCAGATTTAATCAAAAAGATGTCCAGGAAGCCGCCCTCTACGGTAAGAGAGATGTTCGAGCTAGCAGACCGCTACGTGACCGCCTTGGATGCCCTAGCCGAGTGCCAGGAGGATCGCCCATGGCAAAGGGATAGGAAAGACCACGTTGAGCCCTCCAAACAAAAGGATAGGAAGCGAAAGGAAGTGGAGATGGTTGCTGTAGCCGAACGCGGGCGCCCTCGAGCATCGTGAATAGACGACTACGACAAGGTAATGGATGCAGTTTGTCCTTTTCACCCTAAAGGGAAGCATGCCGCCAAGGACTGCTTCACCCTCAAAAGGTTTGCGAAGGAAAGCAACAAGCGAGCAGGCCAGAACCAGGGTAAGGCGGGGAAGAAGCAAGATCCTCTAGAAGATGATGGAGGCGAATATCAAATGACTAAACGCGAGCTCAACTACATATTTGGGGGCGCGGCAGCATATGAATCCAAGCAGAAGCAGAAACTCACCGCTTGGGAAGTCAACTGAAAGTGCATCTAGGCCCCTAATTGTGTTTTGGATGATTAATGACAAGCGATTAAGGGACTAATGGCTTAAATGAGTTTATGAGCGGTGATAGTCCCAAAAGGAGCATCTACGAAAATGGCGACCCTCAAAAGAAAAAGAAGATCGATGTCGACTTAGCGTAGAATTTTCATTTGTTTGAGTCGATAGGATCGCCGTACTATTAAGAGGGATGGAATGTAGGTGCTTTAGAAATGACTTCTGTGCTCAGATGAACATCTTTTACAAAATGAGTTTTGGAAGTCTCCATGCACGACACTCACTTTGTGATTTATTTGTGCTGATATTATCGGAATGTCCGATGTGAATATCGGATAGTCCGATTGTATCGGAATTTCCGGTGTGAGTGTGGTTGCTGGTTTTGGATCTCTCGGGAAAAGTCGGACTATCCGATAGTTGATATCGGATTGTCCGATGTGATCTGAAAATTTTTCTAAGTCCTTGAGCTTGGAACTCTCGGGAATCATCGGATTGTCCAATGTCAGATATCGGATAATCCGATATGGACTTAGAGAGATTTTCTGAAATCTTTATCCTCGTTGAAAACTCTCTGGGATTATCGGAATGTCCGATGTCATATATCGGACAATCCGATATACACTTAGAATTTTTGGAAGTAACTGAGTTGGTTTGAAAAACTCTCGGGTATTATCGGAATGTCCGATGTGTGTCATCGGATAGTCCGATATGCTTATTATTTCAAAAGAATTTGAATTTTTGAGTGGAGTCGATCTGGAGATTTTTGCATATCGGATAGTCCGATGTCTGGTATCGGATAGTCCGATGTGGGGTCTGACACAGGGCAGAACGGCTATATTTTGTGTCTTGGCTATAAATACCCCACCCACTCCCTCATTTACTGCTACCTACCTGTGTGCTGAGCATTTACTTCATCTTTGCTACTCTCTTGCTTTCACTTGCTCTCTCTTGTGTTCATCCTTGAGAAATCAGTTGAGAGTTGAAGCAAGTGTCCTTTTAGTGCTTTGTTTGCAAACCGTGAAAGTTCATTTGAGCACTAGGGTGATTTCCAAGAGCGGATCGAAACTCCATTCATTACTCTTGGAGATTGAGGTCTCCTAGACAGCTAGGAGTCTCCGGTGAGCTCCCGATCTTCATGTGGGACGCCGCCGGAAGTTTGTGAAGGTTCGATTCCACCTCATGAGAAAGGGATCAAGAAGTGAAACCCGTGAGTGCTTTGTGCAACACCGGGAGGAAAGCGGTCAAGTGAGACCCGGGCTTTGTGCCTCCTCAACGGAGACGTAGGATCTCCTCAAAGATCCGAACTTCGGGAAAAACCAACCGTGCATCGAATCTTTGGTGTGGTACTCTCTTGTTGCTTAGAGTAGATTTATTTTGTAATAACCGCTGCATCCTACTTACTAGTATATTGACTTGCACTTATTTGGTTGATAGCCTACCCTAGATTTACTTTACCCTATGTTAGATCTGATCTCTCTCGCTCTGATCGGATAGTCCGACTGCACATATCGGATAGTCCGATATATATCCTAGTCAGATAGTCTGGTAATTCCGCTGCAAATTAGGTTTAAAATTTTGTAAACGCCTATTCACCCCCCTCTAGGCGACTTTATTGATCCTTCAATTGGTATCAGAGCCAAATCTCCGTAGTTTGGCTTAACCGCTTGGAGAATCAATATATCTGGACTAGAGAAGAATACCGAAGGTCTTAACCAAACCAAGGATACGGGCTCCGGTATTGGGGTTGCTATTCCATTTGATTATACCTCTCTTGGAGTCTCAAGCTCCTCATCCTATGTTTCCGTGCCCTCCGGTCGAGTGCCTCATTTCGATGGCACTCACTATGCCGCATGGAAACATAAGATGAAGATGCATTTGAGATCGCTTCACCCTTATATTTGGAAGATTGTGCAAACAGGTTTCAAGCCCGTTGATCCAAACAACCTTACTCCCGTAGAAGATAAAGATCAACATTTCAATGACTTGGCCGTCAATGCCTTGTTCAATGCATTAAGTGATTCCGAGTTCAATCGAGTCGATGGACTTGAAGAAGCAAAAGCTATTTGGGATAGGCTCATGGTCAGTCATGAGGGAGTTTCGAGTGTCCGAGAATCAAAGATAGAGCTCATTATTGGTGACCTAAGCCGGTTCACTCTGGAAGAAAGAGAATCCTACACCAAAATGTTTGACCGCTTAATGGTGCTTGTGAATCAAGCCAAGGGTCTTGGGTGCACCGATCTTTCTGACAAGGCCGTGGTGAAGATTATTCTTCGTGTAATCACTCCTACTAACCGCAACCTTGTTCAATTAATCCGAGACCGGCCCAACTTTGACACTTTAACACCTCATGATGTCATCCGCCGGCTCATGATGGACGAGATGATGGTAAAGGAAGCCGAAGTTGTTGAAGAACTCAAGTCGGGCAAAAAGAAAGGCATTTCCCTCAAGGCCGTCAAGATAGTGCGCCAAGCAGAAGAGAGCACGAGTGAAGACGAAGAGTCGTGTGGTCCATTGACAAATGAGGACATGGCTCTATTTGTGCGAAGATTCAATAAATTCTTCAAGAAGAAGAATTTCAAACAAGGAGGTCAATCAAGGAACTTTAGAAGAAAATCAAAGGGGAAACACTCCACAAGAAGGTGCTATGAATGCGGCGAAACCAACCATTTCATTGCCGAGTGTCCGCATAAGGAGAACAAGGATGAGAAGTCGCACAAGAAGGACAAGTACCGGGGCAAGGACAAGGAGAAGAGCAAGAAGTACAAGGGTCGTGCCTACATTGGAAAGGAGTGGAACTCCGACACCGACTCCAACTCCGACTCCGACTCCGAGTCAAATTCCGACGAAGAAGGAGGAATTGCTTCCGTCACCATCGCCGTACCCTCTACTCCAACAATGTCGAAGGGCCTCTTCGACAACTTGAGCGATGACGATGAAGTTGCTCCAATGTGCCTCATGGCAAAGGGGCACAAGGTATCATCACTTGCCTCCACTCCCTCCATTGCTAATGAATGTCTAGATGAGCACGATAGCGATAGTGATGAGGATGACGTTAACGCCGTGCTTAAGTCTATGAAAAACTTTGACATTCATAAATTAAATTTGCTCTTAAAAGATATTGAAAAATTGGAGGAAATTATAGAACAAAAGGAAGCTACTCTCGAGGCTCAAGAGGATTTGCTCATCCTCGAAAAGGAGAAAAATCGTGAGCTAGAGAAGAGCTTGTCTTTTAAAAAGAGAAAAATGAGGAATTGGTTAAGAACTTAAAATTGACCAAATCCGAGGTGACTAGTCTCGAGATCACCAACGCTTCACTCGAAGAGGAACTTGCGAAGTCAAAGAACGCTTGCAAGGCTCTTGAGTTGAAGCTTGTTGATCTCAAGAATAACCCTCCGATTACTTCAACTATTAGTTCAAATTCTTCTTTACCTTCCACTAGCAATGGGTGCGCTAGATGCTACAACGTTAATATTGATGCTTGTGTCACTAACCTTGAGACTTTGCAAGTATTAGCTCATGAAAATGAGAAGCTCAAGGGAATGCTCGAAGATGGACTTCAAAAGTCCTATAAGGCTAGCAAGGGACTAGAAGAGTTCCTCGGTAAGCGCCAAGGTAACCCTATGAAGCATGGGCTTGGATATGTCCCTCCCAAGGGCAAAGGAAACCACATTGTGGTGGCTCCCTTGAGCAAGCCCATTCACTTCGTTAAAGGGGAAGCAAACTCTAAGCATAAAGCTCAATCCACTTTCTTTGCTTTATATGTGCTTAAGAGGACTAGCCTCGGTAGAGTAGTTGCTTGTCACATTGGGGGTAAGCCCAAAAATGCTTCTTATATGCGATCTATTTGGGTACCTAAATCACTTGTTGCTAACGTGCGTGGACCTAAACAAGTTTGGGTACCAAAGAGCAAAAACTAAATTTCATTTTGTAGGCCTACATCTCCGGTGGATCAAGTTGGATCTTGGATAGCGGATGTACACATCATATGACCGGAGAAAGGGCAATGTTCGCACATTTAGAAGCCAATGGATCAAATAGCGAGAGCATCATTTTTGGCGATAATGGAAAAGGTGAAGTGGTAGGTTTAGGTAAGATTCTAATCACAAATGATTTCCACATAAATAACGTTTTACTTGTTGAATCACTAAGCTACAATTTGTTGTCCGTTGCTCAATTATGTGAGGCGAGCTACAATTGCGTGTTTAGTGATAAGGGTGTGGATGTCATTAAGAGGGATGATGGTTCAATAGCCGTTAAGGGTCGTTTAAAGGGAAATCTCTATTTCATAGACTTTTCTACGGATAGAATTAACCTTGAAACGTGCTTAATGGCCAAATCGAGCATGGGTTGGCTATACCATCGCCGGCTTGCCCATGTTGGTATGAGGAACCTTCACAAACTCATTAAGGGCAATCACATCCTTGGACTAACGAATATTGTGTTTGAGAAAGATAGGGTGTGTAGCGTATGTCAAGCTGGGAAGCAAGTTGAAGCCTCTCACCCCGCTAAGAACGTGATGACCACTTCAAGACCATTGTAGATGCTTCACATGGATCTATTCGGCCCCGTCACTTACATAAGCATTGGAGGAAACAAGTATGGTTTAGTTATTGTAGATGATTTTTATCGCTTTACTTGGGTGTTTTTCTTGCATGATAAAGGTGAAGCCCAAGGAAGCTTAAAGAAGTTCATGAGAAGGGCACAAAATGAATTTGAAGTGAAGATCAAGAAGATTCGGAGTGACAACGGCACCGAATTCAAGAACACCGGTGTGGAGGAGTTTCTCGATGAAGAGGGCATCAAGCATGAATTTTCGGCTCCCTACTCACCTCAACAGAATGGGGTAGCCGAAAGGAAGAATCGTACCCTCATCGAGATGGCGCGCACGATGCTTGACGAATACAAGATCTCCGACATATTTTGGGTGGAGGCAATCAATACCGCGTGTCATAGCTCCAACCGTCTGTACCTCCACAAATTGTTGAAGAAGACAGCGTACGAGCTCCTCACCGGCAAGAAGCCAAATGTATCCTACTTTTGAGTTTTTGGGAGCAAATGCTACATCCTCAACAAGAGAGCTAAGTCTTCTAAATTCGCTCCTAAAGTAGATGAAGATTTCTTACTTGGCTATGGATCAAATGCTTATGCATACCGAGTTTTCAACAACACCACCAGTGTGGTTGAAATCTCGCGTGATGTAACATTTGATGAAACTAACGGTTCTCAAATAGAACAAGTTGATCGTACTGTGATTGACAGGGAAGAACCACCATGTGATGCAATCAAGAGATTGGCGATTGGAGAAGTGAGACCTCTTGAGCAAGAAGAAGTCCCGAGCACTCCAATTCAGGATGAAGCTCCATCATCTTCAATACAAGCTCAAGATGGCTCAAATACCACACAAGACGATGAGGACCCAATTCAAAAGTCAAATGCAACGGTCCCTCATCCAAGAGTGCATCAAAGTGTTCATCGAGATCACCCCGTCGACAACATTCTTGGAGATATTAACAGGGGAGTGTCCACTAGATCTCGCGTTGCTAATTTTTGTGAATTTTACTCTTTTGTCTCCTCTCTTGAACCTCTTAAGGTAGATGAAGCACTTCAAGATCCGGACTGGGTAATGACTATGCAAGAGGAGTTGAACAACTTCGAGAGGAATCAAGTGTGGAAGCTTGTTGAAAGACCTAAGCAAAACGTGATTGGAACCAAATGGGTGTTTCGGAACAAGCAAGACGAGAATGGAATCGTGACTAGGAATAAAGCACGGTTGGTTGCTCAAGGGTACACTCAAATCGAAGGTTTGGATTTCAATGAAACTTATGCTCCAGTAGCTAGGCTTGAATCCATTAGAATATTACTTGCCTTTGCTACTCACCATGATTTTAAGTTGTATCAAATGGACGTGAAAAGCGCCTTCCTAAATGGACCTCTCTCCGAGATGGTCTATGTTGAGCAACCACCTGGCTTCGAAGACCCAAATCATCCCGATCATGTCTACTTCCTACACAAGGCTCTCTATGGACTTAAGCAAGCTCCGAGGGCGTGGTTTGAATGTCTTCGAGATTTCCTTCTCGGTCAAGGTTTTGTAGTCGGAAAGGCCGATCCTACTCTCTTTACCAAACATATTGATAATGATTTATTTGTATGTCAAATATATGTTGATGACATTATATTCGGGTCTACTAATGAACATTTGTGCAAGGAGTTTAGCAGGATCATGACCAAAAGGTTCGAGATGTCCATGATGGGCGAGTTGAAGTTCTTCCTCGGGTTTCAAGTCAAACAACTCAAGGAAGGAACCTTCTTATGCTAAACCAAGTACATCAAGGACATGCTCAAGAAGTTCGGAATGGAGAACGCTAAGCCAATCAAGACACCGATGCAAGCTAACGGGCATCTAGACCTCGACAAAGAAGGTAAACCGGTCATCCAAAAGGTATATCGTTCGATGATCGGTTCCCTACTTTATCTTTGTACATCTAGGCCCGATATCATGCTTAGTGTGTGCATGTGTGCAAGATTTCAAGCCGCTCCTAAAGAGTGCCACATGGTGGCTGTAAAAAGAATCTTAAGATATTTAGTGCACACTCCTCATTTCGGCCTATGGTATCCTAAGGGTTCATCCTTTGAATTAGTCGGCTATTCCGATGCGGATTATGTCGGTTGTAAGGTGGATAGGAAGAGTACTTGGGGACATGTCAATTCCTAGGTAGATCCCTTGTTTCTTGGTCCTCTAAGAAACAAAATTCAGTAGCCTTATCCACAGCCGAAGCTGAATACATTGCCGCCGGGAGTTGTTGTGCCCAATTACTTTGGATGAGACAAACTCTAAATGACTATGGCCTAACCTATAACCATGTGCCACTTTTGTGTGACAATGAGAGTGCCATAAAAATTACCAACAACCCCGTCCAACACTCCCGTACAAAGCATATCGACATTCGCCATCATTTTCTAAGAGATCATTCCACTAAAGGCGATATCGATATTCAACATGTGAGCACAAATGACCAATTAGCCGATATATTCACCAAGCCTCTTGATGAAAAGAGATTCTGCGAGTTGAGAAGTGGGCTGAACATTTTAGATTCTCGGAACTTGGCTTGAAAGATTGCATGCGTCATATGCTATGTTTGGTTGGTTCCAACCTAAATGAATTTCAAAAATCTTATTTGCTTCTTTAAAATTTGTTTGGTTTTTGGATCTTGGTGTGAGTCAAACCACTTGTGATCATAGCTCCTAATGCTTTTATTTTCGCTGATCATAAGTGGGTGGACGGCAAAAGTGTTCACAAGTCATATCTTCTCAATCCTCGAAACCATCTCTCCTCGTGCTGGAAATTTACACAGATCGGACTGTCCGACTTTTTGCATCGGACTATCCGACTTTTTGCATCGGACTATCCGATTTATGTAAGTCTGCACATATCGGACTATCCGATGTCTATATCGGACTGTCCGATATCTGGGTGATCGCACACATCGGACTATCCGATGTCCTTATCGGACTATCCGATGTGGGGAGGTTTAAGTGAAGCCCAGGGGTTTTTCTCTCTCCCCGCGCTCACCATTCTCAGAATTTCTTTCGGGTCTCCTCTCCTCTGGCGATTTTGGAAGCCCCAAGCTCATTCCCTCATCTCAAGAGTCCTTCTCCGCGGATTTGTTCCTTTTGGTGGAAATTCGCTTCCTCATTCTCTCCTCTCCTCGGATTTGTGCTTGAGGTAACCTCTTCCTTCTCATCTCTAGGATTTCAATTCTCCGTTGAATTTCTATCGATTCCCTTCGGTAGAAATGTTTCCCTTCACCCTAAGATTGCATCCCCCTAGTTTGTTGCAAAATGCGTGGATGATTGTCAAGAAACTGCCATTTTTGTTCTTCCCGCAAATATCGGATTATCCGATAATTGGCATCGGACTATCCGACATTATCATCGGACAGTCCGACCCAAAATATCGGACTATCCGATGTTTTCAGGAGTTTACAAAATGTGAAGTTTCTTTTCGTTTCCCTTGATTATCGTCTCAATCTTCTGTGTCATATCCTCTAGATCTCTGCAATGGCTGCCGGCGATGACAAGGGTGAGAAGTTGAAGAGGGCTCTCCACACTGATGATCAGGGGCAGTTTAAAAGGAAAACTCCGACGAACACTCGGACCAAGGTAGTGGCTAGTCGAGGAAATCCCCCGGATGCTTCGTCTTCATTGCCTGAGGTTGATGTGCCTGCTGTGGAGACCGTCGCTACTCAAATTCCTGCTAGTGGCAAACCGAAGAAGCAAGTTGTCTCGAGACCCAAGCAAAAGGGGATTACAATTTCTGAGCCTCGCCGTCAAGATGATGCACCTCCTGTCCGTCCTCCTCCTCCATCTGGCAAGGGCAAAGGGTCTTCTACCAGTGCCCCATCCGCAACTGAAAAGGGTAAAGGTCCAGCTCAAGAAGACGACGACTATCTTCCCTATCCGCTAATGACCAAGCCTTCTCGCCGTCCCGATCTTCAGAGGGCTGTTGTGAGCTACAAAGGAAAATCCGGGATGGTCACTAAAGCTAGAGCATCCAATCCATATAATAGAAGGCAGTTCTCTTCAGACAAGCATTTTTGGGACTTCTTTCAGCAAGACTTTTATGAGACAGTCATCCTTCCTCACAAGAACCCGACCGTCAGTATGCAGTGAGTAGATTGGGATTATATGGAGTCTTGTGATGACCCTGTCTTTAACGATGTCATAGAAGCCTGTGAAAGGCTTGGCATTAAAAGGATCATGGGCATGAAGCAAGATTGGAACACTGAAGTCATTGCCCAGTTTTATGCTACTCTGCATGTCTCGAATGACACCATGACCTGGATGACTGAAGGGGAGCAATTCAGAATGTCTGTTGGTCATTTTGGTACCCTTCTGGGATTTAGAGCTGAAGAGTGCATGGACAAGGATGATCTTCATAACAATCGCTCCTTGGTTGCTGAGTTCCCTGTACATTGAGGATTCTGCTTTTGAGCCCGGGAACACCAAATATTTGAAGCCCATGATTGCAACCGCCAATAGACTGCTTCGCAAGACTATTGCTCCTAAAGAAGGTGATGCTTCTCACATTCTGTCCTACACCCGTGATATTTTGAGTCGGATGCTACCGGGTGGAAGACCATTTATGGTAGCTCTTTATCTGTGGAATGAAATTCATGCCAACTCCCTCGATCCCAAGCGCAGCTGTGGTTTTGCTCCATACATCATGAGGGTTATCGAGGGTGTCACCAAGCTGAAGTTTGAATGTGATGTCAAGCATCTTGGGCTGCAGATCAGGCCAGTGAAGTCAGTTGCTCCTCATGCTCCTCCTGCCTCAGCTCCTCCTGTTTCTACTCGGTCTAGCTCAGCTGCTCCCCCGGGTCCTCCGCAGTCATCTTCATCCACCGACAGAGTCCTGAAGTATCTAGTCAAGATGGCGAAGAAGAATGCGAAGAGGCTCAAGTCCATTCAGAGACATCTTAGCCTTCCTTGCTCCAGTGGCAGCGAGGACTCCTTGGAGGACCCCTTCGACTCTCCGGCTGGTGCAGTTCCCTCCTCTTCTGACGAATATGCCGCATCTGGCGATGAGTCCGGGAGTGATTGATTGTTCTGCTTACTATTCTTCTTTCCCTTTTTGGTGCCTTGATGCCAAAGGGGGAGAGAAAAGAAATCCTTTTCCTATGATTGGTGAACACTATTGCTATTGGTTGGCGGATATTTGTTGGTTGTGATTGTTGGTGAATGTTCTCTTGGTCTTGTTGGTTATTGTTAGGGCAAACTGTTGCTTAACTTTTGCTTTAATATATTATACACCTCAGCTCTGATATATTACGTCATGCTTAACGATGGCTTTGTTTCTCGTATTCATCATATTCTTGTTGTCAATTACCCGAATGTCAAGATTTAGGGGGAGCTCCTCATGAATTTCACCTCTAAATGCGTGCATTTGATTCTCTCTCAAATCTCTAATACACACATTTAGGGGGAGCTCAACATATCTTGTTCATTCAAAAATCACTTATTCAATCCTTATTGTTAAATCTCAAATCGTGTTGTCATCAATCACCAAAAAGGGAGAGATTGAAAGTGCATCTAGGCCCCTAATTGTGTTTTGGATGATTAATGACAAACGATTAAGGGACTAATGGCTTAAATGAGTTTATGAGCAGGTGATAGTCCCAAAAGGAACGCATCTACGGAAAATGACGACCCTCAAAAGAGAAAAGAAGATCGATGTCGACTTAGCGTAGAATTTTCATTTGTTTGAGTCGATAGGATCGCCGTACTATTAAGAGGGATGGAATGTAGGTGCTTTAGAAATGACCTCTGTGCTCAGATGAACATCTTTTACAAAATGAGTTTTGGAAGTCTCCATGCACGACACTCATTTTGTGTTTTATTTGTGCTGATATTATCAGAATGTCCGATGTGAATATCGGATAGTCCGATTGTATCGGAATTTCCGGTGTGAGTGTGGTTGCTGGTTTTGGATCTCTCGGGAAAAGTCGGACTGTCCGATAGTTGATATCGGATTGTCCGATGTGATCTGAAAATTTTTCTAAGTCCTTGAGCTTGGAACTCTCGAGAATCATCGGATTGTCCGATGTCAGATATCGGATAATCCGATATGGACTTAGGAGATTTTTTGAAATCTTTCTCCTCGTTGAAAACTCTCTGGGATTATCGGAATGTCCGATGTCATATATCGGACAGTCCGATATACACTTAGAATTTTTGGAAGTAACTGAGTTGGTTTGAAAACTCTCGGGTATTATCGGAATGTCCGATGTGTGTCATCGGATAGTCCGATATGCTTATTATTTCAAAAGAATTAGAATTTTTGAGTGGAGTCGATCTGGAGATTTTTGCATATCGGATAGTCCGATGTCTGGTATCGGATAGTCCGATGTGGGTCCGACACAGGCGTAATCGACTATATTTTGTGTCTTGGCTATAAATACCCTACCCACTCCCTCATTTACTGCTACCTACCTGTGTGCTGAGCATTTACTTCATCTTTGCTACTCTCTTGCTTTCACTTGCTCTCTCTTGTGTTCATCCTTGAGAAATCAGTTGAGAGTTGAAGCAAGTGTCCTTTTAGTGCTTTGTTTGCAAACCGTGAAAGTTCATTTGAGCACTAGGGTGATTTCCAAGAGCGGATCGAAACTCCATTCATTACTCTTGGAGATTGAGGTCTCCTAGACGGCTAGGAGTCACCGATGAGCTCCCGATCTTCGTGTGGGACGCCGCCGGAAGTTTGTGAAGGTTCGATTCCACCTCCGCAAGGAAAGGGATCAAGATGTGAAACCGGCGAGTGCTTTGTGCAACACCGGGAGGAAAGCGGTCAAGTGAGACCGGGCTTTGTGCCTCCTCAACGGAGACGTGGGATCTCCTCAAAGATCCGAACCGGGAAAACCAACCGCATCGAATCTTTGGTGTGGTACTCTCTTGTTGCTTAGAGTAGATTTATTTTTAATAACCGCTGCATCCTACTTACTAGTATATTGACTTGCACTTATTTGGTTGATAGCCTACCCTAGATTTACTTTACCCTCGTGTTAGATCTCGATCTCTCTCGCTCGACGGATAGTCCGATCGCACATATCGAAATTCGATATATATCGGATAGTCCGATATCCTAGTCGGATAGTCCGGTAATTCCGCTGCAAATTAGGTTTAAAATTTTGTAAACGCCTATTCACCCCCCTCTAGGCGACTTTATCAATCAACGCGGTTACACCGGTAGCCCCCCAGTACTTGAGATGGTCCGAGGTCCCAATCATGTTCAACCGTTCGGATCATCCCGACCATATTGCTTACCCAGGTAGATATCCTATGGCGCTCGATCCTGTTGTTCGCAACATCAGCCTTAAGAGGGTGCTGGTCGACGGAGAAAGTGGGCACAACGTTCTTTTCTCCAAGACCTTCGATGATATGAAGATCCCCTGCTCCGAGCTAAAACGTGGATTGTCACCGTTCCATGGGGTCATCCCTGGGACCTCGACAGTACCACTCGGGCAGATCACTCTGTCGGTCACATTCGGAACCAAGGACAACTACCGAACAGAATATCTTAACTTTGAAGTGGCCGATTTCGAGACGGCGTACTATGCCATCTTGGGAAGATCGGGTCTCACCAGATTCATGGTCGTGCCTCACTATACTTACCTTGCATTCAAGATGCTAGGACCAAAGGCCATCATCACAATTCATGGTGATGTCAAACGATCCTTCATGTGCGACATGGAAAGCCGCAAGATGGCGGAGAGGCATGAAGCGGCGGTACCAAGAAAATATTTGTTCGGGGCTACACTCCACCGTAATCGAAGAGACGCCCCGGCTAAGAAGGTGCCAAATCAAGCATGAAGCCCGATGAAGAAGTCAAAAGTGGTACTTGACCCATCCAATCAAATTTAAACGTACCGATTGGGACAAGGCTCGATCACAATAGTAAGGCTCGTCACTTTCCTCTGGGCAAACCGACATTTTTCTTGAAGCCATCGATATGCCCGATGTCCCGAGGAGGTGATCGAGCACTCCCTTAACGTGGACGAGAAGGCGGCCCATCAAGCAACGACTCGGTGGTTCATGCAAGATCGCGCGACGTTAATCGAGAAGAGATCACTAAGCTTTTAGCCACGATTCATAAAAAGTGTATCATCCTCGATCGTTAGCTAACCTAGTTCTTGTTCGCAAAAGAATAAAAGTCGGCGCATGTGTGTTGATTATATCGATCTCAACAAGGCATGCCGAAAGATCCATTCGGATTGCCCGCGATCGATCGTGGTGGACTCGACCTCCGTGAGCTCCTAAGTTTCCTAGACGGCTTACTCGGGATATCACCGATCAGCCGAAAGAAGAGGATCGCATCAAGACGCTGCTCATAACCCCTGCTTTCGCTCACGCCACAATGCCATTCGGGTTGAAAAACGCTGGCGCAACCTATCAACACGCGATACGGCGGTGTTTTCACACTCAACTCGGACGCACCGTGGAAGCATACATAGATGATGTCATCGTCAAAACCCGCGCAAAGGAGGATCTCATATCTGATTTGGCCGAGACGTTTGAAACCCTTAGAGCTTACAAGATGAAACTCAACCCAAAGAAGTGCGTCTTCGGAGTCCCTTCCGGAAAGCTACTCGGGTTTATCGTGTCACGTTGCGGTATCGAAGCTAACCCGGAGAAGATCAATGCCATCCTGAAGACTTGCCAAAAGGACGTCTAGAAACTCACGGGATGCATGGTGGCACTCGACAGGTTTATTTCTCGCCTAGGATCCCGGGGGATGCCATTTTTTGAGCTCTTGAAGAAGCAGGGCAACTTCCAATGGACTCCAAAGGCGCAGCAAGCTTTCGAGGATCTCAAGGCATTCCTGACCATGCCGCCGGTATTAGTCTCACCAACGCCCGGAGAACTTCTTCTTCTCTACATAGCGGTAACGACTCATGTAGTCAGCGCTGCAATCATTGTGGAGCAAGAAGAAGCAGGACACCTGCAGAAGGTCCAATACCAAGATATTTTCGTTAGCGAGGTGGCGTAGTCTAAGGTATGATACCCACAAGTACAAAAGCTATTGTATGTCAGATTGTTTCACCTCGCAAGCTCAAACATTATTTTCAAGAACATTAGATTTTGGTGGTTACTTCCTTCCCGATTGGAGACATACTCCACAGCGGGGAAGCCACTAGGAGAATCGTAAAGTGGGCGATTGAGCTTGGAGCCTTCGAGATTTATTTCAAACCACGAACCTCCATCAAATCCCAAGTACTCGCCGACTTCGCCACCGAGTGGGTAGAGCTGCAGAATTCCACAACCATTGAGGAGCTCGAGTATTGGACAATGTACTTCGATGGCTCCCTCATGCTTAGCGTGGGCCGCATGGTGCTCATCTCTCGACAGGATCGGCTGAAATACATCCTCCAAATCCACTTTTCGCATCAAATAATGCCGCCGAGTACGAGGCACTCATCTACGGACCAGACGCCATATCGCTTCGCAGATCCGATGATTGATGATTCGAGGACTCCCAAGCTAGTAATTAATCAAGCGCGTATGACCGGTCGTGCGTTAAAGACAATATGGTGGCATATTGCCAGGAAAGACGCAAACTGTGAGGCAACTTCGACGGGCTGGAGCTCATCCATATGCTCCCTCAGGACAATGAGGAAGCAGACGAGCTCGCAAGGTTAGGCTCCAGTCGGGCGATAGTTCCGGCTGGCGTATTCATTGAAGAACTTCACAAACCCACAATAAGCCGACGACAAGAATCAAGCAAGCCAGAAGAAAAGCCAAGCGAGGCAGAAGTTTTGGTCATCAATCCAGACTGGACAACTCCGTTTTTGAACTATCTGTTGAAAGACGAACTCCCTGAAGATCGTGTACAAGCAGAACGCATCATGCGGCAAAGCAAAAGCTACATGGTGGTCGGCGAGGAGCTCTTTTGGAAGAGTGCCTCCGGAGTCTTGAGGCGCTGCATATCAGAGTAAGAGGGGAAAAAATTTCTCAGAGAAATCCACTCAGGAATCTGCGGACATCACGCAGTGGCAAGCACCTTAGTAGGCAAGGCTTATCATCAAGGATTCTTCTGGCCTATTGCCGTATCAGACGCAGAAGACATCGTACGCACATGCAAAGGTTGTCGGGTTCTTTCGGCAGATACATCGCCAAGACAAGAGTTGCACCATCCCGATCACCGTTTGTTATAGGGGGCTTGACATGGTCAGACCCCTAAAAAAGGCTCAAGGTGGTTTCACTCACCTCTTCATTGCCGTCGACAAATTCACAAAATGGACCGAGGCCAAACCAGTCACTACAATCACAGCAGCGAAGGCCAGGGAGTTCTTCCAGGAGATTGTGGTAAGATTTGATGTACCAAACAGGATTATCACCGATAATGGCACTCAATTCAGAGGCGAAAAATTTCTAGACTGGTGCGATGAGCTCGACATCAAAATCTTCTTTGCTTCGGTGGCTCATCCCCGGAGTAATAGGCAGGTTGAGCGAGCCAATAGCATGGTGTTGCAAGGGCTAAAAGCAAGGATCTTCGGCCGTCTCAAGCCATACGCTACGCGATGGGTAAAAGAATTGCCTTCAGTTCCCTGGGGGCTGGGAACCACCCCCAGTAGGGCAACAGGGTAGTCACCTTTTTTCCTGGTATATGGCTCAAAAGTGGTCCTGCCGACCGAGTTGGCGTTCGGATCCCCACGGGTTTGGAACTACAAGGAAGCCAAGTCAGAGGAAAATCGGACGGAAGATCTCGACCCACTGGAGGAGGCCAAGGACATCACTGCAATCCAGTCGGTTAGGTACCTCCAAGGCCTGCGTCGTTATCACGATCAAAATGTTCGAAGCCGCGCTTTCTCCAAAGGAGAACTAGTCTTGAGGAAGAGCCAAAAGAGCGAGCATAAGCTTTCCCCTAGCTGGGAAGGTCCTTCCATCATCGATGAAGTAATGTGCCCAGGGGCTTACAGACTCAAGCGCGAAGATGGCACGATAATCAGCAATACATGGAACATAGAGTAGCTACGTCACTTCTACCCTTGAATTTTGTACATTGAAAAGTTTTTCTTGACTTGCTACTTAATTGTTGCTCAATTAAGTAATAAGTCGGGGGCTACACCTAATAGTGTTGCGCATGCGCAACTCTCCCCACGAGTCCTTTTTACCTCTCTTCCCTAACGATTGTAGCTAAACCCGAGTGCGCTAACTCCAAGTAGTGAAACTCTAACCCCATGAACGGCGAACTCTAGTCACTCAAAAAATGCGTGCTAGGGAGAAAAAGGGCCATGAGCCGATTCCTGAAGCCCGAGGGCTAGACTAGTCGGGCAGAGTGCTTAAACAAAAAAAGATAAAACCACTCGGGTAGACTCAAAAATCAGTGGAGAAGAAAGTGAAAACGACATTAAAAATTTGATAAAACAAAAATAGTTCCGAGCATATCATTACATTGTATAAATATTACAGGTAAAATAAACCTAAGCACGTGGCACAAGGGCTCATCGCTTGATAAGGGCGCCCTCACTTGAAGTCATGGACGGCCTCGATCAACACATCGATGTCACTGCATCACGGCAAGGCTTCTTCCGCAAGCTCGCCAACAAGAAGATTGTAGTCGCCCGTGAGCTCGGCAAGAAAAGCCTCCTCGCTGCTCAAGTTAGCCCCTCGCCTTCAAAATCAAAACCAACTCCTTCGACGACGAGGAGACAATGGACCTCGTTGGCAAATAAGATGAATGAGACGAAGAGGCCATTGAGGGGTCAGCAGGCGGTCCAAGGCTACCGAAAGGAGATGAAAATTGGGAAGAGGATGATTGCTCACAAATGTGACATCCTTATATACTCGAAATACGTATGCTTAATAGCTTCGAATAAATGCTAGCGCGGGAAGCGGAGGCATTTCCGTGTTCGCATGAAGCTGAACCAAGCATGAATGGGCACGCAAGCATTAACTCGAAGACCTCTTGGGAAACAACAAAGCCGCTATGGTTAGGAGTCAATCCGAGAAAACAAAAGTTAATAAGGCGGAGCAATTACAATCAAATCTCATGTGCGTGTCACGCAAGACTCAAGTCCAGATTCTCTACTAAGGAGGCAGATGTGTCCCTGACTTCCTTGAAAAGGGCGGCGACCTGATCATCGTCGACGGTGCCAGCAAAGCCCTCCTTAACAGCCTCAAGATCTACCCAAAGATTCTCCCAAAGATGCGTTTGGAGCGTGTCGGGCCCCTCTGCCGGCCGGACGATGGTGTCGTCTACGCTACGCGGACCGGCCTCTTCTGGGCTCAAAAACTTCACCATTGCTCTAGAAGCTTCTTGGTATTTGGCACATAATGTCTCCGCCGACTCGACCCTCTCGTCAAGAGCGCAGAATTGGGTATGCGCCTCTTTCCGATATTCTACAGGCGGACAGGGTTGTCACCAAAGATACTACAAACGAGAAGAAAGATGAAGACAAGTCGGAGCAAACCTTCCAACTCCTTCGCCAGCTTCTCCGAGTGGATCCAAGCCTGGAGCTCAAACTCCTCCAGCGCCTTGAGCTGCCCCTGTGACACCTTAAGCTCTTCCTGGAGACCCGTGAGGGTTAAGTCTCGGGCTGGGGCAAGGGAGTAAGGGTCAGGAAATAAGCGGTTGAAAATGACAGTAAGATAACTGAAGGGGTACTTACGTCGAAGGGAGCTCTCCATACTCGACTTCTCTTCTAAAACTCGGACTCGAGCCAAGAGCTCTCACCGCTCGATGCACTCGCCTCTGGCTCGACGAGATCACCTTTGCCTTCAACAGGACTCGCCGAGCTCGGCCTCATACACTTCCGTAGCTCGATCCTCGGGAGCACCTCCCGAAGAAGGGCGTCCCGTTTTTTAGAGCAATCTCCCAGGACCTGCAGATTACAAGAAGAAGATCAACGGGGATGCGCGGCTTGCCAAAAATGAAAAGGGAGAGACCAACGACTCACCTGGACCAGTCGAGCGCATTCATTGGCATGCTTATAAAGCTCCTTCCGAACCTGCTTCTCATCTTCGTCACCAAAGGCCTTCCATTTGCCATCGTCGCTATGAAAAATAAGGCGTAGCGGAATTTGAGGATGGGAAGGACCAGGACGTGGTTCTCGGGCAATTTCTTCTGCCAGAAGGGAATCATCAATGACAGGCTCCGAGGCTGACGGCCCTGAAGTCGTTTCAGGCAGAGCACTAGGCGAGGCCAAGGGGGGCTCGGACCCTGAAGCCTTTGTGGCGGCACCGGGGCCAGTAGCAGTCGGCGAGGACGCCTTGGCCCAATCTGCCACCGTTTCGGCGTCCCCCTAGCATGGTGAAAACCTGCGGGGCTATCTCTTCTGGGTCTACAGTGCCGTCGGCATCGTCCCCCAGAACCATCTCAGACGGAGTGTCCACAGGAATGTCGGTTGATGGCATCCTATGGAAGGATGTCAGAACATGATTCGGCAGAACAAGAGAAAAGAACTAATAGGGAGGCGAACCTGTCGGACTTCCTTATTTTTACTTTGGATACTCCCCGAGTGGCAAGACCACTCGGGGGAGCATCCAGAGTCGCGCCTGCATTTGGGACAGGAGGAGTTGGCCGCATCGAGGATCGGGCTGGGGGTCTCAATCGCTGAACCCTCGGGCAGGCAGTTTCTGAACTCCCCGGCCGCCATTGCTTTTCCTCTCCCGACATCCGACTGCTACTGGGCCTTGGAGGCGTGGCATGGGATGCGGCTCACGTTCGCAGGCTTGGTGGGGCTCCCAATGGTAATTCCCCAAATAACGCGAAGCGTTGGACCCGCCCGACACTCGGCCTTTTTTTTCCTCTCTACCGATCCTTCAAGGAAGGATCAAGGGCTGCTTGCGCTTAGCGCCCTTGTGCCGGGGAGCGGGAGGAATCGGAACATAGGAAAATAAGGCAATTCGATCCTGAAAAAGGCGGTGAAGCACAGAACTAGTCAACATTCCATCAAAGGTCAATAATCAAAAACTAACAAAAGAGAAAATGCTCACCGAAGGAGGAGGATGTTTCGCAAACAAAAGGCAGCGGACGACCTTGAAACTAGACAGTGGTGCCTTGAGCGAAGAAGTCATTCACCCGATCAACCGGTATGCCTCGGGGAACGGATTCAGGTGCCTCGCGGGTGGGATCATCGAACCCAGAGTTCTCAAACTGCAGATGGACCCTGTCCTTGAGAGGCTGTACACGGCGCCGAGTGAAGTTAACAACAATATCAACCCTGTTCAAACCTGTCTCTTTCAGGCCGTGGATCAACTTCAGAAGGTCCTCCACCTGGTCCTTGTCGCAGCTCGGAGGAGTCGTGACCCAGGAAGCTGAGAATGTGGGTGCAAGCCCGGTGCAAGGAGGAAGGAAGGGACCGGGATTGGAACAGTAAAACCACTCCCGATGCCAACCCTTGTTGGAGGTCTTGAAGGGAATGGAGAAGTAAGCTTTTTTCATCCCATCACGCAGCTGGAAGCCGGTACCCCCCAAACACTTTAGGGGCATTCTTGCTGGGGAAAGGTTTAAGAAGAAATAGGTGACGAAAAAGGCTAAAATGCGGGTGAATTCCAAGATACGCCTCGCACAAATGCACAATGATGGAAATTTGCAGAATGGAATTAGGATTCAAGTTGATCAGCTCAATCTTGTAGAAATGAAGAAGGCCACAGAAGAAAGCACTGCTGGGGAGTCCAAACCCACGTTGGAAAAGGGGTTCAAAGACCACAATTTCATCAGATTGTGGAGTAGGGACGGATTCACCTGTGGCTGGCCGTGCACAGATCAATGCCAAAGGGGGAAGAACTCCGGAGGTGACTAATTCCGCCAAGCGCTCCTCCGTTGTTATCGAAGCAGCCCAATCTTCAGGTGAGGGCTTCACGGGAGCACTCTGGGAGGAAGAAGAAGACATCTTCGAAAAAGTTTAGCAGCGGCGCAGAATCGGGAAATGTGGTGGCGGCTAACCCTAGTGTAGGAAGTTGATGAAGAAATATCTAAACTCAGAAGATGAAGGGGCAAGTGAGAGCAGTGCGCAGAAAGCCTCTTTGTTCGCACCAAGTCTCTTATTTATAGGAAGCGACGCTGAATTCTGTCCTGAGCAGGAAAAAGTCGTTTTGCCTTCCATACTTTGTTTGGACTTGACCTAGGACATGCCCATGATGGGCCGCCAGTTGTGCGCCACAATCGTTGCGTACAAAATGTTCTCGGGCCAAATTTAATTTGGGATATGGTGCGCTCCATGATTGGTCAATTGCCAATAACCATGCTAAACGGAATCTGGGCACCTTCCAAATTGAATCATAATGTCTTCTTGTGATATGCCTCATGCTAGGTCGATTGCTGGTTACCGTGAAAAATGAAATCAGATATCACAAGTCGATTCAAAACCAAGATTCTAAGGGTACGCCACATGATGGGTGCCAGCTGCGTGCCGTGAAAATCGGATGCAGGTACCACATGGAAAACCCGTGGTGTGCCTCATGACAGGCCAATAGCTGTGCGTCATGACAATGGAGCACAGGCACCACTCGGCTAAAAAAGCCAACTCAAGCAAGGATATGCCCCAAGCTAGGACGACTGCTGAAGTCCCCAATAAATTGAGTTAGGGTGCCCTTGGAAAAGGTGAACCCGGAATGCTAATTGAGTCCTCTGCAATCTCCTTGCGCACGACATGTCACTCAGCGAAGACAAGAACCAGTCGGGAGACCAAGGCAAGAACCGGAAGCACTCTAAGACAGATCATGGCCTCGCCGAGAATAACAGTGGGCAAAGAACTCGACAGCAGAGCACTGTGGGCTACTATGGAGTGCATGAACCCTGGATATCTGCAAGGCAGGCCGAACGAATCATTCAAGAGAGGATGGGCCGGGCTGACAGCATAAAGAAGGCTACCCCCTGGGCTACTTCTAAACATATGCAATGCTAGGACTCTAAAAATAGCAACCAACCTTGTTTCGGTTGGACATGATTATAATCCTAACCGTAATCATGTTGTGCAGATAAGGAGAGAGGTACAATCTCCATCTTGTAACCGATTAGGACTCTCCTTTGTAACCGCACCCCTCTACTATATAAAGGGGGGTAAGGTAGCGTCATGAACATCAGAAGATTATCTACAATAGGCTAGATACACATAATCCCAAAGCACAGGACTAGGGTATTATCTCCTCCGTGAGAGCCCGAACCTGCATAATTCTTGCGTCTTGTGCTACCATTGAGTTTAGATCCAGCGCCTTACCCCATTTTCATTATTACCGACAACAAACGTCGACACAGGCCCTCAGCATATCTTCTAGGATTTGATTCACTCTCTCAGTCTGCCCATCGGTTTGGGAGTGATAAGCAGACTTCCTGAAAAGCTAGAGGTAAAAGTGGAACCTCTATCAGATGTGATAGTTTTGGGAACTCCATGGAGAGTGACTATTCTTTCGACATAGATCACGGCTAGTCTATAAGCAGAGTATTTCTGATTTGTGGCTATGAAGTGAGCAGATTTAGTGAGTCTGTCCACTATAACCCAAATAGCATCTTTCTTCGCTAGAGTCTTAGGCAAGCCTGTTATAAAGTCCATACAGATATCTTCCCATTTCCATTCTGGAACTTGGAGAGGTTGCAATAGGCCTTGTGGGACACTGATGCTCGACCTTAACTTTTTGACAGGTGCCACATTTACTAATGTACTTGGCTATCTCCTTTTTCATACCATTCCACCAGAATATTTCTTTTAGATCCTTATACATCTTGGTACTACCTGGATGAATGGAATACAAGGTGTTATAAGCTTCCTGCAGAATCAGAGATTTTATTTCTGGATCATTGGGAACACAAATCCTATTATGAAATCTAAGAACTTCTGCTTCTAGATTGAACTTTGAGGGTTGATTGGACTTGATCTTATTGACTTCTTCTATGATGAAGTTATCAGAGGATTGTTTTTCCTTGATCTGTTCCATTAAAGTGGATTGAACAGTCATGGTAGATAGCATGGCGTTCGATGGAGACAGTTTGAAATGAATCTCCATCTTAGCTAACTCTTGAAGGATTTCAAGATGGAATTTCTGAATGGAAAAGTGGTGACACTGAGATTTTCGGCTCAACGCATCGGCAATTACGTTAGCTTTTTCAGGGTGATAGTTGATGGTGATGTCATAATCTTTAATGAGTTTCAGCCATCTCCGTTGTCTCATATTCAATTCCTTCTGAGTGAATATGTATTTAAGACTCTTATGATCGCTATACAAGGTGCATTTTGATCCATATAGATAATGTCTCCAGATTTTCAAGGCAAAGACCATGGCTCCCAATTCTAAGTTGTGGGTAGGATAGTTGACCTCATGAGGGCGTAATTGCCTAGAAGCATAGGCAATCACTTTTTCTTTCTGCATGAGTACACATCCTAATCTAGACTTAGAAGCATCACAGTACACAACATATTCTACACCATTTGCTGGCACAGATAGGATTGGAGTCGAAGTTAGGAGCTGTTTGAGTTTTTGGAAGCTTTCTTCACACTTATCGGTCCAATTATATGGATGGTCCTTTATGAGAAGTTTGGTGATAGGTGAAGTGATCTGAGAGAAACCCTTAATGAATCTGCAATAATATCCAGCTAATCCAAGGAAGCTTCTGACTTCTGACGCATTGGATGGACATTTCCAGGTTTTAATGGCCCCTATTTTGGATGGATCAACCTCTATACCTTTCCCAGAAATGACATGGCCAAGGAAGGACACTTGTTTTAGCCAAAATTCACATTTGCTGAACTTGACATACAGCTGAGTCTCTCTCAAGGTTTGCAACGCTGTCCTTAAGTGCTCTTGGTGTTCCTCTTCGCTCCTTGAGTAAATGAGGATATCATCTATGAATACCACTACAAACCTATCTAGATACTTCATGAAGATTTTGTTCATTAGGTTCATAAATATAGCGGGGGCATTAGTTAATCCAAAGGGAAACACCATGTATTCATGATGACCGTATCTGGATACAAATGCAATCTTTTTATATCCTCTAGCTTGACCTTAATTTGGTGATATCCAAAGCGAAGGTCAATCTTGGAAAAGACACATGCACCTCTAAGTTGATCGAACAGATCATCTATTCGAGAAAGTGGATACTTGTTTTTGATAGTGACATTGTTCAAGTCCCAGTAGTCAGTGCATAGTCTTATTCCACCATCTTTCTTCTCTACGAATAGGACCGGTGCACCCCACGAGGATACACTTTCTCGAATAAATCCCTTCTGTTCCAATTCCTCCAATTGTTTCTTTAGCTCAACCAATTCTGGGGGATTCGTTCGGTATGGTCTTTTGGATATTGGAGTGGATCTAGGAGCAAGTTCTATAGAGAATTCCAATTCCCTGTTAGGTGGCATACCTGGCAGTTCATCGGGAAAGACATCTGGAAATTCTCTCACCATTGGGATGAGGGCCAAATCCGAGAAGGATATATGATTGAGCTTGGTTGCAGAAATATATGATTTGGTTCTGATTCCTTGGTAGAGGATACGATCTCCATCGGATTTCCTTATCTCTACTACTTCTAATTAGGAGTTGGTAGTGTCACGTCTATTCTCCACCATAGAATTTTGCAAAAAGCACCAACAAAATAAAATATTACCAGCGAACTTACAAAGTTAACTTAAAGTACTTTACTGAAGATTAAGGGGACCAAACCGATTCTCGAGAATTCAAGGGCTCATCAAGAATCCACCACACGCAAATCCCGCGATCCACACCCCCCCCCGCCCCGATCTGGAGATCAACCCTAACCCTAACTCACTCCTTTGTCCTCATTTCCTTCCAACCACCGCCACTTATTCCCTCTCCCATCTCTCTCACGATTTGCCCGACGCCGGCGGCCTCCTCCAGCCACTCCCCCTTCGTCCTTCTCTCCCTATTGTTACTCTCTCTCCTCAATTACTCCCTCTCCCACCGCCAAGTAATCCCGCGATCCGGCACAGCATGGCGAACTCCGGGCGGGCGCCTGAGGCGCGCAAGCGCTTCAAGCAAGACGAGTACCGCGCCAACTCCATCCAATTTTGTCTCACCATCGACCACGCCTCCCGACGCGACACGCATGAGCCCACCAACAGCCCGAGACGCTTTGGGGCGTGATCAACCCCAAGAGCTTCAATGACCACGCCGCCCGCATCAAGCCCCCGAGCTCAAGAGAAGCTACACAAGTCGCAAGAAGAAGAAGGAGCGACGCCGCCGAATTTCGACGCCCCACGCCATGACGCTAAGCGCAGCGCTGCCGCTGCCGCCTAACGCGAGGTCACAGGTTTCGCCACTAGTATGGAATTCGAATGCGGTTTGACACTTTTTCATTCAATTTTCATTGCTCACATGAACCCTACACCCTAAACCATTTGGGTTCGATAAATCTGGTTTTGTGATTCGCGGGGGTTTACAGTGAATTCGGTAACTATGTGCTATATCCAATCTCATTTTTTTCCTCCAATTTGAACTTCCAATCTTATCCACCAAACCAAACCAAAATCTATGGGGGATTGTGGAAGGGAGCCTGTGACCACGCTGGGATTACTCTATCGTCTGATGCATGGATCTAGGTGAGGGCGAGGTTGGCAAGCCATGCTGGGTGTTGGCGTGAAGGTCTACAACATCTTCTTCAAGCTCCTCCTCTGGCACCGCCTCCAGTCGCTCGTGAACACCGCTAGCACAAGCAGGGAGGGTGGTGACGATGTGGCCGCATTCAGGGTCTCCTGCCACTTTGACAGTCCACGGCATCGGCCAACCAGGCCTTCTTTCGACCAACGGCGTCGTGTCCAAGGACCACTCCTCCTCTCCGTCAGATCTTCCTCCCACATCGCCGCCAAGACTCAAGACATCCTCCACCTGCGCAATAGTCGGCAGATACAAAGACAGAGAGGTATAATTGTTGTATAAGTATTCTGTCATTCCTTCTACTTCTAGGCAATACTAGGTTGGGTTAACAAAATAACTTAGGATGTACAAGAGTTATTATGGAATAATATAATGTGAGCTCTTTTTGGACATCCACAAGGAGAGCGCATAAGCTGAATGATAAAGTGCTCTATTAGTCTCGAGATGGTTTGTGTTTGATCTAGATACATCATCTGTTGACTGGAGCATCGCATCATGGTTGATAATAGGAAGATTTTAAATTCATTTGGAAGCTGAGTGTTTTCTTATCCCGCACCTTTTAATCTTATTCATGAAAAATTTCTTAACGAAAGGTGATGAGTACCTCTAGAGGTAGTATGTGTTATATCGTGCTAGCAAATTGCATGATGACCTCTTCGCTATGATTTATTGGTAGGAAAGTGTTCACCTTGAGTTAAAATGCAGCAAGTGGAAGAAAATTAAGAATAGATAGGATCGTTGTTTCTTGCTCAAAAGAAATTTTGGCATTTATCCAATCTACTAGATCGCCGTAAAAGTGTGAAACCTCTTTCAAAGCAAGCTCCTCTATTCATAATGCTATTTCCCAAGTATATGACATTGTTACCAAGGTAATTATTATGTCAAAAGTACATATTCTTTCTCAGCTAATGTGGTTCTAGGTCGTCTATAATGGTGTGAGATCATCCCTGTGAAGGATGGTTTGTAGATCATCTTGTGGAGGAACTAACTATGTTAAAAAGCTCCTCACCATCGCAAGGTGAGGCCTTTGTCTACCGATCTTGGTTAAGTTTTGTAGCAACATGTCTATTCTGAATTGGTGTATGACCCGCCTGTGATTTGGCGAAGAATTTGGTTTCATGAAACGGTTGAGATATACTTCCATGATCACTGTGTTGATGGAGTGATGGATATTATTAGTTCTTCCAATGGGTATTGGGTAATTTTGTATTTTGTTTTTAATTACACTGCAAGCGTAATCTGTGTACCAAAATTTCACTAATGATACACACAAAGAAAGGTCATTACAGATGATGTATAGCTTTATCTCATTTCACATGTTCTCCAGCATGCCACACATACATACCAATTGTTTCTTGTGTATTTGCATATTTTGATGTATTTATGATTGCTCTCACTGGTTCTGTTTGTTGGGTACTATCGTCTTTGATGCTGACACAATAATAATGCTATGAATCCTTATGTAACACTTGAACCTTTTGCAATAAGAAAAAATGTATTATTCCTTTAGCTTCCTTGATGATCGCTTCCTTTTAATAAACCTAGAAAACACTAGGGTAGACCAATATTGTGTTCAAAGACCGAGAACTTCAACTTGCTCCTCCGCATAATGTGAGTCCTACCTCTCACCGCTATTTGGTCTAAATGGTTCGCTTTTTATTGGCGGTCTCCTGCTTAACTTGGCATATCCTATGTATAACAAAATCTCTTCTGTTGGTTTTGCAGTAGTGTAAATTAATTGTTTATAACTTGGTCGAAGTAGCACTTGTTTAATTTATTCTATTAGTCCTTTTAGCATGGCAATACATATATGCAGTATGCACACAATATTTTTTTTACACGATGAGCACATAATTCATTAGTTACTGATGGTGAAGTTTATTGAGCTCTAGCCGTGAGTTCTGAATTGTGAGTTGCAGTACTATCTGTATGTGTGTTTTCAAGTCGCACACACGGTGGCTGTCGAGCCGTGTTGTTCCCATCGACAACCCCACGCTATTGTTCGCCAATGCCGGGATGAACCATTTAAGGTGTCTTCTAAGACCGCGGGCGCCGGACTCGCCGCTTCGTCATGCGACACCGTGGTGCATCCGCCAGTGGCAAGCACAACGACTCGACGTGGGGAAGGACACCTACCACCACACCTTCTTCGAGATGCTCGAACCGGTCCTTCTGGGGACTACTTCAAGGAGGAGGCCATCGATTTGCGTGGGAGCTTCACCAAGGTATCGATCCCTCGCCTTCTGTTACTCGTTTTCATCTGCAGATGATTCTCTCGCTGCATTTAATCTTCGCCTATATGGGATCGATGAGTGCTGGCGTGGGATCGCTTTTGTCAGCAGATTTCGTGAGCGGTTTAGCAAGGGGAGTTGGGTCATATGCCTCGAGTTGGGGGGCTTTAATGGTGAAGGATTGATTTTGGCATTAGGGAATATGAATTTACCAGGCATGATGACTACAACTTGTGATTTAGACTTTGATTTGATGTTTTTCATGAAAGATACATGCCGGTGGTTTATGAGATTTAGTATGGTAAAAGTTTTGATTTGTGTGCCAGTTTGGATTCAAGCTTCTACCGCTTCCTTGCTAATATTAGTTTTCGAAGCGAAATATCAAGAACATGCAAAGTCACTCCTCGAAAAATACCATTTTCTTGTGGGTACAAGCAATTTCTGAATTGTCTCCCAAAGAATGGTTTTGTGGTTGATAAGAATAGATCGGAGTGTTAATTAAATGTCGGGCATATTCTCCTTAAGGAGAGTGTAAATATCCTCATATCAATTTACTTGCCCTTTTTTCTATGGTTGGCTTAATTTATTATTATAATCTCATAACTTTGTTCTTATGTTGTCTAACAATTAAATTTAATAATCTTGATATCCCAATGTGTTGAAGAAGGTCAGGTGACCCAATTCAAGGAGATTATCTCTAGCCTATATAGACTTATATTGTCATGGGAAATTTGAAGTAATATTGTTGTGCAAATAGGTTCTGAACCAATAGATCGGTAAACTGAATTACTAGAGAGTTCTGGTACAGAGAAAATGTGCCAAAGATATATGTGCTTAATCTAACATTTCCAGTGCATCAAATGCTATTGGTGGATTCACCCACTACATGAATGCCAAAAGGAGTGGCTCAAAGTGGCCAGCCATCTCTGCAAACCCAGCAAGTGATGCCCGAATATTTTTGTATGGATCAGCTGCTAACGTTTCAGCTTTGGCTCCAGGTGGCGATGATTCCTCTCCTCTTCTCCGCGTGCTCTTAGTAATAGTGTAGATAATTCTTCCTCTCATCTCTCGTTGTTGTTAGTGACTAGCTCGGTGGTGCTTGCGGTGGCTTGCAGAGTTCGGGTCCGCCGACAAGGGCGGCGTGGTTGTCGGCGTTGTTGTCAAGGTCGATGGCGGTCAAATTGTTGTTGATCATCGTGACTAATGGACGGAAGGTTGGCTGATTTGGTGCTCGTTGTTGCAAAGGACGGTGAAGGTCCTTCGGCGCATTGTGACTCACGGTCAGACGGCGATCTGGCCGATGTGATGGCTATGTTGAAGCAAAGAAGTCGTGCAATGTCGCCCACGGTATTCGTAGCCTGCTTGCTACTTGATTTTGATATGAGATTGAATAGTGTAGCTTTTAACTATTTACTGGGATTAGGTTGGACGTGCATATTACTAGAACAACCAAAAGTGGCGTCTTTCTTAGATTAGTCAAGTCAAGTTCCGATCAAATTCAGATTAATCTGAGCTTGAAATGCGCCGATGTGATGGCTATGTTGAAGCAGCAAGCCCGGGCAATGTCGCCACAAGTATTCGGTAGCCTGCTTGCTACTTGATTTTGATATGAGATTGAATAGTGTAGCTTTTAACTATTTACTGGGATTAGGTTGGACGTTCATATTACTAGAACAACCAAAAGTGGAGTCTTTCTTAGATTAGTCAAGTCAAGTTCCGATCAAATTCAGATTAATCTGAGCTTGAAATGCGCCTTGGTTGGCTCATCATGAAATCTTTGTAACTGAACTATAAATTCATATATTTTGTAATCTCCCCACTCTACCTCTCGGTAGACTGCCGATTTGTACCTTAGTTATACTTCAATAAAAGTTTGGTTTAGGTTGGCTTAAGCCCGGCGTTGCCCTGTCAATAATAATAATATATTTTGTATGGGAGCATAGGATCCACAAAATATTCTTAGTTGCACAACATAAGGTAGTCTTGAAAAAGTTTGCTCCATATTGGGGTTTAGTCTTTAGTGACTAGCAATACTTGTGAGGAAAGAAGTAAATGCTAATTAACAAAAAATTTGTGTAATTAATTATTTAAGATATCACCAGAGAATTGTACTTTGTTCATCAGTATATGATGCCTAATAGATGGAAATACATACAACTGAAAGGTTGACGGATAAATCTTGTAGAATGAATGGGGAGCTACGCATTAGAGATACAGGAAGTTGAGAAAATGGTTATATAGCTGGGTATGATGCTGCAAATTGACAAATTGTGAAAGGCCAACAATATTAACTAAGTGCTGTTTTTGAGCCCGTACCAAAATCTCAATTCAGAGTTGATTACCCAACCCTCCATCCTACTCAACCTGCAAAACTAAGGGCCTATTTGTTTTTGCTTTTGATTCTGGATTTTGGCCCTGAAAGTAAAATAAAAAACAAACAACCTAATTCTAGGAATCGATTATCACAATCCAGCCTACCCATATACATTAGAATCCACAATCCATTTCATATGTACTTTTAGATTTCAGCTTTTTGAGAATCAGCTTCTCTATAACCACAATCCAGAATTAGCTTTTAGAAAATCCAAAGAAAAAACAAACAGGTCCTAATACTATGGAGCTTCATCAATCCAAATTCCAAACTTGCCTCTGCTCAATTTCAGGGTCTATGATTAGAAATAGCAAAGCAAGGACTATCAGCTATATGTGTGTCGTGATCTTGCAATTGATGAATCAATGCATTGTGAATTTGATTAATCGATGTTTACTATGCTGTACAGGAACGAGGATTCTCTGTGATATTGTCAGACATGTGTTTAGTAGTTTCAGGGATCACAACCAAAGATGCAGCTATATCTTGTGAGTTGGGCATGCGCGTGCTCTATTTGGCAATTGGCAAGATAACAATTAAAGATTCAGATTATCTCTACTAATATAAATTTGCAGTTGGTGGCAGCGGTCCGTTCCTGTACAGCAATGGTTTTGTGGTTTCACAGCAATGATTTTGTGGTTGATAAGAATAGACTGGAGTGTTAATTAAATGTCTGGGCATATTCTCCTTAAGGATAGTGTAAATATCCTCATATCAATTTACTTGCCCTTTTTTCTATGGTTGGCTTAATTTATTATTATAATCTCATAACTTTGTTCTTATGTTGTCTAACAATTAAATTTAATAATCTTGATATCCCAATGTGTTGAAGAAGGTCAGGTGACCCAATTCAAGGAGATTATCTCTAGCCTATATAGACTTATATTGTCATGGGAAATTTGAAGTAATATTGTTGTGCAAATAGGTTCTGAACCAATAGATCGGTAAACTGAATTACTAGAGAGTTCTGGTACAGAGAAAATGTGCCAAAGATATATGTGCTTAATCTAACATTTCCAGTGCATCAAATGCTATTGGTGGATTCACCCACTACAGGAATGCCAAAAGGAGTGGCTCAAAGTGGCCAGCCATCTCTGCAAACCCAGCAAGTGATGCCCGAATATTTTTGTATGGATCAGCTGCTAACGTTTCAGCTTTGGCAGTGCTTTCAATTGGTGCTACTTTTGAGTTAATCAGGGGTGGATGCTTTTGTTTGAATGCTAGGCTCTTGTTCATTTTATTTTATTATTTGCTTCCTGAATCAGAATACATTTTATTTTATTATTTGCTTTTCTTGTCAAAGAATCTAAAAAAGTATAGATATGGTTTCGAGTATGCATTGCTTGAAGTTAAATATCGTCTCAAACGAGTAGACTTTTGTGATGTGTTGATACCATCAAAATTCTGTTATGGTTACTACTAAAGCAATACTTACCAAGTATTTGTTATGGTTCAGTTAGGTTCATTTCATCTAAATCGGCAATGAAGCCCAATGTCGATTTCCAGAGCATCAAAGGTACTTACCCATTTCATATGTAGTGTTGGTTTCACAAACAGCATGGGAATGTTGTAGAAAATCGACGTAATGCCAATGTCCTGATGTTTTAGCAATAGCTACAGATAGTAGAAATGTACATTGAGTGCACATTGTTATATGTACATTGAGTGCAAATGATTAAAACTAAATAGCAACATCCATGTGAAGCTAATACCTTGTGATCAATTTATTGTTCTTGCAGATTCTCCAGATCAACAGTTAAGGATAGAGACTAGACCTGATTGTTTGATTAAGGGTTTCCAATCAAAGTTTCCAACATGGTTGTTTGAGGGTTTATAGCTTCAACAAATTTTCTTCATATAGCAACACTGATCTGAGGGCATACTAAATGCATATTAATATTAGGAGTGGCCTATTGAGTACCTGCCCGGTATTGTATGTAGTGCATGTTGATATTTCTATATTCAGATAATAGTCAGGGGTAGTTCTACATTTTTATTTGAGTTTGTTGTTTTCCCAATGTTTGTTTCTTTTGCAGTAACTACTTATGTTTTGACAAGACCGGATGGCGCTTGTTATTCACAGCTTGTCTCACAGATGAAAAGTACAAAGCCAAGGTAAGAGATGAGTTCCTTAACTAATTTGAGTTTGATGACTAATAAGAAACAAAGTGGTGGAAGTTGGTACTTCATAGACGTGTTGTCGGTGGTATACCATCTTCGTTACCATTCACCACCAAGAACTAACAAAATTCTTTGGGATCTTGCCTTCCTGGATTGCTCATCGACTTCATTAGTTGGCACCGGTTTTAGAGAATTGTTACATATAAATGTGTGGTGTGTTCCATCTTTCATGTTTTTCTTTTCACACAAAAACACAATTCCGTCAGTATTGTTTTAAAAATTGGTACCGATAATCATAACTTGGTGGTATCTTCTTCTTTGCCAAAAGCATCCTCATGATACCGCTTTTGTACCCGCTTTGTATTTGGAGGTAAGGCCTATGATTGTAAAAACACCGCCCACTTGGGGCTTGCTGAAAACAATATGAATGCATATTAAGGAATTGGATCCGAATGATTTTAATTACTTGGATCACCACAGAGGGAAGGAAAAGATATTTTTGGAATTATAACACCTACTGTCAAGTGAATGATTTGGCCTTTCAAAGATTAGCTTCATTTTTTAATTCATTGGGTCACATCGAGCCACCTTCTCTCAAAATGGAAAGTAGGTATTAGTGTTAAATTTAAAGTCAAATTTCAGAGACAATAGATGCTTATCAAGAAGAGAGAAACCAAGTCTGCTATCCCGGGTAGCACAATGTATGATGTCTATCTTGCGGTGTAGAGAGGAGTATAGATTGACCAGAGAGAAGACTATTATCATGGAGTGGCGGAACCTTCCATCCGAATCCCGATTAAAAACCAGCTCTCTCAAATTTTGCTACTAAATTGTCGATTTTACAGCTTGCCTTCTTATTTTTATCATATTTTTAAAATCATCTTAGGCTCTTAGCTAATATTAGCAGATCATGTGAACATGTTCTTAATTTGAAGCCCATTTTCCGTGTGGAACTTGATTTTGCGCATAATTAATAAATAAATTTTATCGTAGGTCCAGATAGATGTTATTGTTCAAAGGCTTGGTGATGCAATAGTGCTGGAATTTACATGTTATTGCTCAAAGAAATTGTGAGAATAAGACATCCATGGTCACCCTCTATGCATTGCCGGTACGAGTACACAACATCATTGTGATTATGTTTTAGTCTGCAATCTGAAATGTATATCAAGAATATCATCTCTACGTATGTTCTAATCGAGAGAAACCATAGAAACTTTTGTAATCGGGAGAAATAGATGTTTGATCTTTTAGCACAATTTTTTTTATTGCTTGACCTTTATGTTTCTTTAGCAATTTTGTTTTTCGTAGCAACGCACGGGCATTGAATGTCTTTTATTGCTTGACATGTTTTTTTAGCAATTTTGATTTGTAGCAACGCACGGGCATTGAATGTCTTTTATTGTTTGACATGTTTTTTTAGCAATTTTGTTTTTCGTAGCAACGCACGGGCATTGAACTAGTAGATGCAGTTTTTAACTCACAATCTATATTAACCCCATCCGCGGTTAACCAATCCATTCCCAAGATAATACCTAACTCAAATAGATCGATAACATGAAGGTTAGCTAAGAATGGAATATCTTGGATTTTTATCATCTAATTTCTCCTAATCAAGGTGACTATGATTATCCCTGCGGGTGTACTAACCCCTAAGGGTGACAACAGATGCATACATTCTAGATTATTCTGGGTGACGAATTTCTTGGAAATAAAAAAATGTGTTGCACCAGGATCAAATAATGTAGTACCCTGAGACGGGGGAATGGAAATCATACTACCACCACGCCGGCCGCTTCCTCCCGCTTGTTCTCAAGGTGATGTTCAAAGTAGCCGACACTCATCGATGGAGCTCCTCGAGTGGAACCTCTTGAGGATGCAGAACTGGGGTTTCCTAGCCTAGGAGCCATGACAAGTGGATGGTTAGGGAATTGTCTAGGATGCGGCTATCCTGTTTGTCGGGCTGGATGTGGACAGTTAGCTCTTCTATGCCCGCTCTGCCCACAATTGAAACACTAACCCATGTTTTGGGGGCAATTAGTAGCAAAATGTTGACCCCTGCAATTGAAGCACTATACTAGAACTCTCAGTGGCATATAAGTGGGTCGTGGAACAAATGGAGCTGACCTTGGTCTAAACATAGGACCTCTATTGGGCATGGGAGGCCTAAAGGGTCTTGGAGGGTTGAAGGTAGATGGTCTGGGGTCCAATCTAGCCTTCTTCCTCCTTTCTTCATTCAACTGTACATGATCATTCTCGATAGTGCTGGCTCTATCAGTTAAGTCTTGAAAATTAGTGATTCTATGACCTGATAGTTGGGCACGAAGATAGAGATTCATGCCCTTCTTGAGAAGAAAGATTTTCTTGGCATCTGTATCTATCTCTTCCAGAGCATAGCAGGATAGTTCAAGGAATTTATGCAGGTACTCCCCTACTTTTTTGTTTCCCTGAGTCAAGTCCCAGAATTCGTGCTTCTTTATATCCATCTCCCCCATGGGAACATAGGCTTTACGGAACTGAGAAGAGAATTCAACCCATCCTATCGGTTATTTCCCAGTACGCATACAACAGTAGTTGGACCACCACAATGCCGCTGCACCAGTAAGTTGATAGGCAGCAAAGTGGACTTTTTCCTCATCGAAACAACCTGTAGAGATTAGCTTCTTCTCTATTTCTTAGAGTCAATCATCTGCTTCTAAGGGTTTAGTGGCTTGAGAAAAAGTGGGAGGGTGAGTTTGAAGAAACTCCCCTAAGGTGACCTTGTGTCTAGGAGTTTGGGATGCTCCAGGAACAAGGTTAGTTAAGAGTGTCTCCATAAAATGATCTTAGTGTTCCTGGGATTCTTTCCTAGCATTCTCAAAGTAATTCAAAACCCTTTCTAGCTAGCCCAGATTTTTCGAAGTTCTGGCTGTACTAGTTGTCCCTACAAGTGGAGTTGGTGGTCTAGGCTCAACTGGATTTGGTTGGTTCAGATCTTGAAGCCTGATTGCTGGTGTTTCCTGAGTTGGAGGATTAGCTGAAGATTATAGCCTCAGAATCAGATCTTGCTCAACTATTTCTCTCTCTGCCATCCTACAAAAGAAAACCACACAACCTAAAATTAAGTGGTTGGACGATTATCTTACAAGCATTCTTTTTGTAGGATGAGAGGTGTTGTATTGAGAGAGATTTTTTTATAAGTCTAGATTTTAAAGCATAGGAAAGGCACTAGAATACGCCTTTTGCCACTCCATTACAGAAACAGAATTTAAATACTAGCTACGCTTCAGAGGAAGAACCATGAAAATGCAAGTTAAACAAACGGAAACAATCCTACATTCCGAGTAGCAAGAACTCCCTGAGGTTAACGCACTCAGGCCGCCCTATTTACAGAGGAACCATGAAATCCAGTAAGATCGAAATAAATCCACAGCAATAACTTGGTGTCATCGTACCAAGAACTCTTCGAAGTTCACTTCGAACATTTTCTATATCTATTGAAGATAAATGGAAAACAACTTGGTGTGGGTGAGTCACCAATAACTCCTCGAGACTATGCGCTTGAGCACACCATGGAGTCACGTATCTAGGCACGCCTTAGATAAATGGGTCCTAGTCCATTTCCTTAGTCCTTAGCTCCTATGCACTGTAGTCCAGCTATCTATACTCATATATAGCCATATACACTAGAAGAACAATTATGCAATTGAAGTAGCATGCTTACTTGCATAGAACTTATCCAATTCATATTAATCACAGAGATAATATTACCTATGCCATGCACATTTTAATGATGTTATTATGGATTACCATTATGCCTATCTGTTGATAATGACAAGTATGCATTATTTCCTTAAGCATGACGGTTATGATAAATCCTTCCAATTATTCTCCATAAGAAAATTTACTAAACAGTGATCAATATTAAAAATTAGCATGCAGTTAATACAATAGATAAACGATAATGACATTGCATATAAAAGCATGAATGTAACAAAAAGGAACAACAGTTAAATGGCAACAAAGAAGCATGATTATAACAGGAGGGAAATAACACTGGTTCTCATAAAACATAACATCGAGTACAGGATACATTCAGCATTACATGATAAGGGACATAATCAAGACACACTCTACGCAGCTACAACACCACTATCAACTCACTACCTATCTACTATTCCTCCATCTCCTCTAGGTCCTCCTCCTCATCGTCGTCAATGTCTAGCACTCGCTCGCCGCACCGGCCGATAGTCCCAAGAAGGTGGATGTAAAGCGGCCTCGCGACTAGGGTGGAGACGGTCCATCCTAGCAAAGACGGAGAAGACCGTCTACAAGGATGAACGGGATAAGAAGCAACGGGCCTGGAAGGAGTGTGGAAATAGGAAGGAGCGCCCATCTTTGAGCCAAAATAGGGATAATGCAAAATAGGATCCGCTGGTGGAGGTGGTGGAACAGCTGGTGGTGGTGGAGCTGAAGTCTGCGGTGGCACTAGAGGTGTGGGAATGGTGGGAGGTGCTGAAGGAGCTTCGGAAGCTGATGCAGCCAAGTGCTGTAGAGCTGTCCTCAACTGGTCTCGCTCGGTGGTCACCTCTCCATACTGCCGACGTAGCGTGGAGTAGCGACTCACACTCTCTGCTAAGGCATCATTCATGCCTTTGCAATACATGGCGTCAGCCACCATCATGAACCTACTGGTGATCCTCCGGGCTGAGGTGCCCAAGGTCTCGCCAGTACTAATCTAGGGTGGATACAGGGTAGGTGGGTGACTAGGTTCATTCGGTGTAAACACTGACACCGGAGCAAAGGAGGTATCAATGGAGTGCTTCCTGAAGTGAGATCAGAGGGACATCAGGAGCCTCTAAGCTGCATCCTGCATTAGTAGGAAGTAGTCCGTACCAATACAGGGGGTGGTCTACTCTAAGTAGAGACCGGGCTGAAAGGCCAGCCTAGAAACAGCTACTCCTACTCTGAAGAGGGTCCTGTCAGTGTGCACCTGTAAGAAGAAATTAGTATGTTCTCCTCCCAACTCCTGCATGAATCCTGTCAACAACATCACGTGAGACACCGGAAGCAACGAATGATACATCCTGCAAGGAAATGTTCTAATATTAAGCAATAAGCTAATTTTTGCAGAAATATCTTTCAAGAAAATAACTGGACAACAGATAGTATAACAACTACGATTTTCATGGAGTTGAGGGATATTACGGTATTATAGCAATATAGCTGGAAAACCAAACTTTCCCTTATACTCCTAGCAATCCCTACTTATATGAGCGTGGTTCTTGTAACCATTGCTCTGATACCACCTGTGGCAACCCGTATAATTAGCCTAAGGTACTAACAGTGTCGACGATCGGGATCGCCAACCGCAAGAAGTGAGATGGGGGGTCAGAGAGATACGAACCCGAGCCGCGCTTTTGCTCAAATGGAGGAACGGGGTGAGGCGACGTTGGTCCGAGCAAGACGACAACGAAGCGTGAGGCCGAGATTTATATCGTTCGAGCCTCGTGGAGGTAATAGTTTCTACTCGGCCGCTTTGCGGCAAGATTCTTAGCTATTTCGAGCATGGGTGTGTATACACCAAGTTCAACAATGGCTACGCTTAAGCTCGAGCTATGGCGGTTGTGTGTTGTCTTCGTGTCCCCGAGAGATCACAGATCTCTTGGTCTTATACCTCCTCTCTCAAGAATCGGATGGGAGAGATTCCTGAAGTGGCCTTCATGCACGCGGAGGGTCGGGCAAGAATCGCCCGGACTTGATGCACGACCGCTTATCCCCACGACCACGCTTTGGCAACCGCCGGTCAATACACGATCCGTAATCCAAGGGTGGACTACGGTTGAACGAGAGCCGACCCGAGCTCGAGGTCGTGGGGGGGCCGTGCTCGGGTCAAGGCTTCAGGTCGAAGGCCCCAGACACGCCTGTGTCGGGTCGAGGCCTCCCGAGCTTGGGAGGTTCGCTGACCGCGGCGCCGTTGGCTGTCAAGGACGCCCACCCTCGCTACCAGCCCCCGAGGCTTAAGGTCGTGGCAGGAACACAGACCGACTTTGAGCCTCTACAGACGGGACTGATTTCCGGAACCTTCGAGCTTGAGGTCGAGGTCGGGCGGAAAACGTAATGCCAGGCCGTGATGAATCGACACCTGGCGCCTCTTGATCTCCGGAACCCTAATGCGGATGCAAGCAGCCAGGACACCGCTACGCTCAAACCGCAACCAGTGCCTTAATTGCACTGTCAAATCACTACCGGCATGTCCTTCAAAGCACCATGATCGACTTGGCGACGGTGCGGCTTATAAACTCGAAACCGCAGCGATCGTTGAGGAAACTTCCCGACCAGCTTCGCCCTCCAAGCCTCCGTGCTCAGCAAAAACCTCCTCCCCGCCGACCGACTTCGCCGCGACCGCCATGGCTAAGCTTAGGAGGAGCACGTTGTTGCTCGAAGGATGAAGGAACTCGAGACCCGGGGCTGCTTGATCCATTCACATGGCTACCGCCGAGCAACGAGACCGAGCCACGCCCAGTGGACGACGAGATCGCTTGCACCGAGCACTACGCCCCTTGCCTTCGGACTCGGAGAGCGAAGTTCTCTCCGTGGTCCTCACCGCCAAGTAGATCGAGCTCATAAACCCGTGCCAAACCCATTCTTACTCTCGCCATCTTCTCCCATCTCAGGCGAGGGGTTCCTAGGAATCCTTCCCAACCCCTCGCTCTTCTTTTTGCAGATTTCAAATTTCTTCCGCCTCGGGAAGGACCCCGTGGTCGGATGCCTCTATTTCCGAGAAGCTGACGGGCTCAAATGGTCCTTCCTCAGATCCATCTGGACTCCTCGCCATGGTCCGAGCGGTGGTTCTACTCAAGAAAGGGGAACTCAAGACGTCATTACACGAGGGAAAGCCCATCACGGAAGGAGACCCCAGAGGTGGACGATCTTGAGGCCGACGAAGAGGCCATCGCCGCCATTCATCTCTCGCACCGAAGCGGTCTCATTGGGCAGCAATTGCTGCCGACTTCTCGGAATCGGTGTCCCCCACGGAAGCGACGACCTGTTCTACGAGATCCAAGGGCGATCGACCGACCGCTATGGTACGCCCGGTATGCCTCCTCGCCTTGTGGTCTCGCCGAGCATGCCCCCGATCCCTCTCGAGGGTCATTTCTTTGCAATACCAAGGAGTCTTGGGTTGCCGCCAGATGAACGAGATGTTCGAAATCGCGACAACTACTCCATGGACGACACCGCGTCAAGAACGTGTTCGCCGAAGGCCGAGGTAAGCCATCCCGACCAATGGCTCGACTTGAGCGACCCTGGGCCCTCCTTGATCCTTTCATGTATGCAGGACCATCAGGAGCTCTACGATATGGCCAGGCGGATGCTCCCGCTGCCCGGGGGAGGCAAGAGCAAAAAAGGGAAGAAGAGGCCTTCCCCGGCCGAAGCGGACCGCCAGGAGGTGAAGAAACCTCATGCCGAGTGGGGTGACCGTGCCATGGTAAGGATCCCGCTGGTCGAGCCCCCTAGCCCGTGTTCGTGAGCCTTGATGGTTGATGAGTTTTTCCTCCTTGCAGAAGAGAGCGCAGCTGCCACCGCTAGGTCTCGAGCCCTCTCTGCCCCCGGCCCCGAGCTCTGACCGCCATGGCGGAGATGGAGTCGGGCTCGACTTCGAGACCCTGTGTCGCGAGGACACGCAAGAAGTGCCCGCTGGCTTCGGGCAACAAGACCTTCGCCACCTCGCCGAGGCGAGGCCGGAGACCTGTAAATCCTCGCTTCATGGATCGCACCGCCCCTCCGCATCTTTCTCGCTTAGTGTATGTTCTGATCGCAGACCTTGAGCACTCGAGCTCGAAACTTGCCCGCTTTGGACGATGGTCGTTGTCCGTATGAGTCCGAGTCCGGGGAGGAGGAGAATGTCTTCGAGCTGGTCCCACGCCGAAGCCAGGCCGACGCGACCTTCGGGCGCGCTAAGCCCGCCCCGGGCGAAGTTCTACCAAGGGTCGACGACCCGACGAGGAGGAAAACCACCACCACCGCGAGGACTACAAGATCGGGCGCAGGCGGAGCCGCCAGAGGCTGCTGACCTTCTTGAGGTCGACGCGGGGGCGGGCACCCAGAGTGCCACGATCGCCTCCGTGGAGTCGCCCCAGGCTCACCCAACCACGGCCGCATCGGGCGTCCAGGTCGTGACGCCACCGGCCACCGGAGATGGTACCGCCAGGGCGCCGAGACTGTCGGCACCACGGCCACGCCGAGCACTAAGGTCGTGGCATCCCAGGCCGCGGAGATCGCCTCGCCGGGAGGCCTTGCATGAGCCGATCATCGCCTCGAGCCGAGGCGAGCGGAGCCCGACCACGGGAGGTAGGGGCGTTGTTGCCGCCTCCCGGGCGAGCCGAGCCCTCCGAGGGGGCGACGGAATCCTGTGTCGCGCGCCATGGAGCCTAAAGATCCCGCCCTGCGCCGATGGGGGCCGTGCGGTCGACCTCATCCCGTATAGCATGCCGAGGAGGAGGAAATCTCACACGTGATCGACGATCGCGAAGAATACACCGCTAGCGCCGAGAATCGACCATGGGTAAGGGCCCTCCGCGCACCTCAGAGCTTGTTAGCCCGAGTTCTTGTTCCTTTCTAACTCGGGCCACCCTTTCGTCAGGAAGGCAATCGACCATGTCTCCCAGGGGCTGCAAGGCCTTCAAGAGCATGCCGATGTGCTGAGGGGCCTTCTGAACGCGGTGGAGGCGCGGGAGTCCGAGCGCTCGAGGCTCATCAGGACCATGGAGGTCGATCAAAGCGAGCTCGAGCAGCAAAGTCGGGATCTTGTCGATCTTCGCCAGATGATGAGGGCGCAGGAGGTAGCCCATGCGGCCGAGCTCGAGCAGACCAGGACCTCCGAGCGCGAGCATGGCTTCAAGGCCGTGGAATACGAGCGACGCGATCGCTAAGGCGCCGCGTCGAAGCGAGCAAGGTCGGGTTACTGGAGAAGACTACCGAGGAGCAAGCGCCCTCCGGGCGAAGGTGTCCCCGCGCTTGAGGCCAAGGTCCCGAGCTCAAAGAGAGGCTTGGGCGTGCTAACGAGGGGCCGAGGCCGAAGCGGGCCAAGGTCGAAGCGTGGAGAGGGCTACCATGCGAGCAAGCACCTCGACGGCGAAGGCGCCCCGAGCCGAGGCCAAAATCCGAGAGCTTGAAGGGAAGCTCGAGCGCCACCGAGACGCTTGAAGCCGAGCGGCTAAGGTCGAGGTGATGGAGAAGGCCGCCGCGGACCGGACGTCTTCATCAGCGAAGGCACCCCCCGAGCTCGAGGCCAAGATCTCGGAGCTCGAAGGGAGGCTTGAGCGTGCAAAAAGGGCGGCGACAAGCGCCATGGCCCAACTCCAAGATGAACGGCGCCGAGTGCGGATGCCTCCACAAAGAGCCCTCCGTAACTGTGAGTGAGCTATCGGCCTTGAGGGCCAAAGTTGCCGAGCTCGAGCAAGAGAAGCTTGCCCGTGAGATGGCCGACCTGTAAAAAATGTTAGAAAGCAAGGAATGCTCTAATAGAAACATATCGCTTTTGGAAAACCTCGCTCTCGGTCGAAATTCATAGTCGAGATACTCGAGTCCCTCCCGCTCGCCGGGCCGCCGCGCCTTCTTTTGGTCATGCGCCGATAGGATAGTTTTATCCACCCCGCTGGGCCCGAGGTTGAGCGTGGCGTGCGTTTTGGGCACAAGACGAGATACGACGAGCGCCACGACCCAAATTAATGCTCGATTATCATCGCGACCATGCGCATTGCTCAACGGTCAAAGTGGCGAGGCTCTCTGCCGGGCCCGCACAGGGAGAGCTAGATTGCGAAGAGGTTCGCTACGCTTAGCTCGCCCACTGGGGTGAACGCCAAACTCGCGACACTTAGACCAAGAGCAAATGCGCCAAGCACTGAAGGTCATGCCCGAAGGAGTCACAGAAAAAGAATAGTAGCAACACAAGTAGACATAAAAGGCGAGAATGGAAGAACAACTTTATTGAAATGTAAGGTATAGAGGTTACACATAAAATTTCCGAAGCTGATCTATGTTCCACGAGCTAGAGAGCTCTTTGCCATCGGGCATCGCTAGCTGGTAAGCCCCCGTGCGATCCGTTGAAACGACTCTATAGGGGCCCTCCCACCGTGGGGATAACTTGTTGGTGTTGGACGAGCCCTCGAATCCGCCCGGGGCTAGGTCCCTAACAAGGAGCTTCCAGGTCGCACGACCGAGACGCATGTCTGCGAAGAGCTTGCAGTGTAGTGCGCTGATCGTAGCAAGGCACGCATCTTACTTCTTTCGCGAGGGTGAGGTCGAGAGACCGCTGCTCGAAGTCGACTTGGTCGACCAAAGCCGACTTCGTAGAGCCCAACAGAATCCTGGAGGCAGGATCGCCGCATCAACACGAGCCGGAAGGGTGTGGACCCTGCGGGTTCGCTTGTCGTGGGTACTTAATAGACCATAGGACGGTAGGAAGTTCGTCCACCTGTGTCTTGCCGCAGCTGCTCGAGCTCATCTGCAACTCGCTTTTGACGCCTAGACGATTTGCTCGTTGGCGTGTTCACGCCTGCTGTTCGGGGTGAGCCACCGCTTAAGCATACTTTTGATGCCGAGCCTCGCAAAACTCCCGAACAACTCACCGTAAACCGAAAGTACCGTTGTCGCGATAATTTTGCAGGAACCCCGCATCTAGTGACCACGAACAAGCGGAAAAATGAACGCCGCCGAAAGCGGTTATGGTCGAGACCGTTCAGCCTCGACCCACTTGGTGAAGGTATCAACAATGATTTAATAGGAACTTTTTCCTCCGGCCGCTCGAGGAAAAGGGCCGAGGATGTCCAGCCCCACGCCGAGAAGGGCCAAGCGAGCGGATGGTCTGGAGCGCGAGGCGGGCCGATGCGATTTCCGGCGTGGAACCGCATGCTTGGCAAGCGCGACGATATCACAAGCATCCCGGCGTCATGGCCAAGAATACCCCATGCGGAAGACCTTGCCGACCATCGCCCCAGATGAAGAGTGTGCTCCATGTAGGCCTCGAGTGAATGTCGCTCAACAGATACCTACCTCCTCCGCAGAGATGCATCAAGGCGACGCCGAAACATTCCGCTCAGGAGCATGCCGCCCACGAGTGTGTACAAACTCGCCTGCCGCTGATCTCGCTTTCTCGGCAGGTCGGGTGGCGTGTCGCCTTGCAAGGAAATTGTGGATGGGCTCGCCCAGAGGGATACCTTCGACCACAGCCGAGCATGACCCTTGATCGGAGATCGATGGGGCCGCCAGCGTCTCTGTGATGACGCTGGAAGGATATCGCCATCGGAGGAGCCGAGCTTGGAGAGGAAGTCCGCACTAGAGTTGTCCCTCCGGGATGTGCTTGAGCTCCAAGTTCGGAACCACTTCTCCAAACTTTGCGCACTCGACGAGGTACTTTGCCATCGAAGTCTCCCCGAGCACGGTAGTCCTTGTTGAACCGTTGATGACGAGCCGAGTCGGCCTTCACGACCACCGGGCGCAGAAGCCCAATGCCTTGCAAGCTCGTAAGTCCGCCAAGGGCTTCATACTCGCCACATTGTTGGTCGCTGAAACCCAAACGAACCACGCATCTTAATCGTCGCCGCTGGGTAAGGATGAGGATCCCAACCCCGAGCGCTGAAGGACCTAGAGCCGTCAAGAACATGACCGTGGCTTCTCCTCCTCGACCTAAAGTTCGGAGCTGGCCGCGACGTCGCCGACCACGGTCGGGCGAAAGCACTTGCGATTTTATGGTCAGTCCGAGCCACGACACGGGACGCCGAACGCCGCCACTCCATGGCCCATTTGGCGATTCGCCGCCACCCTCTGGGTTCTCAGATGTCCCCGAGTGGAAAGTTGCTCGATGATTACAGCAGCGCCGAAATAGTGCGAAGCTTGCGCTGGCCATGAGGAGAGCATACAACAACTTCAGACCATGGTAGCGCTCCTTCGGCCGCAAGACCTCGCCGATGTAATAAATTGGTGTCGCTGAGACCCCTGCCCGCCACCGTAACAAGATCGACGGCGTGGTGGTGGCCGCGAGGTAAAGTGAAGAACCTCTCGCCAGTTGTGGCGTTGTAGGAGGGGTGGGGACGACAGTATACCTTCAAGTCGTCGAAGGACCGCTATGCCTCTAGAGTCCACTGGCCCCTGCGGCTTGCGCAGGTTTGGAAGAAAGGAAGCCCACGCCGCCGAGCCTCGAGATGAATTGCCGAGGGTGGCTATGCGGCCGGTGAGGCTCTGACCGCTGATCGAGGTTGGGGCGCCATCTTCTCGATCGCCTCGATCTTCCGGTTCGCCGACCCCGAGCCCCGATCATGTAGCCGAAAGCACCTTTCCCGACGCCACGCCAACACGCACTTCTCGGGGTTGAGCTTGATCTTGTGCCTGTTCAGGTTGGCGAAGGTTTCTTCAAGGTCGCGAACGTGGTCGCCCCTGGAGGGGCTCTTGACGATGATATCGTCCACGTAGACCTCAAGGTTCCACCCGATCTGAGGTTCGAATGTCTTGGTCATCGATCAAACGTGGCCCCCGCGATTGCGCAGTAACCAAATGACATGGTCAGATAGCAATAGGTGCCAAACGGCGTGATGAAGGATGTCTTGTTCTCGCTGCCGACCGCCACTTTGATCCGTGGTATCCAAATAAGCATCCAAGAAGCTCAAGATCTTGGCATTTGCGTGAGTCGACGATCCGGTCGATGCGCTGAAGCGAAAGTTGTCCTTGACAAGCCGAGTTCAACCCCGTATGGTCGATCGCACATTCTCCACTCCTTTTTCGCAGACGATGACCTGGGTTGGCTACCACTGAGTAGTCAATCTCACGGATGAAACCAAATTTTCAAGAGCTTGTCTAGGTTCTCTTGATGACCGCGACCTTCTCCGGAGAAGCGACGCAGCTTTCGGCGCGACAGTCGAGAGCCGGATCTCACCGCAACTTGTGCTCGATCACCTCCTCGAACGCCGCATGTCCACGGGCCCTGCTTAATATACCCTTGTTGGCACGAAGGAAGGTGACGAGCTCGAGTTCCTATTTGAACTCACCGCCGAGACGTGATGCACTTGGTCGGGTCGCTTTCCTCAAGCGCACGGCCTTCTTTCGCTGCCGCCCGGATCACATTGGGCAAGACGCCGCGAAGAGCCAAGGCCTTGGTCTCGTGATCCATGCGCCGCTTGCAGACGCTTCAAAGACGTGATGATGCCGCTTGGGCCAAAGTACTTCATACAACGATGGCTATAATGGTTGGCCGCCATAAACTTGACCAAGGCATGCCGCCCGAGGATGGCGTAGTACAGAGGTCTCCTCGACCACCTCAAGGTGACCAGCCAAGGCGAAGTTGTCCGAAAGTTGTCGAAGGTAACGGCAAGACCACCCGCCCCAGGATGGTCGAGCTCCTGCACGATCCCAAGAAGGGTATGGCGATGTTTTTGACCTTCGACCGGGAATCAGATCCGGCCACACTCCACCGCAAAGAAGTTGAGAGAGCCGCCGTCGACCATGACGCGCCCGACCGCGGTATTGCCGATGGTCGTGGTCACGACCAAGGCGGTCTTCGTGTCTCGGCCATACCTTGAGAGCGCCTTCGAGAGAAGGTGATGGTGGCCCCAACCCACTGGTGGTCGCCGATGGGCTTCAATGGCGACCTGTAGATGGCTCATGCGCGGCCTTGACCTCGCGCCGACTAGTAAGTCGACGAGTCGCCGAAGATGACATCGATCCGGCGCCGCCCGCTGAACTCCAAATCGAGGTCGCTATGCTCCATGCGGTGTTCACCCCGTCCGGCTGGTCGTCATCCTTCGAGCACGGGCATCTCACCTCGCCCATCGTAGAAGGCCTCCAGCTTGTTTTGTCAAGCCCTGCAGGCCCGCAGGTCATGGCCGCCCGCCCTATGGAACAAGCAGAACTTTGCTTCGTCATATCCCGGGAGCCCCTCGGCCCCCTGCGACCGAGCATCGGCCCGCCGGGGCCCAGGTCGTCGGCCCTCCTGCCGAGGCTGGTCCTGCGCCTGACGAGGTTGAGGCTGACCTTGGCGAGGTTTGGGGCCCTCCCGAGCTTGATCTCAAACCTCAAGGACCTCTCGCTGGCCATCTGCCGAAACGATCACTCGCGACAGACCTCCGCCGCCCCTGTGATCGCGCTTCCGCTTCTTGGGGGTGGCACCGTGGTCGGCGCCCTTGGAGTTGGACGGCCGGCCTCTATGGGACCTAGACCAAGCTTACCTTGATCGAATCGCTTTCAGCCGATCGGCCATCCGTGATCCGCTGCACTCGCTCCGCCATACTGGAATAGCTTGTTGACGCCGAGGCGCCAGTGATCTCTGTGTGTTCGTGAGGCGCCGATCGCGACCAACTTGAAGGCTTTGATGACGGCCTCGCCGAGATGCTCGGATCGAGTTCTCGTCGCGGATGAATCACCGCACAAAGTCGCGAGCGGCTCGCCTTGCCCCGATGACGCGTCCGTGTCTTTTCCTCCCCCCGCCATAACAACTCGAAGTTGGAGCGAGGGCGCCTAGATTTGGCGCCATGACTGAAGGAACCAGCTTCGTTAAAGAGCTGTTCATGCGGGCGCCGCCCGTGACGGGCCGAGAGGTAATTGGCCATGACAAGCTCGTCGCCCGCCGCCAGATTGCGGTCGAGTAGATAGACAGAACTCATCGGGTTCTTGGTCCCGCTCAAACGCCGATCAGCTGGCTTGAACCGAGCCGCCACCGCACGCGCAGAAGCCGTCGAATACGCCACGCACCAGAGGTCGACAAAGCGCCGGATGTGGTCGTCGCGGCAAGGCCCCCGCCGCCGGATTCGAGTCGAGGTCGCCTCGCGCCCGACCTTCGGTGGGAACGACCACGATGTCGGGCGCGGAGTCACCCAGAGGTAACGCAAGCGTCCCGACCCTACGGCGCGGGCGGTACATCCGGGAGAGGCCCGCAGACCGCTGTCGGTCGACTCGAGTCTCAGGCGGCTCGGCTCGCCTAACCTCGCGAGACGGTGTTCACGGACGGCGGCGCTGGCTGCTCAAAGCCTCGCCCTGCCCGCTAAGCAAGCGGAGGGCGCCTCGCGGAGGCGTCCGACGGTGCGGCGGCGGCGCGACGAAGTTGTCATCACTTTTTCGAAGCGGGTCCCCGAGTGCCGACTTCTGTCGCGGAGGCTTGACTCGGCCGCGCCCGACGAGCTCTTCGCAAGGGCTCGACCAAAGAGCTCGACCGCCCTATCGGGATCGGCCATGACCCGGCGAGATATGCGAGGCGCTCCCCAAGAGAGGAGCTTGGGGCCCGAAGACGCGCTGCCTTCTCTCGGTCTCTCACGGAGGGCGGTTATGGCTCGTTGATGGCGACTCGCACCATCCGGCGAAGCGCTTCAGGGTCTGCGGATCGCGGTCATCCGCATTCTCCGAGCCACGACCGCCGCCACCGTAACGCCGCCGAGTGGCGTGGCGGGCAAAACAGGACGCGAGTCGAGTCCGCGCCCCAATCCACGCCGAGGAAAGTCCGTGGACGAGGTGTGCCATGCTCCCAGGATCTTGACGCTGCTCTCGCGAATGAGTGAAGCAATCGGGCCCCACTTGGCGCCATTGCCGACGATCGGATCGCCAACCACAAGAAGTGAGATGGGGTCGAGAGATACGGACCCAAGCCGCGCTTTGCTCAAACGGAGGAACGGGTGAGGCGACGTTGGTCGAGCAAGACGACAACGAGCGGAGGCCGAGATTTATATCGTTCGAGCCCTCGTGGAGGTAATAGTTTCTACTCCGGGCCGCCGCGGCGCAAGATCCTTAGCTATTTCGAGTACAGTGTGTATACACTCAAGTTCAACAATGGCTACGCTCTAAGCTCGAGCTATGGCGTGTTGTGTGTTGTCTTCGTGTCCCCGAGAGATCGCAGATCCTTGGTCTTATACCTCCTCTCAGGCGAACGGACGGGAGAGATTTCGTGAATTGGCCTTCATGCACGTTGAGGGTCGGCAAGAATCGCCCGGACTTGATGCACGACTGCTTCATCCCCACGACGCGCTTTTGGCAACCGCCGGCCAAATGCACGATCCGTAATCCAAGGGTGGACTACGGCTTGAACGAGAGCCGACCGAGCTCGAGGTCGTGGCGAGGCCGTGTTTCGGGTCCAAGGCTCTAGGTCGAAGGCCCCAAGACACGCCTGTGTCGTGGTCGAGGCCTCCCGAGCTTGGGAGGTTCGTTGACTGCAAGGCTGGCTGGCCAAGGGACGCCACTCGCCAAACAAGATTACCGCTATTACCCTTAGGTTAATCATACGAATCTCGGTGCAGCCGTCGGTAAAATATTGGAACATCCAATGATTTACCAGCTACTATGCCATGTTCAGAGTGTTACAACAGAACAATAATTAGAGACTGCATGAAAATATATTCATTACTTAGCCACGTAGGGCTATAGGTTCATTACATAATATATTACAACGCCTCCCTGTACAACAAAAGGGTACGACTATTATCTATACAAACTATATACCTACTAGGAGCCCAGCAAGGCCTATATAGAATCCTAGTACTCCTAGTGGTAGTCGGAAGAATAATACCCTTCCAAGCCATCTTCTTAATAACCCTGGGACTGATCCCAGGCGTAGCCTTCATCCTCGGCCTCGTAGGCTGATCCATCAAGATCTCCTTCTAGAAAAGGGGGAATACAAGAGTGAGTACAACATACTCAGCAAGCATTAGATAGAAGAATGCATTAAGATGAGTTTCTCTCCTCCAATTTCTTTCCTCCAAATATGTGTTTAACAAAAAGTAGGTCTTTAGTTTTCTCTAAAGGTTGGAAGTTTTAGTTATTTGAAATTGACTATTAGCATCTGTACATGAGACAGACCTAGCTTCCGTAGCCTCCAATCTAGGAGACATGCTTGAATTCAAAATTTTGTCCCTGCGTAGGTTCGTATCACTTTACCCATAATGGCCCTCACTACAGAGGCTCCAGAACATTTAACACTACTACGGTATTAGATCTCCAACCCTGTACTCAGGCATGGAGCCTCCACCAGGTCCTCCCACACCCGTAGATATAGTTGTACCTCGGTAGCTCCGGTGGTACACCACAGACTTCAAATATACCGCCCCTCTCACATTTCATCATCACACTCATCTCACATCCCCTTGGGTCATACCGATATTTTCCAGCTCGACCATAATTACTTACTCAATGTAGAGATCATAATACTTTCATAGGACAACCTTTTCTGATAGCGATTTATCTCGCTATGGTTGACACTGAAATACGGCTCATTGCCCGAGTGTAGGTGTTTGACCTTATATGCTAGCCATGTAGAGGGCCCCATCGATAACTCTTTTTCTCATCAGCACTCTCCTTCTCATCGGCATCCTCTACCCATCATAATATTTCTAATAAACCACCCATGACTTCATTCATGGACCCTAAACTCCATCACAACCATTTTCAAACAGCAACTCGGTTTCATTCATCATTCCCACAACCACAACACCATTCTTCACATTCAATTTATACTTTTCATTTTTAAATTAGATTTTTATTGCAATGAGAATTTGAATAATATATGAAAACCAGATAATCATTTTAGAAGAGATGATCGAGGAATCTTGCCTGGTATAGTATTGGACGGCTCGGCCTCACCCGTAGACTGGTTCTGACTAACGGGGTGGTTCAGGTCGAGACCTAAAACAACAGAATACGCTAAGGCAATTGAGTTTTATTTATTTTGCTTGGCGCCCAACCAATTTGATGATCTCCCGTTCAACTTTTAGTTAGAGCAAAATACATAAGTTCACTTGTCGATTTTTACGCGACCCGACAAATTGATTCCAAAATCGACGCGGTCCGTGGTGCGAGTTGTTTTTCTACTCTTCTACATTTTTCTCTTCTTTCTTTTTCTCTTCTATTTTTCTTTCTATTCTTTTCTTCCTCTTTTTCTTTTTTGCGCTTCTTTATTTTTTCTCGGCTCTCTTCTTTTCTACTGGCCTTCAGCCAGTTCGGCCGAAGCCCCTTTTCTTTGCCTCAGCCGAAGCCTCTGGCTCTTCCCTTCGATTTCATCGCCTCCTGCCATTTCCTCCTTGCGATCTCCTCTACTGATTCACTGGCGCTATGGTTCTACCCACGTTTTACATTTCTTGCAGTTTCATTTTGGGTGCTATTTGCTTTAGATTCGGGTTCTATGATGAACGTGGGACGGTTGAGCTAAACAAAATGAAGAATAGATACTACACTACCCTAATGGCTATCCCACCTACTGAGAACCCTCGAGGACTACCCGATCTACCTCCCTTTGCTGCCCTCCTGGCTACCTCCTACCCCGATCTAGCCTCTACCCATGGAAGCCTGTACTGTAGCTACAGGGTACCTGGGTGGTTCGGTTGAAATGGAAGGATGGCTGAGGGGTTCATGCTTGGGGAAGACGAGGTCGCAGAGGTGCGGTTCCCTGCGGGGTTGTGCTGCCTTCTAGTCTCCTTCTTCTAGCTTCAGGTGTCTCCCCTCCTTCTGGATGTGGTCGCCCCCTTCTTCTGGATGCTGCTCCTTCTCCTCTTCTGGAACCCTTCCCCTCTTTTCCTTGCTTCGGCTGGATGCTGGTTCTTGTTGGATGTTTTTGGTGTTGGGAACAAGGAAGCACTAGTTGCTTCGGTTGTGCTGCTTGTGGGCTCGGTTTGGTGTGCAAATGGGAGACGGGATGGCTTTGGCTGGCTGCTGGTTGGCTGGCTCGGTGGGCTTTATAGCCTTGGCAATGTTAGCTAATGACATTGATGCCCCTAGGGTTTTACTACTCCTTATTTGCCTTGGGGGTATTACGGTCATTTGGTGCCCAAAATACTAATGATACCTGCATATCGTACCAGGTAAGTCTAAAAGCGCCGAATGATAAATTCGGAACTAGCTAGAGGTGTTGTCTGTGTCCCGGACAGGTTGGGTATCTCAATGAGCAGTACTTTTCACTGCGGGACTGACGACACTTTTCTAACCCTTACAATTTATTTTCTTGCCTATCTCTTTTACTGTTTAATGATAACCCCGGATTATCACAATCGTCATTTCTAATAAACGTGACCAAATTTTGACGACCAAAACTATGCATTATTGCATTTAGACCATATAGCCCCAAAAGCCCTGAAGTGTATCGTGCACGACGTGTCACTACAAAAATAAAGGATCTGATCTGGTTTAACCGAGGTACCTAGATAGCATTGCCCATGTGCAATCCAATGCTTTTGCTTTACGGTTATTTCTAGCGTTCGCTTAACAGTGGTGGAGCCCTGCAAGGCAACCTCACTAAATTTTAATCTGCAGAAAATTTAACAATTATATGTTTGGAACTTTTCGACCGTTTCTAGTGAAGCATGAACATAGAAAACGTTGGCAGCCGTTTCTGACCCTGCCAGGTGACTGCACATGGCTTTGCCGGCTCTTTCAGTGCTCTGCCAGCCTATTTAAGAAAAGTGGTTGTCCTTTGTACTTCCAGTCTTGAATCCTAAGAGGAAATATGCAAGCAATTGCCCCTCAGAAAACTACTTTGCGGAGAATCTACAACATTTTAGAAAGGTGAAAACGGCTGCTAACAAACCAGAAAATTGATACACAAGAGTAGGCCTTCAATCAAGAAACCCGTATCCAACAAATATCAGACAAAACTCCCAAATATATGCAATAATGCAATGGGGAACATAGCCTTTGCACAAAACTCTGATAATAAATAATTCAATGTGACACAAGAAGCTGATTCACTGCAAACAGTGTCACTGCTAGAAAGTCCAGAAGAAAAGGTGGTGCTCGTTGTGATCTCCTAGATTTGTGTAGGCACCCCAGTATATCTCGTATGTATGCAACCAAACATTTCCATGTGGTAGTAATTACCAATATAGCATATGTACAGAAGATGTTTTCTGTGAGGACCAGAGGAAAGCCTGACAGCTAATGTGTTTCAGCGGAGGGGTTCGTCAGGAGATCCAGCGCACGCTTCAGATGATCCACGGCAACTGACACATCGTCAAATGCAAGAGCGCCAACTGCAAATCTTGCTGATTTGTGAGCCTCAGCAATCTTCTCGACGGCTGGCTGGTAACTGCTGTCATACTTGTATTGGCTAGCCGGTGGTGCAGCAGGGGGAGTAACTTGATGTGTAGCATCAGCACTGGACTGGTACTGTGCTGGTGCAGGATGATTTGATGCGGAAAGAGAGTATGATGAAGCAGTCGTACCATCACTAGCAGGATAGAACGAAGATTGATGAGCTGGGCCAGAAGGTAGTGTGCTGTCCTGGAAACTTGGGTAAGACTGGAAATTAGGATAGTTGTATGGAGCAGCTGGGGTTTCCCTAGAGTAGTAGTCTTGAGAGGTGTGCTGAGGTTCAATTGTGTAGGGTGGCTGGTGGTATGTGTGAGGATAAGCCGAAACATCTGGTTTATCATTGCGCTGGGGATTGTAGCCATCATTGGAAGGGTAGTCTGTTCTTGTGTACGGGGGTGAGGAATAATTGGATGGTGCTTTGTGGACCTCATTGGTAGGGTAGTCCGTGCTTGTGTACGAGGGAGATGAATAATTGGGGGGTGGTATGTGGATATCTTGAGGGTAATCTGTTCCTTGGAATGAAGGAGAGGTATAAGATGACTGTGCTGGAGGTGAAAATGGAGACTGTGGGGGCGGTGGTGAAAACTGGGACTGTGGAGGTGGTGGTGAATAAGGTGACTGGGCAGACAGATGATCATTGAAGTTATCTGTACTTTGTCGAGACGCATTATGTCCTGGCTGGACAGCAGAAAAGCTATCCCTCGTGCTAAAATCCTGCTTACAGGAAGATAAATCAAAGAAAAAAAAGCTAATTTGCTATAAAAAAACCATCGAAGTTAAAAAATTGGGTGTGATAATCACTAAAGAAAGGCAAAATAACCTTGTCTACAGGTTGAGATGATGCTTCATTCCCATGCTGCCTACTGCTGAAGGATTGGCTCCGGCCCATATCCTGATTAAGAGATCAAACAATGTAACTGATTGAGAAACAGTGAACACCAAATCTGCACAACAGTATTATGGGACAAATGCTATTTATTTATTTGTTAAGTTTAGGATCCATTTTTTAATTTTTAGAAATGTAACTTCATCCAACAAATCCTTGAAGCATTAAAAAAGGTACTCTTGATTGCAAATAAGTTAAAATGTAATTGCCTATAATTAAAATTGTCGTGTATTGAAACTAGAAATTGCAAGTAACAGAATTCTCCATAATCCAGGCTTTTAGTAAGGTTCAGGAGGGTTGGCAATGTAGATTTAAGAAAGTGGTATAAAAAAATAACAAGCCTTGACTACCATCGCAAGAGTCAGACCTTGTGTTCCATATTCAAAGTTTCAAACCTTTTCAAGTCTGTATCCTCCAGAGTAAGAGAGTGACACATTTGTTGGATGGATACATAACATTTAAGGGTGAGAAGGTTTGCTAACTAAAACCAGGTTTTACATTGAAACAGTTTCACGTGGGAAAATGCATTAAACCATAGTCATCTTAAAAAATAGGTAAGCTTCAAAGTTGGAAAAAATTGCACATTTCAATTGAATTAATTATTGAAGTAGATGTAATACAATTCTCGTGCTAGATTATTAATACTTTACAAAAGCAACATTGGGATAGGTAATATTGGAAGTAGCATGAAAGCAAACTGGACTGATACCGTGATACGGTAAAAACAAGAAGGAAATTTCATACTAGCTAAGAAATATTATGTGCCATACCATGAAACTGATGCTAATGAGTTAGGACACTTACATGGAAATCTGTGGTGGTGCTGGCAGGGGCTTCATCTTTGCCCCCACCAGGAGGGCCAGCTTCAGGCTTCCGTCCTTCTTTGAGAGCTTTTCTTATTTCAGCAGCTTTCCAGATGGCATATTTCTGCTTCTGCTCAATCTGTTAAAGGCCACAGGTAGATGGAAGGTAAAACATGGATACATACAAAGATTCTGTACATTTGAGCATAGGTCAAAAAGATTATACAGCAACAACAAATGTAGACATTAGCATATTAGACATAAATTAATATTTTATGATAATAAATGTAGACATTAGCATATTAGACTTACATCAGGTTGAAGCTCACCAAATTGGTTGAGAATCTCAAAGAAGATGCTGGCAGCATAGAAGGTTTTTGCAGTGTTTCTGCAGAATGCACAGATTTATTTCACATGCATTAGTGAGACTATGTAAAGATAAGCACGATCTCTGTAGACAGCCTTCCTGTATATCATGCACACCAACTAACAAAGTTATGAAAAATTCTAAAAAAATTATAGATGTACTTCATAGATTGCTCTACTTATGTATGAAGTAGGTTCAAATTTTGACAAGTTTAAAAAGTTTAAACTTGTCAAAATTTTCTCTTTTTTGTAACTCTTGATATATAATGAATTTGATCTTGAAACTTCATACATAGGTAGAGCAATCTATGAACTACATCTACAATTTTTTTCTGAATTTTTCGTGACTTTTGTTAGTTGGTGTGCATGGTGTGTACACGAGAAGGCCTGTATGCACCGGATACGTTGCCAAAAAGATAATGCCAATATGATTAAAGCAGAATGAGAATTGTTCAGAGTATGATACATGTCAGCTCGTCCAGCACGATCCTGTTTGTCTGCTTTAGCAAAGACGTTCAAGGCAAACCCTTCTATATGAAGATGGTCATCAGGCCCCAAAGTCAATGACTTCTTATCCTGGAGGGTGTGAAAACCTATCAGGACTAGAAATCTGAGGGGGGAGCATTAACTTTAAATCTTAGTAGATTGCATAAAGCAACGGAGATTCTTCAAGTGTAACAGCAAAGTTCCATGCAGAGGATAAAAGTAAGAAAGTCAATAGAATCAAGATAGGGGATTAAGGGCATATTAGCAGAACATAAAAAATAGGTGAAATCTCAGCTAAATAATCAACTGGCAACCATAAGTATACTGTATCAAAAAATTATTCTGAAACCTATCAAGACCACTATTCCAATTTTTGAGTTTTCCAAACCTTCTATTCAAAATAAGCTTTTATAAAATTTTCACGAATAAGTCAGTTCCAGTTGTTCAAAGAATTTACCTGAATTTTCTACAACAAATGGGGGTTATTTGGTATTTTCCGTCGCTTATTTGAATTTTCTGTATTTTCTAAAAATGAAAAATTAAAGTAACATCGAAAAGCTCGTGGGCGAATCTCTCTTTTCGCCTCTTCCTAAGCCGAACCCAATTCTAACCTAACCGCCCGCCCGCTTTCTCCTCACTCGCCCGTTCTTCGCCTGGCCCAACCCACCTCACCGCTGCCCTCACCTATCAAGATGGCATTGTTCTTCGTCCGAGGAGTCTACCTCTCAAATGACATCATCACCGTCTTTGAGCCAGGCTCTGGCTCTCCACCTCCTGTTCTGCCTATTTAAGGCTGCCCTGCCCCCGGTTCCTCACTCCCGATGCCGCCTCCGAAGCCCTCAAGTTGCCGAATCGGAGCTCCAAGTCACCGCCTCCTTCTCCACTTTTGTCCCGTCGCCTTCGGTAGGGTTCTGTCTCCGCCGTCATCACCTTCGGCTTGCCCCTGTCCAAATCTACAACGTTGTGCCTTCGCTTTGGTCAAGAGATCACCAGAGTGATGTCTTCACTGAAGCTCAAAGCGCCGCCACCACTCAAGCCTCACCTCTGGTCGTCTTCGTCGACCATTGGGATCCACGTGCCATCCGTCAAGATCGTCGTGTCCTCCACTTCTAGATCCGCTACTCCAAGGCTGTCGAGACGTCATTCGCTGTCACCATTGCTCGCTAGAGTAGTAGCGCCGCTATTGAAGCCCTTGGTCCCTGTGTGCCACCAACATCACCATCATTGACATCAACGCCATGTTGCAGCCACGATGCAAGAGCCACGCCAGAGCCACTTGAGCCAAGCCGTCATGTAGGCCCAAACCCTACATCCTATCCTCGTAGACACAGTTCACCGTGAACCGTGGCCCCAAGTGTGGACCCCACCTACCGAAGCACTATGCCATAGGTTTGTCGCCACATGCCGAGCCCGTGGACCTGGTCCATAGACTAGGGGCCCACATGTTAGCCTCTCCCAATTTTCTAAAAATCTAGAAAAAGAAAGATATCAGAAATATTCCTTGGCTCCACCAGTTAGCCTTTGATTTTTTTTCACTTTTGTTTATTTTTCGAATTTCTCAACTGAGCCAAATTCCTGAAACCCGTTCTCCATACAAGCTCTGATTAAGCCCATTCTTCTTTCTAAATTCGCATAAATTCGAGCTCTACATTGCAATACTATTTATATTAATTTTGTATATGGTTTTTGGCTCTGTTTTGGTATTTAATTGCATTTTGTTCTTCATTCGTAGACATTGACGCATCAAGACTTTGGAGGACTAGGAGAAGGTCAAGCTCAAGACCAAGACCCGTTCCACCAACGCAGGTTGTGCTTTGATCATGTTGAACCCTTCACAAAGCTACTTTGCTGTATTAAACTTGCCTGCTACTTTTATATCAACCTCACATGGGAGTAGTTAATACATAGTTGCCCATTTATCCACCTTGATTACTTGTATGCCATGCATGGTTGTTAAGGCGTCACCTAGGCGCCGCCTAGGCGTCCAGGCGCTAGAGGGAGCTCGCCGAGGCTCGCCGCTCGCCGGGAGCAAGGCGTCCGCTCGAGCGCCTAGGCGCCGCCTGCCGCCGCGGCGTCTCCAAGGCGAGGTCGGCGTCACTGGCCAGGAGGAGACGGAAGGTACTTGGATAAGGCGCTGGCGATGGTTTAGGGTTTACTCATTTATTTGCTCGTCTGCTCGTCGTTGCTGCCAGCCGCCACCTCCGCCGCTGCCGCTTCCTGTAAGTCCAGATCCGTAAGTCGTATGGCAGGAGGCGATAACGCGGGAGGAGGCGCGCCACGCGGGCAGGGAGGGCGACGTCATGGGAGGAGCGCCGCATGGGCAGTGAGGCGCGATTGCACTGGGAGGAGCTGCAAGGTGAGGCAATGGAGTTGCTAGGGTTTTCAGGTGTGGATGGGCCGAGTGGATGGGGTTTCTCAGGTGTGGATACCGAGCGGATGACCGGATGGGCCGAGTGGTGCTTCTCTAGTGGGCCAAGCCCATTTGCTTCTCTAGCTTAAGCCATTTGCTCCTCTAGCCGAGTGTATTCTGCCGCTAATGCTCTACTCTCTAGCCATTTGCTCGCTTAATCTCGCCTAGGCGCCCGCTTAGGCGCCTAGGCGCTCAGCGCTGGTGGCGCCGCCCGCCTTAACGCCTTGACAACCTTGATGCCATGAATGATTTGTCACCCTAGGTTGGGCAACTGCTAGTTGGACATGCTTATAGTTTCAATGTTGGTTAGTGTAGTTTTGTTAGCCATGCTTAAGGTATGTAATCATCTTTTGGAAGCAAATCCTTACACATGATTAATGATGTATGCAATTGCTTTGTGAATAACTATGTGTGTTGTGTGCTATAAATTGTTGATGGCATATGTTGCACCTTAAAAGGATGATTGGTGGATAAATGATTTTGACTAGGGCGAATGGGAGAATTGTGTGCTATTCTATGGCAAACTCAGTGCACTTATGGTTAGACACCCTGGTCAATTAAGGACTTCACTTTGCACACCATTGAACTGAGCTCTCCCATACAACCACATGCTCTATGGGAAGGGCCTAGCTTACTAAGTTACCAAGTTTTGGCATTTGCACCGAGGTTGTAGGCTAGGTTAGTGATACGGTAGGGTGTAGCTGCTAACGAGGGCTACATCATGGATGGGCACCGCCCTCTAACAGTGAATCCCCTTTCCATCCCTCCTATGCTGTGTAAGGGGGGGTGGTGAGGACTAGGCTTATTGTGAGGATCAATGTCAGGATGGAGTTTCGAAAGGACTTGTCTTGATCTCTATGTCACACACCAAAGGAAGTATGTTTATCGCGTGGCAGTATGAGATGGTCGTGTCATGTAGGGAAAGCTATACAACCTTTGAAGAGTGTTAATAAAACTATTCAATAACCGTGTCGCGATTATGCATATGGTTAGGATTTTTCACGGAGGGTAAATTTTCATCGAACAAAGTTAGGAAGGAAAAGTGAATCTGTTAAACTGGTTAAGCTAAGTGACAATTGTTTCCTTGATTATATATTTATTATGTTGTTTCTCAAAGTTAAGCTTTTGACCATTTACTGTACTCCAAAGTCAACTGCCGCTTTGTGCAAAATAAACCGGGGTAGCCATTCCTTTGTATTAAGTCCTGAATCTATATACATTGCATCCTATGCACAACTTGCTAAGTACTCCATATACTCACCCTTGCTATCTCATCATCATAATCAGCAATTAGAGGAGAATCTAGACCTTTGTTCGATGAGTACTACGAGGAACACAACTAGGTCTTGTTCCCCAGTCGATGGCATGTGGCATGTTGATGGGTCATCATCATCGGGTTATCTTTATTTCTGCTACAACTTTACTTATTAGTACTAAGCCCTGGTGGCTAAATAAGTGTAAACTCCGACCATAAGGTCTCACTGATTTTCTTTAATAGATTGGTACTTTATTAGTTGTTCACCGTGTATTGAATGATATTTCATAGATGTGGCCACTATGTGCACTAGTGTGATCCTCGACTAGTGCAAGATACACAGATTCGGGTTCCAACATTGCTCGAAAGCTGCATATCGACACTAACCACATGCTATATAACATTTATGATTTATGTTATTTGGTGCATTTATAGGTAACTTTTGGTACTTAAAAGTCTTCTTTCTGCTGTTCTAAACTTCTAATGCACATATTACCTACAGTTAGCACTAATCCTACACCATCATATATATAAATGTCTTATTTATTGTAGTTAAACCATGTTTAAGGCCACATATTACTTACCAATTACTTTTATTTAGAACAATGATCAGAAAGTACTTACCAATTACTTTTATTTAGAACTTAAAGGTGGGGTGACTGCTTACTTACCAATTACTTTTATTTAGAACACTGATCAGAAAGTACAGAATGAATCCATATCTGCTCAATACTGTAGCTTTTGAAACCCAGCCAAAAGCATCTATGGGGCCACAAAACCATGAACAGCCACGCGATCACTGAAAAATCACACTGATGCTCGTCCAATGTAATTCGAAGCCAACTGAAGTTCAGTACAAAACATTAAGTTGTTAACATCACAACACGATAGCCATTCCAATAATTCTATACTGCTTTCTCAAGGTGTTGTCAGGAATCCGATGAAATTTATGGATATAAATATGATCACCCGTCCAATCTCCACATGTCCTGCAGTTTCAGGATTGCTAGGCTTCAGATGGAATCATGGGACTTCATAGATCCCTCCTTTGCAGAATTGGGTTCCACTCTTCTTACAAGCGGTCGCCGGAGTTAAAAGAAACGTTTCGTTGTTCGCATCTTCAAACCCTTATTGCCACAAGCGTAATAGGTCTAAACCAAATTAAACTAGAGCAACTGCTTAGTTTGATTTTTCCCCTTAGAAAACAGGAGTAAGAAGGGGGGACAGATGTACAGACCTTCTCGAGCTGGTTCATAAGGGAGACTAGGAGGGCGTTGGTGGTCTTGGTGCGCTCCTGCGGCGGGATCTTCATCCCCTTCTCCATCGCGTAGAGCCGACCTGTTCAAAACCAAACCAGATCAAACCCTAGCAATCAGCAGCGATTAAGCAGGATTACCGCAAGAGGAGCTAGGGCGCAGCGTCTCTCACAGTAGTAGGCGACGAGGGGTTCGTGCTTCTGCAGCTCGTCCGCGCGCTGCAGGTAGGGCAGCAGCCCCTTGGCCGGCTCCGTCTCGCTCCCCATCAACGGCGGGAGGTGGCTGGCTAGCAGGCTACCGTAGGCGGCGGCGGTGGGAATAGGCGATTTGGGAGGCGGCGATTTGGTTTGATTTGATTTTGGTGAGGTCCGTGTTGATTGCAAGTTGTTGATGCTGCCGCTTCGTCGGGGGAAGGAAACAGGGGAGGGAAGAAGCTTCCGATCGTGGGGTGGTTTTACATGGAACTATGGAAGTGCCCAACGCTGTTGCGCGTTTGCATCCCACTCCTCCCGTGACTTCCCCCTCGACCGTCCGATCACATGATGAACGGTCCGCGCAAACTGCAAAGACAACAATAAAATAGAACCAAACCTTCCGACCAATCCTCTGCAGGATATGAACCGTGGTTCAGCTTAAAAAATGTTCAGTGTACGGAATTTTGTTTCGGAACTGCTAATTTGAGGATGCTCTTAGCTAATCTCCCTCTCGTTGTAATATGTGATGGCACCTTCTTCTTTCACTTCTCTTCCTTTTCAAATGCTATCATGTTGCGACACTTAGCGGCTTCCCTTCATTCTTATTTCCTCCTCTATTTACTTCTACTCAAACTCATTTTTTTTTATTTTTCACATTTTTAATAGGAAGTATTTTTTAACAATTTTCAAAGTTTTTAATTGAAAATTTCAAACCAAAAGTTTTTTAATCGAAATTTTTCGAACCAAAAGTTTTTAAAGTCGAAACTTTTCAAACAAAAAGTTTTTTGAATCAAAACATTTCAAAAGTTTTTTAAGACGAAAGTTTTCGAACCAAAAACTTTTTTATTGAAGAAGAAATGGTTTGAAAGTGGAACAAAAGGGGAGTGAAGCGAGGAATGCCATATGGCAACATTAAGATGTATACTTAGGGTCTGTTTGGTATAGCTCCAGATGCTAGCTTCACCTGAGATCTGAAACTTATAAACTAAAATAAAGTGAATTAAGTTTATATTTTTGGTCTAAAATAAAAACAAGATGATCTATCTAAACATTCTTAATGTACTCATAGCTCCACTAGGGATGGCAATCGAGCACAACCGCACGGTAATCCTCGCCCATACCCGCATTCACGACCTCAGATTCCCCGCTGATATACTCAATAAGCCATGGCGACAAACGCCCCCATACCCGCCGCCTCACGGTAATTGTCGCCATGAAGTATACCCGCTACTCCGCCAAGTCAGAATTAAGACAACAACTAATGGTTGTTATTGTACTCAAACGGAGAGGTACTAAGATCATCTAGGCTTATGCGGTGATCCAAGTTATGGGAGAATTCTTGCCCACCTCCTTTTAGAACGTTCTATTAGGTCAGATTGTTGTGTCTGTCAGGTAAAGGTTAAGGCTGATTAGCTCACTAGAATTCTTGCAAGTACAGAGAAGCTAAACTCAAATATCTTTATAAAGCGGAATACTACACTTGTGGAGAATACATGGCTATATGGAAAGGCACCAATATATTCAGATGATATGAAATGAAAAAGTACTGATATAGTCAAATGATATGAATAACGAACATATGAAGATGATGCCTCATAGACTGCTACCAAATAATGCTGCTGAAATGTAGTCTGATGAAGCAGGCAAATAACATGAGAATAACATTGAGTCAAATAAGCTAATGCCAATTAAACTTCACAATGCATCAATTCGAAACGACTACACGCCACATATTTTCAGAGTTTTCAGAAGAACTAGAGACACAGACCTGCAAGAGCTCATCTCAGACCCAGATTTCCATTATGAATTCAAGATCAGCCGTGCAAGAGCTGCCCCTCTTTGGGCTTGGTGAGCATCTGCAACTTTGCCCATCAAAATATAATCACAGGAGCAAAACATATCAAGGGCTATCTTCATTATGCAAATCATACTTCAAAGCAATATTGAGCCATAAAGGCTATTGCTAATACATAATAGTGATCACCAAATGATTATCATGACAACATATTATTAAACAATCCACCAAATATGAAAAGATAGCTATCAATAGAAAGTTCTAATAACAAAATTCATGAACTAAATAAAGATTTCAAAGCAATATTACAAACTGAGACATGACAGATCATTGGCAGGCGCTCAAGTGCTGCATAGGTGGAGAGTTCCATTGCCATTTTTGCTTCAACGCCAAAGCCATCATGTAGGGAATATGCTATTCAGAGTCAACAGTTGAAATTGAACACAAGCCTTTGAGCTCCTCTTCAATATCCTCAAGGCATGTCCATAAACCCTCAACTCCTCTTTCACCTGAGAAGTAAAACATTGCATTACATTACTAACTTCAAATCAAATAACTAGAAGCTACATACCTTGAAGGTCATTTCGAAGCCAGTTTTGTGAGCACATCAATGCCTCCAATATCTTTGGAGTAAGACGGCTGCGATGTTCACTTAGCACTCTACCACTAGTGCTAAAAGCTATTCAGAAGCTACTGTTGTTATTGGAATAGCCAAGATATCACGAGCAATCATCCGCAATGTAGGATAACGTGTCCCGACCACCTTCCACCAACCCAATATATCAAATTCCTCATACGTGCAAGGAAGGGTTTCTTCTTCCAAATAGTGATCAAGCTCATTTTGGTCTTTACCACACTAGTACTTTTCTTACTAGCAGCTAGTGTTTTAAAAATTGAAAGCACCTCATTAGCACCAATGGCATTGGTAGTACTAGGAATACTAGATGATGTGGCTATACCCTCTTGTTCACTATGCACTTGGTACTCATTCATCAACTCACACAAAGTATTATAACTCTTTGCAACGTTCTCTTCAGAGTTTTCTTCACCAAAAAGGGCAATGTAGCATGCGTGTAACATTGTCATTTTCCCACGTGGATTAAGAATAATAGCAATAGCCATCAAACCATGAATATTTGACCAATACTTGTCAAATTTTTTTGTCATCTCAATAAACATAGACTCAATTATTGGATTGCCACATTCAAGCCATTTATTCATTTGCATTTTGATCTCACATATCTTTGGAAAGAAAATGTTAGCTATTACATATTTAGTTCCAGAAAACATTTCAGTGAGTTCATAGAACAATCTTAATTTGTCACAAACAGTCGAGGCAAAATTCCAATCAGCAGTAGTTGGTCCAAAATTAAAGTGCTTGTCAAGTTGCTTCAACCTTTCAAATACTTTCTTATAGAGAATAGCAACACTAAGCATGATATATATTGAATTCCATCTAGTTTTGCAATCAAGGGTAATCTTTTTAGTAACTTCAACCTTAACAAACTTAGCTGCTCCCTCAAATTTCTCATACCTCTTTGGTGTAGCAAGCCTGTAATATCCCAGATAGTTTTGTATTCTTTTTCTGGGCTTTTGATTAGTGGTAATAGTTTTTGTGGGAGAAGAATTTTTGTGTGGACTGTTCTCAAGATGTGACACCCAGCCCCACCTAATCACCTACCTAACCAACCCATTTAATTTTTTGTTGTTTGTCTGCCGACCAAACCAAGGAGAGGCTTCTTGTTTTTTTGTCACCCATCCTTTTCTTTTCCTCCTAGCCGAGCAAGTGCAGCATGGTGGCTTCTTCCTGGGTTTCTCCACCTCCCCAAAACCGCAGCAACCCCTGGAGCTCCTCCCTGCCCCAGCCCAAGGACCTCCCATGGCGTCTCCTCCCCTTGAGGACCCCTCCTTGCAGCCCTCCAAGCTGGTGCCTCCTTCCTCCACTCAGCAGGCTGCAGTAGCAGCTCCTTCTTGATCTTTCCCCCTTTGGTGAGTGGAGCTAAACTCTGGAATATTTCTTGTGAGCTCATCCATGGAGGTCCTACACTGGTTAGTAGTGGTTCTAGGGTTCTTAGGTTTGAAATTTTGGGGGAAACTAGCTAAAAGTTGGGGGAAAGCTCTGCTGTTTTTCGGGCAGTTTCGCCCCTCTGTTAGGGTTGCATTTCGAGGGCCTTAGAAGCATCTTATGGATTTAAAATTGCTTAGGAAGTTCTAGAAAATCCTTTCCCCTTTAATTTGAGACCAAGAACACTCAATTCCATCCAGCCATTTGAAAGTTATGACCATTTTAGTGCATGCTGTTCAGTCTGTGCGGGTAGCGTGAGCTGAAATGTTCAAATGAGGTTTTGAGCTTTGTGCAAGCCGAATCAGGATTTACTTTTGCCTAGGAAAAGTTAGATCATTTCCTGTAGATTGAGAAATTGTATTCTTTTAATTGATTTGGAGTTTTATAGCTATAGTTATGCCCTGTTGAACTTCAGTCCAGAATCAGCCTCTTCCTCTGGGAGTCCCAGATTTGGGGGTCGGTTCAGTTTAGGATTTGGGGTCCTTTTGGGCATTTTCTAGGGGGTTGATTGTTGCGAAAGTTGTAGCTTGTGTCTTTAGGTTTAATTGGAGAGAAAGAACACTAAAATCCATGGAGCCAACTAAAAGTTATGATCTTTTTACTTCGTGCTGTTCTGGTTAGGTTGGGCTGTGAGCTGAAAGTTTGAGCTATTGATTAGAGCTAGATGCAAGCTGAGTTAGCTGTTCCGTTTGGCTAGAGAAAGTTAGATAAATTCCTATAGATTCATAAAATGTTAGGTTTGCTCCATTTGGAGTTGTATAGCAAAAGTTATGTTATTTAGAAGTTGATACCCTGAAATCTGAAATCTGTATCAAGCTCAGATTTGTGGCTAAGTTAGAGAACATAAATTGAGGGCCTTTGAGGCCTCTCCTTAATGAATGGTTGTACCATACTTGTAGATCATTCTCTTGTGATTATGTAAAGTACAAGAACTCGAATTTCGGATTAATCAATTGGAAGATGTGTTCGTTTTGGTAATTTCTGTCCAGTTTCCGCTTAATTAGGTTTTGGGAGTCGCTTTTGGATTAGGGCGAAGTTGCGTAATATGAAGTTGACCTTGTATAGTTTTTGAGTTGTGTATGCGAATGTGTGGTTCCTTTTCAGGTGAAGTAGTCTCGGTGCGGCTTCTTCCTCTCGCCACCCTCCTCGCGGTTAAGGCAAGTGTATCCATAGTATGATTGCTAGGATGACGATTCCTTGCTAACCTTTGTACCAATGTTTATGTGAGTCATAATGGTAAGTGGTGAATATGTTAAGGTTGAAGGAATTGTTAAATGATTATGATGTGCTACCCGCTTTATTCTTGAATTTGATTAGACTAATAAGAACGGTAATTCAGGGATGAAAGAAGTGATTGATGCTTATGTAATTGGTAATGATTAAGTATAACCAATGAGCCTAGTTTATAATATGGTATTTATAAGAGTATAGAAGTTAATTGTGATCATAAAGATATAAATGGGGAGAATATGCATAAGACTGTTGGGAATGGCATTTGCATAAGTGCATTCATGAAAAGTGCATCGAGCTAGGTCGGTGAGAAAGTCATATGGAATATATGACTAATCCGGAGTGCTCAGAGATCCTACCCCGTAGTCCCATCCACTGGCGTGGATGGGAGCGGTGTTAAGCGTAGGACCCGCTACTGGGTAGCGGGCAAGTCCTGCTTTGCAGCCCTTCCACGGGATGGTTGGGTTTGAGGGCACGACGACGGGTGGTGCTCGCAATACCGGTATGTGCTAAGAAAAGAGGCATGATGCATTGCATTGCATTGCATAAATAAGAATGTGACTGAGGAAGTATATGAGCTCCAAAAAGATGCATTCATGAGCATGTGCATTGCACTGCATCGTTAATGATAAAGCTTTGTGTGTTAAATGAAAATGTGAGAAGTTGGGATGGAGTCATGGACTCATCCAAAAGGGTTTAATGAGGTATGTATGTGAGATACTCACGAGGTAAATGTATTGATATACTTTGTTTCATGTATTGGTCGATTCATATGAGTTCTAATCTTGTTGTTGATTCGACTGTGTTAATTGGTTAATTATGTTGATTTGATGCACTTTGCTGAGTTTTCGAACTCATGCTTGTTGTTTAAATGTTTTAGGTACTCTGAGGACGTCTTGTCGGGAAGGGACTTAGCTGCACTTCCACTCACGTGCATGACATGTTAAAAGGATTAGTTTGGTTAAATGGTTCACTTGATAACTAGTTGTGGACATTGTAATAATTGTGTTATTAAAGATTAATGGTTGCTAGAGGTTAACTGCTAGAATGTCTTGATTAGATGCCTAGATGTTTATGATTGAAATTGTTATTGTCATCTCTTTACCTGCTAGGTGGATGTCCTTTTATTAGGGAAGGTCATGCTGAATTTTTTTTTGTTTTGTAGAAATTAGAGAGTCATTAGCTTCTTATGCCATGTGTGCTTTATTTGTTCTTAGCTCAAGCTTTAATTAGTTAAAGTCTTGTTAGCAGTGGTGTGTGGTGTAGCATTCCGGTCATGCGAGTGCCGGGGTGTTACAGTTGGTATCAGAGCGGGCTTTAGGTTCATGGTATGTGAATGTAGTAATTTACTCTAGAGCAAACTAAAATGTTGACTTGGAAAAGTAGAAACATGGCATAGGTCTCTACTTGTTAAAATTTGGCCTTAGGGCAATAACCTTAAAATCTAAAATAGAGTGGTTAATTAATTTAAAACTTGACACACTCTGATACACAGTAGGAATGGGTAGGGGTATCATTCCAGTTCGCTTAAATGTTGTACTTAAGCTTTGATGTGGAATGCTAGGTTTGATTATGCATATTGCTTTGTGTTCGAAATAAGTATTGGATACATTATGTTTGTGTGAATTGGTTGCGCCGAAAGGTTTTGGCCTTGTCCTTTTGGCCGTGTTATCGATTTCGGGGGTGGGTGTGGTTGGTCAGAGCCACCCCTTGAGGTTTGGGAACCCCTCGTAGCTGAGAGTTGTCGTCTCTGGCGGCATAGGTTAGAAAGTGGGTAGAGAAGGTTGGTCTCTTTTGTCCTCGATGGTTCGAGACAAGGAGGGAGCGTTTGATGGTGAATCCTTTTGAATTTCTCTGGCTACCATTTGGTGTTCGGTTTAGATGACTCATTTGTGGAGAAAAGTAATATTGTTCTCGTGTTTGTCGTTCTTTGGATTAAAAGGAGTTCACCGGGTTGTAGTGTAAAACTTTAGTCGTGTGGGTTTAAGTGTTAAGACTTTACCGAAAAGGATTTGGTTGATAGATTGGTTTTCTTTTGATGAAAGTGTTCTTGTATCCATTTTCCTTGTGGGAGTTGTTTATCTTGAGGTCTATTTGAAAAGCTTTTGCTCGTCGAGTTTGGGAATTCGAGAGTCGAGTTCCTTGTGGTTTCTGGTTGGGTTTTTCTCGAAAGAAAGATGTTTTTGGTGTTGTTCATTCTTGAGAACTGTAGTTTCCTTAAAGGTTGGGTACGTGACCCACGAGGATACTGGAAATGTTATGTCTATGAGGTGTAGTTAGAACGATGAGGTGATGTAAACTACCAAATTGATTAGAGTGGTGTGCAAATTATTGCAAGTCATAGAAGTGGATGAATTTATTATAGCAAGGTAATGGTGTAAAGACATGAGGGTTGTTAGTTCATGTTGTTTATGAATCAACTAAATTGTGGATTGACGAAATGACTTAATTGATGTGAAATCAAAGAATAGGGATATGGAATGATGGTATGAAAGGTTGAGCTTGTCCTTGACAAATGTCTGTCTGGGATCTGTATTTATGAAATATGACTAGTGGAGATCGTATCACGCGGATGGGATTATTTATTGGTGGGACGAACTGGGGATATTGAATCTGTGACTTAGGGATTGTACGAAAGGTATTTGTTGATTACGCCAAAATAAATGTTGAAAAGAAAAGGAAGAAAAGATATGTATTAAGCTTGGAATAAACCATTGTACGAATGATGGTTCGTCATGGTTTGTAGATCAAAAGAAAATGATGATGCACGCCTTACATTGAAGTAACTGTAAATTATTTGTGCTGAGGAAATAAGGACGAGGTTCTCCTTGTTGATTGTCATGAGATAGATTTGGTTTAGGGTTGGATGATATTATGATCAGTGGTGGTTATACGAATAGTAGAAAGTAATTAAAGGGAAATTGGGTTTTATAGCTTATATTAAAATCCTTTGGGTTTTTTATGATACCTTTGGGGGGTATGAAGCCATTAATGACAAGAATATGGGAATACTAGAAATGGTGGGATTCGAGTTGAGCATTCTTTTAAAGGTTTATGTGTTTCATTGAGTGTATGATCTTCTGGGAGTGCATGCCATTCTGGTTCAGGCATTCGGATTAGTGTATAATAGAATTCCCCTGATTAAGTTGTGTTTTGGTCAAGTGGTAACTTGGCTTTGAGGTTTGAAATTGAGAATGGAATAAAAGGCGAATATGAAGTAAATTGTTGATGGGTTTTTTTTGGAATGCTTTATTTCATTGAAGCATGTCAGTCATTTGTCTTGGATAAGATAGTTAGGATGATTTATGACAGAGAGATTTACACTCAAGAGTGTATGAATGGAATGCGTTTCTAGCATATAAAATGAGTCATCTTTGGAATTACCATCTAAAGGAATCAAACATACATCATGGAATGTGTTGGAAGCTCTTGACTTGGAAATACTTGTGTTTGTATTTTATCCAGATTTGTATTTAAATAAAAGTGAAAATTAAGATTTTATCTTAAGTGATTCTTATGGGTGAAGTGATTTTGTTGGAAATGAAATTTCCCTTTCTCTTGAGAGGAAGATGGTGTGTGTGTGTGTGCAGATGTTTGATTTGAGGAGCAGTTCTCTCTTTCTAAAATGTGGTTTTGGGTAAGTATGAGATGATTTGCTTTGGTAAAAGCGAGCTAATTTTCTTTGGTTATTGTGATCGCTTCGCAAAAAGTTTTTATGTGTTCCTCTTTTAAGTTGAGTTTTTCCCCGATGTGAATTTTATCACATTGTTCTCAAGATGAGGAAAGTAGTGAGTTCTGTTAATGAGAATTGAGATTTCCTTTGATTCTATTGGGAGAAAAGAAAATGAATGCTTATGGGATTTTGATGGTGTGTAATACTGAATTATACTTTCGGATTCGGTTCTTTGGGCGGAATTTGTGGGTGTGAGACCTTCTTAGAAGGAGAACCAAGTGTGGGTTGGTTTCAAGAAGGTCCTAATTTGGGGTAAGTGTTGATTGTAAGTGGGTTAAGAGTGGTGAGTAATGAAGGTAGTTGCCTGTCTTGGTCCAAATCCTCTTGGGATGATCGTGTGATTGATATGTTCCTTAGTGGTGCTAATTTAACCCTTATGGGTGAGTCACTTGGAAGTTGTTGGTAATATGTTACCATTGCTGTCGCGTGTCTGAACTGTTGGGTTCAGTTGATTGTAGCGAAGGTTTTGATTATTTGATGTGAAATATTCGTGGCTAACATTTATCTTAAGGTGTGTCCCTTAGGGAGAAGTAGGTTTGGTAGAAGATCACAGATTATTATTATTGTGGAAATGTGGTCGGAAATAGGAGTAGTGCCATAGTGAGCTAACTCTTTTGATGATAAGGCTTGGTAAGGGTTCTTGGGATTCAAAAGGTTAAATCAATGGGGGAGATGGGAATCTATGTTTTGGGTCTTTGGAGGTTCAAGTGAGAACTATGGATGTACAAGTGGTTGGTATCGGTGATTCTTGTCTTCCGAATTTGATAATTTATGGTATAGAGGTTGAGAGAAGAGATTAGAAATTTTGTGAATGAAATTGAAGAGGGAATTTAAAGTCGAGTTCGAGTTTGGTAATTATGTTTATCTTAAGATAATCATTGATTAAAGGAAGTTGTTCTCGAGTTAAATCAAACTGCTAAGTAGAATGGTAAGATATGGAATTTGTCCTATCGAATGAGTCTGTGTGAGTACTTGCATAAGTGTATTGAGGTCATAGGTTGAGGTAGTTCTTGTGGGATTCCTTGTTCGAGAAGCCCATTCGGGTCTAAAACATGAAGAAGTTTTGTCCCATGCAATTTAAGTAGAAATTAGAGTGAATGTACAATTATGAGAAGATGAAATGAAGTGCTTGTTCGGATAACCCTAAATGAAAAACGATTTGGGACTTGGAGTCTCTCTTGCGTGTTATGTTTTCCAAGCTATCGGGTCCTTCTTGTTCGTGTTTGGTTTCGTGGTTCCGTTCTTGTTCAATTCCAAGTGGAGTCGCTAATTCGAGGCCTAATTCTTTTAAGGGTGGAGAATGTAATATCCCGATAGTTTTGTATTCTTTTTCGGGCTTTTGATTAGTGGTAATAGTTTTGTGGGAGAAGAATTTTTGTGTGGACTGTTTCAAAGATGTGACAAAGCCAGCCCCACCTAATCACCTACCTAACCAACCCATTTAATTTTTTGTTGTTGCTGCTGCCGACCAAACCAAGGAGAGGCTTCTTGTTTTTTTTGTCACCCAGTCCTTTTCTTTTCCTCCTAGCCGAGCAAGTGCAGCATGGTGGCTTCTTCCTGGGTTTCTCCACCTCCCCAAAACCGCAGCAACCCTGGAGCTCCTCCCTGCCCCAGCCCAAGGACCTCCCATGGCGTCTCCTTCCCCTTGAGGACCCCTCCTTGCAGCCCTCCAAGCTGGTGCCTCCTTCCTCCACTCAGCAGGCTGCAGTAGCAGCTCCTTCTTGATCTTTCCCCCTTTGGTGAGTGGAGCTAAACTCTGGAATATTTCTTGTGAGCTCATCCATGGAGGTCCTACACTGGTTAGTAGTGGTTCTAGGGTTCTTAGGTTTGAAATTTTGGGGGGGAAACTAGCTAAAAGTTGGGGGGAAAGCTCTGCTGTTTTTCGGGCAGTTTTCGCCCCCTCTGTTAGGGTTGCATTTCGAGGGCCTTAGAAGCATCTTATGGATTTAAAATTGCTTAGGAAGTTCTAGACAATCCTTTCCCCTTTAATTTGAGACCAAGAACACTCAATTCCATCCAGCCATTTGAAAGTTATGACCATTTTAGTGCATGCTGTTCAGTCTGTGCGGGTAGCGTGAGCTGAAATGTTCAAATGAGGTTTTGAGCTTTGTGCAAGCCGAATCAGGATTTACTTTTGCCTAGGAAAAGTTAGATCATTTCCTGTAGATTGAGAAATTGTATTCTTTTAATTGATTTGGAGTTTTATAGCTATAGTTATGCCCTGTTGAACTTCAGTCCAGAATCAGCCTCTTCCTCTGGGAGTCCCAGATTTGGGGGTCGGTTCAGTTTAGGATTTGGGGTCCTTTTGGGCATTTTCTAGGGGGTTGATTGTTGCGAAAGTTGTAGCTTGTGTCTTTAGGTTTAATTGGAGAGAAAGAACACTAAAATCCATGGAGCCAACTAAAAGTTATGATCTTTTTACTTCGTGCTGTTCTGGTTAGGTTGGGCTGTGAGCTGAAAGTTTGAGCTATTGATTAGAGCTAGATGCAAGCTGAGTTAGCTGTTCCGTTTGGCTAGAGAAAGTTAGATAAATTCCTATATATTCATAAAATGTTAGGTTTGCTCCATTTGGAGTTGTATAGCAAAAGTTATGTTATTTAGAAGTTGATACCCTGAAATCTGAAATCTGTATCAAGCTCAGATTTGTGGCTAAGTTAGAGAACATAAATTGAGGGCCTTTGAGGCCTCTCCTTAATGAATGGTTGTACCATACTTGTAGATCATTCTCTTGTGATTATGTAAAGTACAAGAACTCGAATTTCGGATTAATCAATTGGAAGATGTGTTCGTTTTGGTAATTTCTGTCCAGTTTCCGCTTAATTAGGTTTTGGGAGTCGTTTTGGATTAGGGCGTAGTTGCGTAATATGAAGTTGACCTTGTATAGTTTTTGAGTTGTGTATGCGAATGTGTGGTTCCTTTTCAGGTGAAGTAGTCTCGGGTGCGGCTTCTTCCTCTCGCCACCCCCCTCCTCGCGGTTAAGGCAAGTGTATCCATAGTATGATTGCTAGGATGACGATTCCTTGCTAACCTTTGTACCAATGTTTATGTGAGTCATAATGGTAAGTGGTGAATATGTTAAGGTTGAAGGGAATTGTTAAATGATTATGATGTGCTACCTGCTTTATTCTTGAATTTGATTAGACTAATAAGAACGGTAATTCAGGGATGAAAGAAGTGATTGATGCTTATGTAATTGGTAATGATTAAGTATAACCAATGAGCCTAGTTTGCGAATATGGTATTTATAAGAGTATAGAAGTTAATTGTGATCATAAAGATATAAATGGGGAGAATATGCATAAGACTGTTGGGAATGGCATTTGCATAAGTGCATTCATGAAAAGTGCATCGAGCTAGGTCGGTGAGAAAGTCATATGGAATATATGACTAATCCGAGTGCTCAGAGATCCTACTCAGAGTCCCATCTAATCGGGCGTGGATGGGAGCGGAAGAAGCGTGGGACCCGCCATCGGTAGCGGGCAAGTCCTGCTTTGTGCAGCCCTTCCACGGATGGTTGGGTTTGAGGGCACGACGACGGGTGGTGCTCGCAATACCTGTGTATGTGCTAAGAAAAGAGGCATGATGCATTGCATTGCATTGCATAAATAAGAATGTGACCGAGGAAGTATATGAGCTCCAAAAGATGCATTCATGAGCATGTGCATTGCCACCGCATCGTTAATGATAAAGCTTTGTGTGTTAAATGAAAATGTGAGAAGTTGGGATGGAGTCATGGACTCATCCAAAAGGGTTTAATGAGGTATGTATGTGAGATACTCACGAGGTAAATGTATTGATATACTTTGTTTCATGTATTGGTCGATTCATATGAGTTCTAATCTTGTTGTTGATTCGATTGTGTTAATTGGTTAATTATGTTGATTTGATGCACTTTGCTTGAGTTTTCGAACTCATGCTTGTTGTTTAAATGTTTTAGGTACTCGAGGACGCCTTGTCGGGAAGGGACTTAGCTGCACTTCCACTCACGTGCATGACATGTTAAAAGGATTAGTTTGGTTAAATGGTTCACTTGATAACTAGTTGAGATCATTGTAATAATTGTGTTATTAAAGATTAATGGTTGCTAGAGGTTAACTGCTAGAATGTCTTGATTAGATGCCTAGATGTTTATGATTGAAATTGTTATTGTCATCTCTTTACCTGCTAGGTGGATGTCCTTTTATTAGGGAAGGTCATGCCGAATTTTTTTTTGTTTTGTAGAAATTAGAGAGTCATTAGCTTCTTATGCCATGTGTGCTTTATTTGTTCTTAGCTCAAGCTTTAATTAGTTAAAGTCTTGTTAGCAGTGGTGTGTGGTGTAGCATTCCGGTCATGCGAGTGCCGGGGTGTTACAAAGCCAATATGCAACACTTTCACGGATTCTCTTGATGGCAGGCTCCATTACCTCTAAGCCATCTTTCACAATCAAGTTAAGAATATGCGCACAACAGCGCATATGTAGCATCTTTCCACCCAATAAAAGGTTTGATGGACCAATCTTTACCTCTATTGCTTCAACCAATTTGTCATTTGTAGAGCAGTTATCAAGAGTTAAAGTGTACAGCTTGCAATCAAGTTTCCAAGTCTGTAGGCTTTTATACAACGCTTCACAAATAACATCTGCTGTATGCGGGCATGGCACATATATAAACATGCACAAAGAAATAGGATTGAGTATTTCACAAAAACAAGAAGATAAAGAAAGGATAATAATAAAATAGCACCTTAGAATGCAGCTTCTTAGCTTCCACGAGTCATCAACAAAATGTCCTGTCACTACCATGTAGCCTCTCTTTTGGTTATCAGCTATCCAAAGATCAGTTGTGACAGCAACGCGACAATTGCTTTTATCCAAGTAATAAGAGAGAGCTTTCTTTCTCTCCGAGTCATAATGATCCAAAATGTCCTTTCTAATAGTGTTTCTAGTTACCATTTTAAATAAGGGTTGTAGTGCACTAACAAATTGACGGAAACCATGGTGATCAACAATGGATAGTGGGTACTCATGCAAAATAATCATGGAGTAGAGAGCCTTCCTAGCAACTTCTTGATCAAATATGTAGTTCTCTACAGATACTTGTGCATGTTCAGAACTACCATACCTCAAACTGGTTTGTATCTTTCCTTACCTCTTTCTATACATGTATACCTTAAATGTTCATGCAAATGCTTAGTGTCATTCCTCGTTTCTCCTGAAAGATACTTACTGCACCAAATGCACTTTGCCTTCCAAACATCCTTCACCTGAACTCTTGTAAAGTCATTCCAAACTATTGAAGTGAGCTTCCTCTTTGTGCCACGAGAATCCCCTTCATCTGCATGTTCTTCAGCTTGATGCTCGACACCTTCGGCTTCAGATCCAGGTTGAGGACAAGGTATTGAGTCTTGCGATGATTGTCCAAGTTGAGGACTACTTGTCGGAGTTGTCATCTAACAAAAACAAAGTATATACAAAAACAAAGTATGTCCAAGTTGAGTATTCATGATCTAGGCAAGGTATTTTAAGTGAGCAAGAAACAATTAAAATAGTATTGTTATCGAAAAAAGATTGCACTCCTTCAAGTTCAAGATTGTAATCGATGTCATCGATTACAATAGTGCTTACATTTATGTGGGGGGACAGATGAACCACTCCCAGTTCTTCTGGGGAAATAGCAATATGACACCCAACAAGGCGAAATTATCCTCTGTCCTCCCACATAAATGTAAGCATTGCGCTTGTCAAATGCATACACTCCAATTTTGCACTCACCAAAATTACATTGAGCAATAAACCTGAGAAAATGAATGAGTAGACAACGAAAATATTCCATCCTAAAGATGGTTCACCACATGACATTCCTTAAGAAGTTGAGTTCATTTGAGAAGTACAAACAAAGAAGTTCTTCTTGGCCATCTTGATCGGTCTCCAATCCAGAGACCCAAGTTTCAAGGAGAATATTAACAACTTTGAAGAAAATGGTTTCCAGGTATGCTCTATCCTTTCTTGAATGAAAAATATACAAATGAACAACATCTTGTGGGATTGCCATTTCAGTAGCGAAGCAATCATCTAATCTAAAGTGAACAACAAAAACATCCAATTTATATTTGGTCCAGTTCTCCGCTGATATTTTTCGATGCTTCTGTTCAGTTCCAGACTCACCAAAATTACATTGAGCAGTAAACCTGAGAAAATGAATGAGTAGACAGCGAAAATATTCCATCCTGAAGATGGTTCACCACATGACATTCCTGAACAAAGAAGACATGCAACAAGCTTTTGCAACTTACAACAAGAAGAATGGATCGCATCTATCCAAAACACTTTCATTAGCTGCTGGGTACAAACATTAAACCTACAATTTACATACACTTCCTATATGCTATACCTCTATCACTTGTATATCAATCGATATGCTGTGTACATGAATAATTTGAATATACAAATAGCCAACTTCAACAAAATCACTTGCATATTCCTTGCAATAGAGGAGGTGGCTCGGGGTATTACCTGACCGGAGGAGGCAGGGGCGTGGGGCGGCCGAGGCAGGGCGCAGCAACCGTAAGTCGCTCGGGGTAGAAGACGACCGGACACTAGAGGAAGCGTGGCATCAAGACGGCCTGGGGTAGGAGGCAACCGGGGGACGGGAGGACCGGAGGAGGCAGTAGCTCGGGGAGTCGGGTAGGGTGGTCGAGAAGGAATGCGCCGAGACTGGGGTAGGAGACGATGCAGGCGTGCTGTGGCTCGGGTAGGAGGCGATTGGGGACGGGAGACGATGCAGGACCGCAGATCTCAAGGTGAAGGCGCCAGCAGAGATCCGAGGGCCGGAGGCGGCGCTAGGACACGGAGCCTCGGCCGGCCGGGAGAAAAAATGGGGAATGCGCTAGGCTGGGAGCTAGACTGGAATGCGCTAGGCGGTTGGGCGGCTGGATTAGGGTTTTGGCTGGACTGGATCTAGGGCTTTTTAATGCATATCAGTATGTCCCATATGTCAATCTAATTTACGGGTAAATGGGTATAGTGGGTACGGGTATAGCTTACCCATACCCGTACCCGTTTACCCGATGGGTAAAGAAATAGCCCCATTTCTATACTCGTGGGAAAAAAACCCCATACTCGCCTCTATTCGGGTATTTACCCGCGGGTACATGGGTAAACGGGCACAATTGCCATCCCTAGCTCCAGCTGCACGGATCTGGTGGAGCTAGGAATACTCAGCTCCATTAGATCTACGGATTTAGTGGAGCTGGAGCTCTACCAAACACACTTTTACCAAAAAAAAATAATTGGTGAGGATAACCTCAAATTAGCATTAGGTAGTTTTTTTGTTCACTAATCGAAGTTAATGTTCCTAGTTTCGTGCCTTAAAAGACCAGTTTCGTTTTTACCATAGGCCTGTTTAGATTTTTATTTCTTTTTTTTTGCCACTTGTGTCGAATGGTAATTTTAGATCCCCGTCGATTGAAATATATGGAATTAGTAGTATGCCACTCCAAGGGATGCCATGTATTTTGCTACTCTAAGAGTTTTTTATGTAACATTCGAAAATTTCAAAAATAAGGAAAATAAAATTATAAAATGAAATTGAATAAAATTTTTAATTAGAATTAAGGGTTTGATTTAAAATATTATCTTTTTTCAATTTCTTGAAAACCAACATTAATAAAAGAATGAGCTGCAATATAAAAATCCTTCTTCCAAATTTAACAAAATATGAAAAAGAGTTGAAATAAAATTTACATTGAAATTCCATTTAATTTGAAATTTTTCCTAAACTTTGGTTCTTAAGAAAACCTTTTACTTTATTGATTTTATTTTTCTTCAACGCAAAAACTCAAAATACAATAATAAATTAAATTTTAATATTTTTATTATATTTAATTATGCATTTTCTAATTTTTCTGATTTTTTACTTTTCTTGTATTTTCTTATTTTTGTTCAAGGTGAAATCCTTTTATTATAAACATAAGTAATAGATAAATAAAAGAGTAAAAATCTTACAACATTAAAATAAATAAAAAATTTATTTAAACTTATAAAATCTTCAAAAATATAATTATGAATTTTAAAAGTCATATCAAAGAAATTAAGTATGAAATGAAAGGAATTAATGATTCTAGACTAACAACAAGAAGGGTTTTAGAATTAAAAATATATTCCAATGGTATCAAGATCTGAAAATTTTATATTGTCTTCCTTATGGATTGAAACATCAAATTAAAAATATTAAAATTAATAACCTATTTTTTCTATATTTTAAAATTCAAAAAAGAAAAGCTAAAAATCCAAAAAAATAAGAATGTCGAATTGTTATAAATTAAATACAAATTTTTCAAACTAAAATTTTTATCAAGTATTCAGATCCAAGAGGAAATCCTACTTAAAAGTTTCAAAATTGTTTGATAATACATACACCTCCAGATAATTTAAAAATAGAAAGCAAAATTTTGAGCACAATACATTGTCAGAATTTTTATAAATTATGTACAAAGTATTTTTGCTTGAAATTTTTACAACATGAGAAACATTATCAAACCATCTCTCAAAACAATTTCCACAAAACAAATTATTTGGTAGCTAACCGACTCAATGAACTTATCTCAGCTCTGATCGCTGTAAATACTTGAGTTCACCATGTTGTTCACTGCCAGATGGGACCTAAGCAATGTGTGGGCCTATCTGTTGATCTCGGCTCTCATCTTCTTCTTCCTACGTTCGCTGAAGCCTCCGAGCCAAACTCAATTTCTCTATAGCTTGCGTCATTCACTATAGCTCACGCCACCAAGGCTCTCATGGTGTCATCACCGTGCCACGTCGCCACCCTCTTCGCATCTCCCATTGCACAGTCATGCATCCTCCTATGCCGAGCCGCAAGAACTCAGTGAGTTCATACCCAGGGCCAGGCTTATTTACACCATCTCCTCGGCTATAAAAGGCACCCTGGGTTCACAGTAGCCTGCACTTCACTTCCCCTCTCCTTCTTCTCACTTCTCTCTAGCCGAGAGTCCTAATTTCTTTCATTTCCACCATAGCCGAAAAGCTTCGAAGCTCAAGTAATGCAAAATTGAGACGAACCACTAAACCATATTCAAATTGTTTTGAGCCTTAACATTAGCAACCCACAAAGATCAAAAGCCCTCACTTGATTTCAATAACCATTGAACGGAGTACTACAGCCGCTACTGCCCTTCTTCACCAAACCTAGCGCCCTTGGGCTACTCATTCTGATTAACCACCGAACACAATATCAGGTAAAATGGATTCTTTAGCCCTCACTTATGCTTATTTGACTACTATCTGGTGAAAATGAGGCTTGTGAGGAGCTTTGCTCTACTTGCTGATGGCGGCCGCCGCCCCATACGGTGGCAGCCCACTCATGATTCACCGCAAAATGAATTTGAGCCACCCCTAGGTGCGCACGAGTTTGCTGGTGCTCACTGCACCGGCGGCTCACCGTCTCCAGCGTCCCTTTGCTGCCGGCGAGGCCGTCCTCATCTCTCCCCTGTCCCGGGTGAATGTCTCATAGCCACCCCTCCTCTCACTGATACGAGGGTCCCACATGATAGACAGTCAGATTTAAAATAAACCACGAAAATGAAAAGCCATTTCCATATTGATGAAAGCGTATTTATGAATTTATAACCCTTTTTCCTAACTGAGCTACTTTAACTATTCATAACATTTGTATTTTAATCCAAATGAAATGAAATAAAATTATAAATTCATATAAAATCAAGTACTTTCAGAATATTTAAAAACATTTTGAAAATGAGCTCAATGGAATTTTGAAATTCAAATTTAAAGAAGAGGCCTAAAGATATGCTATACATAAAAATTTTGCAAACGAACTTTGAATTGAATGAAACTAATTTTAATGAAATCCTTATGCTTCCAGCAATCCAAATATATAAAAAAATTTGAATTTTATCTTTGTTTGGGTCATTTTCCATTAAAGATTAATTTCAATACTATAAATATTCAAAAACCCATAATTTGTGCAACAGAAATCTAAAAAAGTGTATAATTGATTTCTATATACTAGTATGACAGTAGGACTTCTAAATATGTCAAAATGTTTAAGTAATGAACTTGACTTGAATTGTTTCATGAATAAAATGTGACCCGTGTGTGTGTGTGTAATGCGAAGTAAAATCATGATCATGAAAAACCAGATCTTATATAATCAGACCATATGATGCAGTGAAGTCATTAAAATAGGTTATAGCTTATCCTTAGGTTCCTTTAACTGAAATTTGAGAATTTAAGATAACCTCATAAATTAAGTATTAGTTTAGGCAGGGCTAATCTCAGTATATTCTTAAAGATAAGATCGTGATAATAAAAAAAAGAACCAATTTGAATTAAGTCTATAAAAGACTTTATTCTTCATATGCTTATAAACTATCACGGCTAAAATCAAAATGATGCAAAACCAATTTTAAAATGCTTCTAGAGTTGTACCCTACTAATGCCAGAAAAATAGTTACATAATCATGTATAGTGTAGTAGCAAACTTAAAACGAAATCCGATTCCTTATAACGTCATCTTTATGACCATTTATGCTATTTCAACAGCAAATGAAATATCTCGTCTAAATACAATAATTTTGAAGATCAGCCTAGAAATGCTCTTTAGAATAAGGACTACCATATTCTAAAAAAATATTTTCATTACAACTTGCTTTTCATCTGAATCCTGCTAATGCTATAACCCTAAGTGTTATGTTCGCTAAAACACTTTATATGTATAGTCAAACTTAAGAAGTCAATAGTAAATATGCTTGTGTTGCAAGAATAAATGTGTAACCATGTATACACAGCTAGTAGCCTAAACTTGTAGACTTAACATGTATAAATCATCTTTTTATGCAAAAGCACATAAGGCTAAGTTCTAATCACATATAACGTACAACATAATGACTAATATCTTAATTCTATTAATCCAAATAACTTTTGCCTCTTGAATTCGTAAGACAAGAATAGATAATCTATAAAAGAAACTGTATCATTGCCTAGAGCTGCCAGTAATATCATATGTATATATGTACAAATATAATCACCTAAAAACATGAAAACTAAAATCATTTAACCCAAACCCTAAACCATGCCTGTTTTCTATAGTTAATCATTATTTGGTTTTTTGTCTATCTTCTTTTTGTCCTTATTAAAGTTTGTTAATTGCTATATTTCCGTTGAACGACGTGTAGAACTCGACATCACTAATTTCATCATCGACAATGTCAACTATGACCACGACTTCATTGTAAATGACAATTAAGCAAGGCAAGCACCCCCTTTGATCATATTGATCCCAATATTTAATTTTCACTTTGTTTTACTAAATCAATCTATGCATGTGATTATTTTTGATAAATTTGCTATATTTTGGTACCGATATATATACCTGTTGTCTCATGGAACTTCCTTGATAAATATGGACATGTGAACCTTGATAACCATAGAATGAGGCTAGACAATACATAATGTCACCATGGGTATATGCGATTATAAAATAACCATGCTTAGCCATGCTATAGTAGTAAAAATTTGGACAATTAGATAACTGCTTCTTGGAAATTTGAAAAGGCTGGATATGACATTGTGGGTTGTTGGTATTTTGGCTAAAAACTCAAAGTAAAACTATGGTTTAAACGTGGGTGATTATTGGCAATAGCCGGTTTTGGGTTTTGGGTTTTGGGTTTATCGTTACCGGGCTGGTTTAGGGTTTATATATATGTCTGTGTTTCTACCACCATAGCGAGGGTTATCGTCACCGAGCTAGTGCAAAGTTAACCTAGGTAATGTAAATGTTTTCATTATAAACATTCTAGCCACACGCCAAAGGTACGTGAAGCATGCGGTAAAAGAAAAAGTCATGACTTGTGGGTAAAGCTGTACACCTTTGCAGAGTGTAAATCTAATAGATTGTCGTGGCCCGTGGTCAAGGGCACTTAACAACATCACATAGTTAGATGTTTAATTATTTTTAAAATAGCAAGTTTGTCGGGACCCGAATCTGCAAATCCGGACCCTCTGTGTATTCTGCACTAGTCCAGAATCACGCTAGTTCACACAGGCTAAACAGGGTTAAAGTACCACAATCATACACAGCGGAATAATAATAAAGTACTTCAAACATATATATAAATAGGTTGCACGACCTTATGGTCACCTTACAGTAGTTTGCCACGCAGGGCATACATTAGTCAAAGTATCAAGAAAATAACAATGAAAAATAAAAGCTTGATGAACTAATTACTTTGCCACAGTAACCCGACAAGGCTCAAGGCCCTAGTTCTCTGCTCCCAACAAACTCCTCCTCCCAAGGTGTGTAGGCTCCTCCTCCCAGATATTGTTGTTTGCAAGGGTGAGTATACACCGTACTCAACAAGTCATGCATGTAATCTGACTCTATTACTACATGCATAGCTTCTTACAAAGGAATGGTTCAATTGGTTATTTTGCATTGAGTCAACATTTTAACTTATTATTTATTTGGATAGAAAGAAGCAAAACGAAATAAATATAATAAGTTTATCAAATTGTTTTTCCACATATTTTTGACACACAACCTCGAATCAAATTTCACAATTATCCTCGCACATGACCACTCATCCCCATTTTATATCTTAATTTTACAAATTTTAGAAATTTAAATCACCTCAATCGGAGTTAAAACGCAAAAGTTATAGCCTTTCAAAATTGGGATTTATTTTAATTATTTTTATACGTAAAATTGGGATTTATGATGTCAAGATGACCTAATGATGACGTCAGACCGAAATGAATTTCTACGAAATATTTTTATATTAAAAATTATTTATGACGCCAAGATGACACGTGGCCCAATCGGACGCGACACGCCGCAACCGTGAGGTCGCCACGCGTCACGGCAAGATGGACCCGATCCATGGTGGCGCCGGTCCATGGTGGATCGACAGATGCAGCATATGCACCGGTGACGATGCACTAGCGCCACTTCGATGACGGCTTGACCAATCACCGATCGACACGCGTCGCGCACAGATCAACTGAGACTTAGAGTAATCTCGACCGTCCGATTCAAAATGAACGGCTAGGATCATTCAGCACATAACAGGTGAGCATTAGCTAAAACGTTGACACGCGGCGTAATCCGGTCCACACATCATAATCCAACGGCCACCAACCTATGCACTATGTGGCTCAACCAGAGACACTTATCTATGATCCAACGGTGATATTTTATCCGAGCGATGAACTGTTGACCTAATCAACGTGGTTTGATCTGAGCCGCATACCAAGGATCTAACGGCTAAGATTGAATCAAAGCAAAACTGCACCGAGCGATCTGAACCGTTCACTCTAATCTAATGGCTAGGGAGTGAAGATGGTGTTTATTGTTTAGTGGCGACGTGGCAAGATCCGGAGCATTCGGCGATGATCGGACGGCGGACGAAGCTCAGCTGACGGTGATGTCGCGGCGGCGCAGACCTTGCCGGAGGGGAAGAAGATGATGGCGACGACGGTGCTGTGAGGCTTCTCCGGCAACAAGAGATGGTGTATCAGACGCGTCTCGACACAGAGAACTCGGCGACGACCTCGGAGACGATGGAGATGGACCGGTGACGGCGCAAGAGCGGCGAAAATGTCTCGAGACTACGGCGAGCTCAAGCGGCAACTACGAGGAGTCTCGGGAAGAAAGAAATGGCGCAAAATGTGCGGGAAGGAATGCTCTACGAGGTGCACTAGTTATTGAAGAGGGATAGGGAGCACACCGGCGATAATGGCGCGCGGAATCTTCGGCCATAACGTGTGGTGGCGGTGTTTTCGGAAACAGTCGGCGAGGCGACGTGGCGCAATCTACGCTGTCCACGTGGTGATGAATCAACGGTCACCGAGGCGCGCACGACGTCGCTTCTTCCGAGCCGTCCGATCCAAATCAAATGATGGATGCGCAGCACCAGTTAGGGTTCCACGACTTGGGCTAGCGACGCACACAGTAACGGGCTCGGCCCATTACTGTTCACTCCAATTTTCTGATTTTTCCAATAAAACTAATTCCAAAATTTTATTTAAATCATTTGAGGCTCAAAATAACTTATTAAATTCTAAATAGACCAAATTTTGGGATGTTACAAACCTCCCCCCTTAACGGAATCTCGACCGAGATTCGTGGATCGATAGAAAATAGATCCGAAACTCCTTCCTCAAGTCTTCTTCAAGGCCCCAAGTAGCTTCGCTTCCGAGTGATTGCTCCATTGACTCGCAAAAGCGGGTTGACTTGTTCCTCGCTTCACGATCCATGGTGTCTAGAATCTTTACGGGTGTTCTCTCGTAAGTTAGATCCTCTTGCAGTTCAATCGCTTCTAGAGGTGCTTGGTCATCAGGTACTCGAAGACACTTCTTTAATTGCGATACATGGAATACATCATGTACCCCCGCCAAGGACTGCGGCAACTCTAACTGATAAGCAACTTCACCTCTGCGACTCAAGATTTTAAACGTCCCGACATATCTTGGTGCAAGCTTTCCTTTTGCGTGAAATCTTTTAACTCCCTTGAGAGGTGCAACCCTAAGATATACGAAATCTTCAGGTTCAAAGCTCAATTCCCTGCGACGATTGTCAGCATAACTCTTCTGCCTTGATTGAGTAATTTTCAGCCTTTCCCTGATCATGGCTATCTGTTCATCAGCTTCTCGAAGTATATCTGGTCCAATGACACGACGCTCCCCTATCTCATTCCAATTCAGAGGTGTTCGACAAGGTCGAACATACAAAGCTTCAAAAGGCGACATCTGCAAACTTACTTGATAACTATTGTTATAATTGAATTCAGCATTTGGTAAACATTTGTCCCAAGAAGTTGCATAAGCTAAAGCACAAGCTCTCAACATATCTTCTAGAATTTGATTAACTCTTTCACCGATTATCATCATGGATGATATGTCAGTCTTTGAAGTTTAAACGAGTTCCCATGGCTTCATGCAATTTTGCCCTGAATCTTGAGGTAAATTGGGTACCTCTGTCCGATACTATCTTCTTTGGCACTCCATGCAAGCAAACAATTCTTGATATGTAAAGTTCCGCCAACTTATCACCTGAGTAAGTGGTTTTCACAGGTATAAAATGTGCAACCTTGGTCAAACGATCCACTATAACCCATATAGAGTCATATCCACCCTAAGTCCTGGGTAATACGATGATAAAATCCATACCAATTTCCTCCCACTTCCATTCAGCTATTTTTAGTGGTTGCAATAATCCTGTTGGCCTCTGATGCATTGCCTTAAGTCTTTGACATATATCGCACAAGGCCACATACTCAACAACTTCATGCTTCATACTCGGCCACCAAAATCTTTCCTTCAAGTTTTGATACATCTTAGCACTTCCTGGATGAATTGAGTACTTGGAATCATGAGCTTCTTCCAAAATAAGTTGCTTCAGCTCCTTCTTGTTTGGTACACAGATACGTTCTCTCATCCACAGAGTACCATACTTATCTAGCTTGAAATCCTTAGCTTTGCCATCTGTCATCTTGGTCTTTATTCTCCTGATTTTTTCATCATCCTTTTGAGCTTCTCTAATCTGATCTTCCAAGGTAGGTTTTACTTCCAAAGCGGCAAAAAATCCCTCTAGTACCATTTCCAGCTTCATCTTTTGAAAGTCTTTATACAACTCAACTTGACTTTTCTCTAATAACATATTTACACTGTGACTCTTCCGACTTAAGGCATCGGCCACCACATTGGCTTTACTAGGATGATAATGAATTCCCACGTTGTAATCTTTGATCAATTCCAACCATCTTCTCTGCCTCATGTTCAGATCTCGATCGAGTGAAAATATACTTGAGACTCTTATGGTCCGTATAAACTTCACATCTATTTCCGATAAGATAGTGACCCCATAGCTTTAAAGCATGAACTACTACCGCTAATTCCAAGTCATGTGTTGATAATTCTCTTTGTGCGGCCTTAATCGCCTTTGATGCATAAGCAACTACTTTTTCGCTCGCATCAATACACATCCAAGTCCTTGATGCGATGCATCACAATAGATATCGAAACTCTGGTGAACATCAGATAAGACTAACACTGGCGCTGATGTCAACCGCTTCTTTAGCTCTTGAAAGCTCCTTTCACACTCCGGTGTCTATGTAAATTTCTTTTCTTTCTTCAACAATTGCGTGAGAGGTCTAGCAATTGTTGAGAATCCCTCAATAAATCGACGGTAATATCCCGCCATTCCAAGAAAACTGCGGATCTGGGTTGCCGTCTTCGATTACTCCCAATGTAGTACTGCTTCAACCTTACTTGGATATACTGCTACTCCCTCAGCAGTCATAACTTGCCCAAGAAATTCCACCTTATCCTTCCAAAAATCACACTTACTAAACTTGGCAAATAATTGTTGTTCCCTCAACTTTTCCAGTACCAATCTTAGATGTTCGGTGTGTTCCTCTCTTGTCTCTGAGTAAACCAAAATATCATCTATGAACACCACAACAAACTTATCCAGGTACTCTATGAAAACCTTGTTCATCAAATTCATGAAGTAAGCAGGTGCATTGGTCAGTCCGAAGGACATAACGGTGAACTCATAATGACCATATCTCGACAAAAACGCAGTCTTCGGTATATCTTCCGTTCTAATCTTCAGCTAATGATATCCCGATCGAAGATCAATATTGGAGAAAACTCCAGCTCCTCTTAATTGATCGAACAAGTCATCGATCCTGGGCAATTAATACTTGTTCTTTATCGTCACATCATTAAGTGCACGATAATCTATACACATTCGAAAACTTCCATCCTTCTTCTTAACGAACAAAACAGGTGCTCCCCATGGCGACGAACTAGGTCTTATAAACCCTTTCTCCAACAATTCCTTAATCTGCTTCTTCATTTCTACCAACTCCTCAGCGGACATCCTATAGGGTCTTTTGGCTATTGGAGCTATTCCGGGTACTAATTCATTTACAAACTCTATATCTCTATCTGGTGGCATCCCAGGCAAATCTTCAGAAAATACATCCGGGTACTCATTGACCACTGGAACATCACTATATTAATGGCCTTCATGCTATTGATCATCAATTGACCATCCCGAGCAGCAATTGCTTGAAACTCCACCTTTCTACCATTTAGGCTCTCGACTGATACTACTCTTCGTTCACAGTTTAACACTGCCTTGTGCTTGGATAACTAATCCATTCCCAAAATAACATCTAGGGTCTGGGTATCCAATATAATTAGGTTCGCTAGAAACACTATTCCATTTATTAATAGTTTTACCCCAGAACATCCTACTTTAGTTCGGAGTTCTAATCCAGGGGATTGAACTAAGAGCATACACTTAAGATTCACAATCTCTAAATCATTCTTAGTAGCAAAACTTCGAGAAACAAATGAGTGTGAAGCTCCAGAATCAAATAAGATCAGAGCAGTAATTGAATTAACCCAGAATCTTACCCAACACCACATCTCAAGCATTCTGAACTTCGCCAAGAATGATATGGTTGACCCTGCCTCTCACGGTTGCTTGGGGTGTGGCTCCAGCTTGGGCAGCTCCCCGATTCCCTCCTTGAGCGGGTGTCCTTGCATGTGTGGCTCCCAAGTTGAAGCGGACTAGCGTAACAGCTCCTCTCTTAGGGCAAGCATTGACAAAGTGCCCGGCTCATTACTGATTGTAGCATCGCCTTCCAACCATTTGCGAAGTTTCCCCCTTGATTAACAACCCCGGCCGGTGTTCGAGATGTCCGACCAGGTGTGTCGCGAGGTAATGGCATTCTGGTACTACTTCCAGGCTGAAACCTGGTGAATTGCTGAGGTACCACTCTCGGCCTCTGCTGTCCTTGATGGTTTCCTTGCTGTGCCATATGGCGCTTCCTGTTATCTTCCAGCTCCTTACGCTTATCTTCTAATATAAGAGCCTTATTCACCAACTCTTGGAAATCAGGAAATGTGTGGGTAATCACCCCACCGCAATCCAAAGATGAGCCCTTGATGAATCGGATCGCCTTGTTCGTCGGTTGCTACATCCTTTGGTGCGTAGCATGCTAACTGAGTAAATTTATTCAGATAATTGGCCACCGATCGGCCCCCTTGCTTCAAGTTTCTGAATTCTTCTTTCTTTAAATCCATGATACCTTCCAGTACGTGGTACTGACGGAAAGCACAAGTGAATTCCTCCTAAGTGATCTCTTAGGGATTCTCATGTGCAAAGATGTGGTTCTCCCACCACTGCTTACTGTGCCCTCCAATTGATGAGAAGCATAAAGGACTCTCTCATTCCTACGCATAGGGGTGGAAATTAAGCTCGAGGCTCGAGGCTCGGCTCGGGCTCGGCTCAGCTCGGTGCGGCTCGGCTCGGCTCGGTGCGGTAGCAAGCCGAGCCCGAGCCTAGTAATGAGCTCGTTCCGGTAACGAGCCGAGCTCGAGCCGGCTCGTGAGCTGCTCGTTTCGCTGCTTGGCTCGCTCAAATTGCATAATCGACTTAATTTCCATACATCCAGACATTACCATTTCAACATTCCTAGCATTTCAACATTCCAAAATCCTAATCCTCAAGCAAATGAAATACCCACTTAGCATTTCAACATCAGTACATCACCTGGAGCGTGGAGTCATGGAGACCGAACTTCCAGCATTGGAGGTCTGGAGCAAAGCCGAGTAGGCGTAGCTGACCGAGCGGGAGCGAGAGCGGGAGGCTGGAGCCTGGAGCCTGGAGCCTGCCGCGGTGCCGCCAGGGAGGTGGTGCTGCCTGGGAGGTGCTGCCGCGGTGGAGCTGTGGAGGAGAGCGGAGACGGCGAAGCGAAGCTGCGTGTGGCGCGCTGCTGGCGGCGGGCGGCGGTTGCGGGCTGGGCGCGCGTGACTGGGTCGCGGTCGAGGTGGCGGCGCGGCGGGCGGGTGAACCTTAGACGGCCTGGGCGGGCTGCGAAGGCGCGTTAAGCGCGTTAAGCGGGCGGGGGCAGCGGCGCGGCGCGGTGGTGGTGGCGGCGGCAATGGGGCTGGCGAACCCTAGCGGCGGGGCGCGTCGCCTGGGGGGGGCTGGGCGTCGGTTCAGGAAGGGAAGGAATCGGGAGTGGGGACGGTGTCTGGTGGGCGGTGGGAGGGACAATACTTGAGCAGCTCAATGATTTTCATCCGCTCATGAGCCTAACGAGCGGCTCGTGGCTCACTCGAGCCCGAGCCGAGCCTGATTTTGAGCTCGTTACGTCCACCGAGCCGAGCCTGGCTCGGCTCGAAATTGACCGAGCTTGGACGAGCCGAGCCGAGCCCGGCTCGGCTCGGCTCGATTCCACCCCTACCTACGCACTGAATAATATGCAGCTTCCTTTCAATTGTTCTTAACCAATCGTCCGCCTCCAGGGGATTGGTGTTGCCTAAAAACGTGGGCAGGTGTAACATCCCCAATTTCGGTCTTTTGCCTAAAGTTAATTTAAAATTAATTAATTTAAATTTTGGATTTTTCTCGATGTTCTAATTAACCTGGCATCCCTACCCTTTCGAAATGAAAGTTCAATCCTTTATCGTCCACAAAGTTAAAATTTCAAATTTTGGTTTTTAATCGAAATTTCACCCGAGTTTCAAAATACTCCAAAAATCTCAAAATTCATTGAATTAGGTTCCAAATATTCCAAAACATTTTTAGGAATTTTGTCAAGATTTTTGGAATCTCTTTGCTATTTTATCTCTCGCGGCCTTTCATCAAAATCAGTATATTCGTTCCGGAATAATCTAAATTCCAAAATTCATAAACATTCAGTGAAACTAATTTTATTGGGTTCCAAATAATCTCTAGTATTTTTAGGAATTTTTCCAGGATTTTTAAATTATTTTTGCTATTTTATTCCTCGCGCTTTTGTCCCTCCATTTCTTCCAACCAATGAGAAAGCGACACGTGGTCTTTATTGTTCATCTTCCCCATGGAACCAGGCCTGCGCACCTTTGAACTCCATGTCTTGCTCAAACTTCAAATCCGCATATCTTCCTCCATGATTGTCCGAATCAAATGGAATCTGAAGCATCGCGACGGCGTCGTAGTGGAGATCATTTACCCTACCGTTGCTCATCCTTAAACCAAGCGAAACGATCGCAATTAAGCGTTAATAGCAATTTATTGCTCGGCCATTATCTTAGGCGTTTCTTCTCCTCTGAGCGTGTGAGTACTCCAAACGTGCGTATTGACGTCCTCTACCCCGTGCTCACCTTGCCCTACTGATCCAGTATAGTTTCCCATAGCAAAACTTGAGAAAACCCGACGTCCGGCGTCCTGCAAAGACACCGGCGAGCCATCTCTTGCTCCAGTGAGTTTCTAGACAAACCAACCGTGTCACTTTGTGCCTTTTGCTTCTGTGATCACAACCATTCAATTGGATTTGATTTTCGTTGCAGTTTGACCCCGAATTTCGAGTTTATTCGTCGTCGTTCGTCGCTCCGTTCGTCGTCGATTTCTCCCATTTGGGTAAGATTCAATTCAATTTCTTGCACCCATAGACTCCCCTTGATGCTAGCTATCCCGTGCTCATCTTAGTTTCGAGAAATATCGTGATTTCGGATGCTTTTGACCGTCATGCCGTCGGCTCGTTTTTGGGCGTCATCGAACTCGCTTCGCCGTTGCCGTTCTCTGCCTCCGCGCCGCTGGCCATTGTGCTCATGAGCTCCGCGTCGCCGAGCCACCCCCGACACCGGTCGCCACCGCCAAAGACCGACCGCCGCTCCTCAGATGCCTGCTTTGTGCCGCCACTGCCGCCACACGCCGCCCCCCGGTGAGCCCCCCGCGAGCCCCCTCCAATGAGCTTCTTTTCCCCATGAGTCCTTCTTCTTTGGCGGTCTTTGCTCGCTATTCGTCTCTGTTCTCTGGTTATTCTCTGTACAGCCATTTGGGAAGAAGGTCTATAGCCAATGACAAGTGGGGTCCGCGTGGAAGAGACTCAAGAGAAATCAGGAAATGCTGGAAAAAGAAAGATTCCAACGGAATATTCCTCGGTTTTCAATTTTCAGGATTTTGAGAATTCAAACAATTGTTTCTCCTCCGTCGTAACTCCGAATCGAGTGATTCCAATTGATAAATTCATCTAAATTCATCCTCTATCTTCCAGTATTTTTATTATAATTTTTAGTTTCGGTTAAATTTATTTTATTCTTTTTGTGCATCGTTTTGCGCATAGCCGAAGAGTTTGCCGGATCCGCCGATGCTGTCGTTGACTCTCAAGACTTCGACGCCTCCGCTGTAACTGAAGGCAAGTCTCCTTGACGCATTTCGATCCCATGTTTGCAAATGTTTTACAATGTTTTGGTAAACATGCATTGCTATCTTTATAACCGTATGTCAAATATAGATTGTTAGTTATTCCGAATTGCTATCATCTCCTTGATTGTTGATATCCATATTTAATTGTAACCTTAGGACACTTTGCTATGTCATGCCTAATTTATGTTGTGACATTTGATGGTTAGAACGGTAGTTTTGCTTAGTGCAAAAATTGATTAAATGACCTACGGGTGGGATTATATCAAAAGTATGATTTGAGAATTGTAGCAAAGTTCTTGCTGCTGTGATTGCAAAATAAAAATAAAATAAAAATGATTTAGATTGGGACGGAATGGTTTGTCAGGCGGGTGCGGATGGAGCACCGGTTCTGGTTTGTGAAAGCCGCCCTAATCAATTTAAGGACCGACGCTTATGACTGCCCATTCTAAGCATTACCGTGCAACCACATGTCAAATGGGCTCTGACCTGGCTGAATAATTTGTAGAAACCTAAGTTAGGCTCACCAGATGGTAGAATGTGGGTGCCGGATGGAGGCAGGTCGTATTTTCCCACACGGCGCAAGAGGGGGCTTCTATACTGGGCAGATGGAACCCTAATAGCGGTGAAACCTTAGCGGGTGAGTTGGGTTAGGCGTATACATTGTAAAGGCCTTGTCATGATCTCTCTGCCGACACACCAAGGAAGTGTATTAATCGCGTGGCACTAAAGAGATGATCATGTCTTGTGGGTAAAGCCACACACCTCGCAGAGTTAAAACTATTCGAATAGCCGCGTTTACACCAAGGGCAAAGCGAAGAATGCTTTCATACCGTAGACTTGGTTTTGGTTTTAAAAATAACTCGATGTTTTGTTTCGGGATTCGAGAGTGGATAGAACTCTCGGATATTTATTTGGCGGATTGAGCCAATCAGGTAGATGGAACCTGTTTTGATCATGACGAATGGAGTCATGAGTTGGTTTGCCTTAATCTTTTAAATGTGGCGGATAGAGCCTTTATACTAGTGATGGTGGATAGAACCTTCACTAGAATATTAAATAATTCAATTGTTAAAATGTGCATTGTGAAAATTATTATTAAGTATGGTTTGATGAAACTTGGCTTTATGCAAAAGAACCCTATTAAGCCTTTCCTTGGAAATCCCTACATCTGATTTCCCAGACTTATGAGTACGTTTGTACTCACATACTACACAAAATTTTGTCATCAGAGAATTACCAGGATGCAGTTGAAGATGAAGAATTCTATACCGAGGAGTTTGATGAAGGTCACCAGGATAACTAAGCACGCGTTCCTAGTCGTCGCCTGTGGTGTCTTTTGGGTTTTACCTCTTTGTTATTTATTTTCGCTGCTGTGAACTTTGGTCATGTGACCAGAAGATGTTATCAGTGCATCAACCGGCGGGTGCTCCAGCATCGGGGCGAACTGATCCCCATGACCTACCACATCTGCTGCAGAAGCAGATGAACCTCGACCCTCCAACACAAGCTCCTGCCCCGGCTCTGCCTCAGGCTCTGGCATCCTCTCCTCCGGGTCCTCCTCGTCAAGCTCCCTCTCGCCCCTGGTTCCCCAACATAGAGAGCCTCCTCAAGCTCCCCGATCCTCTGGGCGGCAAGAACTCGAGTCTCCTGTAAGCTCGACCTAGCCTCCTACAAGGCACGATACACAGCCTAAAGCTCCTGCACAGTCTGGTCCATGACCTCCTCCTAGCCAGCAGCAAATCTAGCAAGATGCACGACAGCTGCGTCACTCTCCTGATCAAGACGTCCTCCAATTGCTCCTCCCTCCTGAGGATATAGATGGAACACCGTGTCCTGAAGCTCGTCGGCGTAAGCACTGCTGATCCTCCTCAATGCTATGCGGGCGGACTCCTGTATACCAGCCTCAAAGGTAGCCCTCCTGACTGTGATAGTGGTTGGACGGCTGGCTCTGGCATTCTCCCGAGCATAGATAGCGATAGTGGTGATCATTCCACCACGCTCCCATTAACGATCCAAAGTAGCTCGATACATTGGCGGTCAAATGCTCCTAGTACCGGAGCATCCTCTAAAGCCCGGCGCACCCTCCAAGACGCCTCCAAAAGTATGGATCCTCCTCATCCGCCAACAAATGCACCTCGTTAGACCTAAATTTTAAAATCATAAAGTAACAACAAAAAATGCAAGATAGGTATGAAGTAAGAAGAAAAGATTAGTCAAGATTTCATTGAAAATCTTGTACAATTTTAATCTTTAGAAAATAGTTTTATCTTCCTCGGCCACTCTATCTAGAGTCAAGTCCTACAGTCAATATGGCTCTGATACCACCTCTGTCGGGACCCGACCGCAAATCCGACCCTCTGTGTATTCTCGCACTAGTCCAGATCACGCTTAGTGCACACAAAGCTAAACAGGTTAAAGTACCACAATCATACATAGCGGAATAATAATAAAGTACTTCAAACATGTATATAAACGGGATGCACGACCTTATGGTCACCTTACAAGAGTTTGCCACGCAGGCTTACATTAGTTAAAGTATCGTGAAAATAACAACGGAAAATAAAAGCTTGATGAACTAATCACTTTGCCACGTGCAACCGACGAGGCTCAAGGCCCTAGTTCTATGGCTCTCAAAGAAACTCCTCCTCCCAAGGTGTGTAGGCTCCTCCCAGATATTGTTGTTTGCAAGGGTGAGTACACACCGTACTCAACAGTCATGCATGTAATGCAACTCTATTACTACATGCATGGCTTCTTACAAAGGAATGGTTCGATTGGTTATTTTGCATTGAGTCAACATTTTAACTTATTATTTATTTGGATAGAAAGTAGCAAAACCATATAAATATAATAAGTTTATCAAATTATTTTTCCACATATTTTTGACACACAGTCCTGAATCAAATTTCACAATTATCCCTGGCACACAGCCACTCATCTCCATTTTATTTTCGAAGATCTACCCTTGACTGTAATCCCGAGCTTTGTCCAATCCCATGACACGGCTATTCGAATAGTTTTGACACACTCTGCAGAGGTTGTACACTTTACCCACAAGATACAGTCGCTCACCACACAGGTGATTGATCGTAACAAAGTTTTTCAGAAACTTCCATCTAAACCTATGAACCTCTCCAGTATTGCCTTCCCTAACATTTCCCTCACACAGAGCCGAAGTATAGGACAGGAGAACACTGTTGGATGGGTACCAAGCTGTAGCATAGGTACGCTCCCCCACACAGTTACACCCTTGTGTAACCGCTGCCTTGAGGTATTAACGGAAAGATGTTAGAACCTTACTAAACTAGGTCAGTCCCATACCAGACATGTGGTTGTACGATTAACTCAGTTCAAAGGTTTGCAAGGTAAAGTCCTTAACTGACCAAGGCAAGACTTCCTTCTTCCAAAAGTTTGGCACATAGCCACCTTATTTGCCACACAGGCTCCTCCTGGCACAAAGCCTCGGTCCACTTGCTCCAGTCCAAATCATTTCTCACTCCAATTGTTTTACGGCGCAACACATGCCAGTAACTCAACCTCCATGTAGAACCACACAGGTCTCCACATTTCAACGTCATTACCAACAACATTCCACCATTTACCAAAATGCATTCACTATTCCTTTAGTCAATATTACTTTTGTATTTTAAAAGATTACTTACGATATATGCAAGGCTAATCAACTATTCACGGTCTAGCCTCCCGTGTTGGCATATCATTACATCCAACTAATATTATCACTTAGGGCAATAAATGAATCATGGCACACAAATATTGGTGACAAGAAGGTAATAACAAATAGGTTGATTAACTAATCCACCCAAATTAATTAAATCCATTTTTTAAAATAATTTAGCATGCATAATTTGAATCAAAATACATTTTTAAGACTTAGGAGCAAAATGATCAACGCATAACTTGCCTTCAAACAGCTGTTGATCCTGATCTGGAGCTTGGTCTTGCGCTGAGAATGCCCACTCGAAGCTTTCCGACAGATCAACTTCTACGCATAACAAGCGGATATATAGTAAATATAAATAACAGAGAGTAAGATCAACTCTAAAAATTCCAAAAAATTCACCAATAAATATATCTTAATTTTACAAATTTTTAGAAATTAAAATCACCTCAATCGGAGTTAAAACACAAAAGTTATAGCCTTTCAAAGTTTTAAATAAACAGAAAATCCTAAAAATCAGAAAATCCGATTTATTTTAATTATTTTTATACGGAAAATTGGGATTTATGACGTTAGCATGACCTAATGATGACGTCAGCACCGAAATGAATTTTGGCTGAAATATTTTTATATTAAAAATTATTTATGACGTCAGCATGTCACGTGGCCCAATCGGGACGCGACACGCGTCGCAACCAGAGGCTGCCACGCGTCACGGCGCATGGACCCGGTCCATGGTGGCGCTGGTCCACGGTGGACTGACAGTACAATGCATATGCACCAGCTGACGCATGCACTGGCGTCACTCGGTACGGCCGGCCAATCACCGATCGACACGCGTCGCGCACAGATCAACTGAGACTTAGAGTAATCTCGACCATCCGATTCAAAATGAACGGCTAGGATCAATTAGCACATAACAGGTGAGCATTAGCTAAAACATTGACACGCGACGTAATCCGGTCCACACATCATAATCCAACGGCCACCAACCTATGCACTACGTGGCTCAACCAGAGACACTTATCTATGATCCAACGGTGATATTTTATCCGAGCGATGCACTGTTGACCTAATCAATGTGGTTTGATCTGAGCCGCATACCAAGGATCTAACGACTAAGATTGAATCAAAGCAAAACTACACCGAGCGATCTGTACCGTTCACTCTAATCCAACGGCTAGGGAGTGAAGATGGTGTTTATTGTTTAGTGGTGACGTGGCAAGATCCGGAGCGTTCGGCGATGATCGGACGGCGGATGAAGCTCGGCTGATGGTGATGTCGCGGCGGCGCAGACCTTGCCGGAGGGGAAGAAGACGATGGCGGTGACGGTGCTGTGAGGCTTCTCTGGCAACAAGAGATGGTGTATCAGACGTGTCTCGACACAGGGAACTCGGCGACGACCTCGGAGACGGCGGAGATGGACTGGTGACGGCGCAAGAGCGGCGAAAATGTCTTGGGACTACGGCGAGCTCAAGCGACAACTACGAGGAGTCTCGGGAAGAAAGGAATGGCGCAAAATGTGCGGGAAGGAACGCTCTACGAGGTGCACTAGGTATTGAAGAGGGAGAGGAACACACCGGAGATAATGGCGCGTGGAATCTCCGGCCATAACGCGCGGCGGCGGTGTTTCCGAAAACAGTCGGCGAGGCAATGTGGCGCAATATACGCTGTCCACGTGGCGACGAATCAACAATCACCGAGGCGCGCGCGATGTGGTTTCTTCCGAGCCGTCCGATCCAAATCAAACAGTGGATGCGAAGCACCGGTTAGGGTTCCACGACTTGGTCGGGACGACGACACAAGAATCTGCTCTACTTATTATCGTTTCACTCCAATTTTCTGATTTTTTTCAATAAAACTAATTCCAAAAATTCATTTAAATCATTTGAGGCATTTTAAATAGCAGAAAAATTCTAGAAAATATTTTGGGACATTTTGGACTGAAATAAAATAATTTCATTATATTTTGCAACAACACATTCATTATTTAATTAATTTCCAAAGAAAGGTTAAATTCCAGAAATTCCAATTAAATCCAAATAAATTCCAAAAATTCTCAAAAATTCAAAATAACTTATTAAATTCAAAATAGACAAAATTTTGGGATGTTACATAGTTTCATCTGTTATGCCTTGTTTTGGCAAAGAATGGTGTTGACAGGTATTTGTCATCTCAAAGCTCACGTCATGAAGGACTATGAGTTATTACTTATGCTTTACTTACTTTTATGTCAGTCAAATATGCTTTTACAAATTCCGTTAGTAAATTACACTTGATTTACAAATTCAATGTTGCTTTGTGCAAATTAACCTTAGAAGCTTCTTTTGACATAGCCTGCATTACTGCATGTTGCAAATACCATCTTAAGTCTTGCTGAGTACAAAAGTACTCAACCTTACTTATTATGCTGTTTTTAGTGAATAAGAAAACGAAGCTCTTAAGAATACCTTTCATCGTAGGTTGCGGGAATTTCAAAGCAATCTCTCTAGGGATTTATACCTTGTTAGTTGCCTAAGAGTTGGATGGGCACAATACAAGAATTTGCTTCTTCTGTTGCTATATATATACTCTGAATTGTAAAATACAATGTATAAATAGCTTCCACTTTAATGTCACTATGTATGGTTGTGATTCTAATTGTTGTAAATGTGCATACTAGCCATTGATCATGGGACTAGTACTGTATGCATATGAGATTCTTATTTTTGCATTTTATGCAAAAATGGGGGTCATTACATTGGATAAAGTTTCTGTTGAAGCTAAAATTATGATGAAGGATTTGATCAGCTCAAACACATGTAAACACCGGGTTTAAGAGGTTCAAGGTATGTTGGCCGATTTGATCTTGCAATCGGCAAGGATATTATAATGTAAATAGTTATTACAGTTGATTAGGTTTTTCAATAATAATAATCTGATCTATACATCTATTTAGCTTATTAAACGTAAGTAATGATAAATCTAAGCAGCTTGTCACAGTCGATTAGATAGATTGGTAAAGGTAGATTTTTTCAAAAATGATGATACACAATAAGAACGGAGAAAAGCAAACCTGGGTAGATTAGCATAATCGAGGATGATCAGCAATCAATGATGCATAACTTTACTAATCAAGAACAAATTACAATATCTAAATTACAAGAGCTACTCCTAGTCGATGGAAAGTAAATAAAAGCATATGAGAGTTGTTTGATTGATTGTTGGATTTCTTTGGCTCGCCTCTATCCCCTTTTACACATATAGGCCGATCGTATCCTTCTCCGATCCGATCCGTCACAAACCATGAACCGTATCGGCCTATATGTCTTGCAGACAAAATTGTATGTCTAAATCAATATTAGTTAGAATTTCAATTTTAACTTGACTTTTCCCTTTTGAATCGATATCGGCCAGAAATATCAAATTTCATCTTTAGCCCGATAAATTAATTACACCTTGCCAAATTCTAATATTAATACATACCCCTATTTTTGGGAGATGACACGTTATCTTCCAAATTTCATCTTTAGCCCGATAAATTAATTACACCTTGCCAAATTCTAATATTAATACATACCCCTATTTTTGGGAGATAACACGTTATCTTCCAAAATATTTTCATCGGCTTATCCATGAATTATTTTTCACCGTCGTCTTTAGTAACCATTCCATTTATTGTGCCGTAAATCATGTGAACACACCACCTTTCACCATAATTGTTCTGAAAAGATTAAAGAAATTACCCACCAATGCCACTATAAATACCACTATTCACTTCTATCATTTTCACGGCTCTTGACTCTTCACACCTTCATCATCGGCTTATTCCTTGCTTTCGGACTTCAAGTTTCAGCGCTCTTTTGCCATCAACTTAACCAACACCCAATCGGCTTAGAAGACATGGACTCTCAGCAAATATTCATCCCCATACCCGACAGTAACAACCAATATTACTTCGGCACGATAGGAAATCTTGACCCAACAATTGTTATAGAACAAGAAATCCCTCACCTTCCATTATTGGTTCCTGATTATAACAAAGAAGGGTGGAGTAAAAGCTTTAGGCCTTGGCCGATAGCATTAAAGGATTGGAGGGACTTGTACAATTGGCTAGTAGCACAGAAAATGGTTGAGTGAGAGTAGATGGGGATAGCCAAGTATCTTTCCTTATCTCTAGCCGATCCAAAGGCCAACGAGCCTTTAGTGGCCACAGTCTGTTACTTTTGGTCGGATACTTTTAATGTCTTCACATTTAAAATATGACACATCGGCCTAATGCTTTTGGAGGCAGTTCAGCTTTACTGCCTAAGGCCAGATTGGGACGAAGTATCAGCTTTCAATGCCAAGCCACAATACAAACTCATTCATGCCAAGGGAGAGGGTTGTAGTAAATATATCAGTAATAATAAAAGAATCGGCCCAATGTCTGACAAGGAACATGTAGCTTGTATCAACATATGGCTCAACCGATTCTTATTCTGCAAAGCATCACTTGGGCTGACACAAATGCATCAAGTCATAGTAGAGCAGCTTGTTGAGGGCTGTCGGCTAGTTTTGGGGAAACTCTTCTTAAGGGTAGTATACCAAATAATGCATGTCATACATAGTCGGCTATTTACTAGATTAGGATCATACATTGTCGGTTATATAGGTGGTCCTCTCTGGTTCATTCAAACCTAGCTCTATTGTCTCTTTAGCCAATCATTTAAAATTGACTCAGCTAAAATGACTTCTTTTCCTCCGAAGAAACTTAAAAGATCAAGGAATTGAGTACAGAAATAGCTGATCATATGGCAAAAAATATATTCTCTGTTCTAGTAGTGATTCCTAGATTACAGCTACCAGAGCAAGGAAAATTCTGGCCTTTTTCTTTCAGCTGGACCATGAGAACTTTTATTAGAACGATTTCTTCAGTTATAAAGAAGCCGATAGTTATCCTTGTCTGTCTTTTCTTCACTTGATAGCCAACAGTGAAGACATGCTTTCTGAGACCCTTAATTTATACAAGATTTTCCTTACTCTGGGTGTTTTATTTGTCAGCTACATGCCAAGAATCGGACATATCAACCTCTTATTAGTTTTACCATCTGTTAGTGTACGCTAGACAACTTGAGTTTGGACAAGTCCCTCCAAGTTTTCAGCTGTTTAGTCAGCTACAACCAAGAGATTGAGTATAGCGAGCCTCATTGGCTGAAATTGCCTTGCATATAGCTGACGATCTTCAGATCAAGGACTTTCCTCATTTCTTTCTTCACACCTAGAGGGCAGGAAATTTTTCCACATGGTGGTTGGCTATCTCTACAACTTTGTACCCTGCAAAACAAACTACATCGGCAACCATCTCCAAATTCTTTCCAAATCTCCCCGAAGAGCTGACAATATTAGCTAACTCTTGTAGCAACAATTCACGTTCTAGCAACGATGCTAGTTCATCGGTCTACACTAACACAAGCCTTGTAGATATTAATGGTGAGGTATCGGCTAAATTAATTTTTTGTTGTTTGATATCCAAACATTTTTGAACTTTGTTGATCGGCTTCTTTTATTTTGCAGACCAAGGTAGCAAGAAAGAAGGCCGCCACTAACCTATCGGGTGCTGATCAAGCAAGCAAACAACCACGCCAAACTGCTCTATCGAGCTACTCCACGGGTACACTAGGAGTTCAATCCCTTTCACTTTCTAATTTGGAAAAACAACAACCAAGTACGTACCTGTTAGCTTTATTTCATACTTTTGCTGCTCTGTGATGGTGTGTGGTATGTCGTGGCAGCCCCTCACCTTTCCTTGCCCCCGACGTATGATTGTGCCACCATGACCTAACTGGTGTCATGCTTGTTCCCTACAATCGTGTCTCCACCAACACTGATGACGCTCGTGGCATCCTCTCACCTTTCTCAAGCTTCTCCCACTGATGGCTCATGCTGACTCCCTCTCTAACTATAGTGCCACATAACCCTAGCCCAGTGGGGTCATCTTCTTTGGCTCTAGTTGCTTCGCCTCCATTTCTAATGACAATGATTGTGCCAATGTGGTGAGCTCCTACCCCATCTCTCTTGGCACAAATTGTGCTCGGCTAGCCATCGCCACCGCGGCTTGATTTAGCACCTACGCCGTCTCCAACACGACGACAAGCGCTTTGGAGCACGATGGCCAATCATGGCATTGTAGTCAATCACCCTATTTCTGTTGAAGCCTAAACATTTCCATGTAATCACATTATGCTAATATAGGTATTTGTTGCATAATCAACCTTATTGCTACATAGAATCTAGTTGCTAGCATTGCTATGTTGGACAATCAAACATGGCATTGCTTGTAGTTCTATTTCTATCTGATGATATTTTACTCATTTATGCAGTCAATGCACAGTGAAACACGTTGTCCTAAGAATAAATGCATGAGTAAATACATACTACTACTTTATTGTAAACCAAATTAGAAAAGGACATTCATGTTGTTTATGGCACCTTCTTTACTGTAAGAATATAGAAATGATGGTGGGACTGAAGGAAAGGGACAAGGTGGCTATCTCTTTTCTTATTCCGCTTTTGGCCTGCCTCTCTATCTCTCACAGAGAGGGATGGTGAGGATGATGGTAAAAGTGGGCAATTTTGACAAAAGGGTGGATGGTGAAAATGGTGGGTAGGTTTTTGTAGCAGGTGAAAAATATTGAGTTAATAGAATAACTATAGGTCTACTCTGTGGGCTATGAGGGAGAGGAGGGTATAGGTGGAGGCCATGTATGCGGTATGCCTTACATGCATGCAGCATGCCACATGCCTTCTACACTTGCATTTACACAAATGGCAAGAGGAAGGGAGCACAGGTGTGTTGTGCCCTGCGAGTAGCCAGTTGCATCCTTCAGTCTTAAGGGAAAGAGAGGCAGGAACCTATTTATTAAAATTTTGGACTAAATTGTAACAAATTTGTCTTTGTTTATAATTTTTTAAAAGTCTAGGAATTGAATGTAAATCTTATGTTGTATAAGCACTGGATTTCAAAGTTAATGTGATTATTATTTTTAATCATTTTGCTAATATGGATGTAATTATGACTGACTGATTCCTTGAGTGATTAGGTTTACTGCCATTTGTTGTTTGCGGACAAGCAATTAGTTTATTGTTGTGATGCAACATGTGTTTATATGCTTATGCCACTATCACACAAAAGGTCATCTCTAATACCTCATCTCAAATGGTTTTTATGTTTGCGTGAAAATCCATTCGTGAAGGCCAAGAGGAAATTACGCTGAAACTACCGTAGAAGGTTAGTTTTAAGGAACTGTTTATGATAATCACGAATTGTCCAAAGCCATGTGATATGTCAACATATCAAAGATGGTTTCTTTCAAAGAAGTTGTCTGTGATATTTCACAGATAATTTTATGTTGAAACCGCTTGTAATAACTTGAGCAGATGCAAATCGAGAATCGAGCTGCTTGCTGTGAGACCTTTATATGCACTTCCTTTCCGTGTTTCCTCTTCATATTCTTCTCAAATGTTGCATCTACTATCATTTGGAAATTGTTTGGAAGGATTTTGGAAGTGTTCATCGACGATCCAAGCTTCTTCATTGTTTCCTCATCATCTCGATACTCTGGTTCGTTCGATCATCTTCTTCGCTTTGTATTTTCGTCATTCGTAGTTTTTTAACAATCCGTTGATATGCCTCGCAATTTGAGTAATGGTGGGATTCATAGTTTTTTTGTACCTGTTGTATCTTAGTGGAAGCTTTGCTTATTTGGTTATAAGATCCAAATATATTTGGTTATAATATCTATACACATTGTAAATTCTATTATTTTTATTTCGTTGTAACTAGGTTATCATATTGTAGAAGTATTTTATAACTATCTTGTTATGTTGGAGTGTACGTAACCGAAAAGCACTTTCTTTTATGACTTTCTTAATAATCTATATAATAGATTCAATTATGTAGTTTTTTAAGTTCATTCTTGTAGTTACGGATCAAACATTATTAGTACTAACTATTTTTGAAATATATCTAGTATAAGGTAGAATCGTCATCCAATGAATTTATAGTTGCGGTGTCAAGTTTCACCACCAAAATATTAGATATCTTGTATGGTCCTATGGATAATATGCTTTCACTAACTGTAGATGGTGAGGGCTTTGATAGGGTGTTCTTGGCCTCACGTGTTATGCATACAAAGAATCATAAAGGCATATTCAACCTCTACGTGCATTATGATGGCCAAATTTTTGTCTTCTTGAAGGATCTTTCTCTTGGGAAGGATCTGGATGGTTGTCATGAGAGGTTTGCATGTGGAGATATATTATTCAAATGTGTCCATCAAACTATGTCTTTTGAAGAGTCTAAAGACCATGTCTGTTCTAGTGATATTAAGCCACGACCATATATTGCTATGTTTGAGAAGAGGAGGTTGTGTGTGAGTACTTGTTGGTGGGCGGCAGTTGGAGTACTTTTATTAACCGTGAAATGTGTTGTACTACCCGTTGTTAACTTAGATTAATTGTTAATTTTACATACGTTTTTTTAACTATCTCTTGTTGATTCACATGTGTTTTATTAACTATGTGTTGTTAACTGTATTGTGTTGTTGTACATATTTTTCAACTTTGAAATGTTGTTTTCTGTTATATTTGTACATAAGGCATTGCTAGAATGATTCTGAGGCTAGCCATAAAATAGAAAAAGTTATGTCAAAAAATACTATTTATCAAACATGATTGTTACCTAAATAACTGTATGCGATTTGCATTATAATAGACAATTCCTTTATCATAACTACTTGTGATGATCAAATGTTACAAACGGTTGATGCCTACTAACTATTCATAATGATAAGCAAATGACTATATATATTTAAGTTTTTTCCTAGTCAATTCAGATACTCACACTTAGCATCTCAACATCCAAATCTAGTGTTTCTTCTCCGCACTGTTGCCATCCTCTCTACGTTGCTATCACCCTCATCACCTATGCCTTCGCTCTTGTCACTATGCTGTCACCATCTCCGTCCTCTCTGCACCACTTCGTCGCCCTTGGCACCACATCATCCCCATTCTCTCCGTACTATGCCGTCGCCCTCCTCCTCCACCTCTCAGGTACTGCTGTCAGCCTAGAACTTCATTGCTTCGGTTAAGAGTGAAGATATAGTAAGAATACAATACTAGCAGTAGAAATTTGGTGGTTCTGAGATTAAGGAGTAGGAATAATTTGGTGGCCCAAGCATCTTGCATGCATTTAGTATCAAGCAATTAGATAAATTATCTACTTTTTCTTTTCTCTTGGAGGATCTTGCGAAAGTTTGAGAAGAACTCATCGCCTTCTTCCTGACTGATTTAATTCGAGTAAATGTGAGTTCAATGCCTCGGACAGTCCATAAGTTATATCGTGGATTGTGTTCATTATTCGATTGTGAATTATGTAAAATACATATAGATGTATTTAAATTATTAATTTTAAGTTATTTATGTAAGTTCAAGGTAGCCCTTGTATGATTTTGGTGATTAATGACAAACATAGTTATTGACAATGTTTATTTTAAAGCAATGCTTAATGACAAACCTCTAATATGCTTATTGATATTAGACTAATATATTCATTATGAAGATTGTTTTAGTCTCATCTTATCTAAAGGGAAATATATATGAAAAGAATGAGTATGTAACTTTGAGGTATGTGCTCGGTATTTCACTCCTATCTATTAGTGCATTTGTCATATGCATGTCATATTCATTTGGGCATAAACATTACCGCACTGTTCATATTTTGCTCTTGGGATCATATTCTTTTTTAGTTCTTTAGTGATTCCCAAGTTGGCTCTTAAAATAATTGTTTTTGCCTGTGCGCCGGGCCGGACCTTAGATATTCTTATCTCAGTTCGGCACTAGTCCAGTAAGATTTCCTTTCACACTGGACCGCTATTCAAGACCATTTCTTCGGTCCGGCGTTGAAACAGATAAAAACCCATCTGCGCCGGACTGGTGTGTTGAGTAAATTCTCAGTTCGGCGTGCATGTGGTTTGCTTGTCTTTGGATCTTTGATCTTAAATGACTATTCTTTAGTGATTCTTTGGTTGCTTCTTTATAGACTTCACCATGCTTGATCATATTTGTGCATATAAGCTCACCATGAATGTTTCTATCATGCATAACCTTCGTGGAGTCTAATTTGGTTTAAATTTTTTTGTTTCGATGTTGATCTATGTATCTATGTGTGTTTAATTCATTGGATCAATATATCTTCATGCCTTGATTTTAAGAGAGCTTATGATGGGTATTTGATAACTTGTGTTTTGGTGATTGAATTTGATTGTGATCGATTTGGATTTGGATGTTTGACACTTTTTTAGAAGTCCTTTCATGGGTAACGAACCGGATTTAGTGCTTAGAATATGCACTAGATCACCCACTCAATCTAACAGTGAGTTTCCCTTTTGCGCCGAACCAATGAACAGTGGTTTCCCATTTACGCCGGACCGCTCTGCCCCTCCGGATAGAGTTTCGTATTTTGCATTTTTGAAGACCTTCCTGTGCTCAAAAAAATAAAGTGTCTACATGAAAGTTGTAGAGAATTTCGAGACAGATATTTTTTATGTTGATAACTTTTTCATTTGATCAACCTTAAAAATTATAAAAATTCAGAAAGTGGACTGAATTTCTATGTGTGCGCCACACAGGCTTTTGACAGGGTTTTGATATTTTACATTTTTAGGTCTTCCCGTGCTCAGAAAAATAAAGTTTATATATAAAAGTTGTAGAGAATTTCAAGACGAATCCTTTTCATGTTGACAACTTTCTCATTTGAGCAACTGAAAAAATCATAAAAATTCTTGAAGTTGGCTGCTGTGTTGAAGGAAATTTTTATGTTCTTTGGTGTTGGAATTGTAAATATTTTTCAATGCACATGCCTTCCTCATTCATATTCATTCATAAGCACATTATTAAGAAGATAAATATTAATTAAGTAATTTAAATTGATTTGCCTTAAAATTAATTTAAATAACTTTTGGTATTATTCTCACTAAGTGTATGAATCAAATGCATATACATCTTGGTGCACTTAGTAGGAGTATTCTTTTGTCAAGTGTTTCATATATCTTGGGTTTCATTATCAAACACTTGTTGAGCTTAAAATTTAATGACTATCAAATACATCTATGCAAATCTATTGAGCTTTTGGTATTAATGTCTTTCTTGAGATGCTTTGAAGAGAATTAGGTCCCAAGAGCATGTGTGATGACCAAGGCGTGATAAAGGATTGATTGTTAAGTCAAGATCAACTAGACGAGGATTCACCAAGAGTTGAGGACGAGTCAAGATCGATTTGATGAGAGGAACATTAGGCGGATGATCGAATCAAAGTCGATAGGACGGAAGAGCCTCATGAGGTGATCAAGTCAAGGTTGACAAGACGAAGACTTCAACAATTATGACGGTCATCATGCACAACACATCAAGTAAAAATTATGAAGTTTAGAAGTGAACCTAAAGATACTCAAGGCCAAGGTATGGCTAGTATAGGACTAAGGATGTTTTCTAGTCTTTCACCGGTCTTGGTGTTGGTGGAAAGACCGGATTGATAGAATAGTTGCCGTTCTATCAAGAGGAGTCCGGATCGATGTTGATCAAACCGTTTCCAAGCTCTCGAGTGATGTACATGGAGTCTTCTTGCCCCTAAGTGAGCCTAGTGAGGTGTCTTGGGGTGTTAGAAGTGTTTAGTAAAAGAGAGAAATTAGTGGTGTCCAAAAATGTGATGTTTTGGGTGTCTTTTGATTCCTTATGAATTCTGCACTCATCCTTTGGTATTTGGGTGCTGAGACCATGCTAGATGGATAGCCCTTGTTCTTAGCTTTTCATGGAGCCTAAGATCATCCAATTCCGAGTTCGGACGAGAGAGAAATCGCCATTTTCATGCGAGCTGTACATGCAGCGACGGACCAAATTTTTTGGTCCGGCGTGAATGGGATTTTGCATAGGACCAGTCCATGGCAAATATAAAATCCACTGGTGCTATCCCCAACGGCTAGTTTTGGGTCCCAACGGCTAGTTTTGAGGGTGTTGGGTATTTTTACCCCCTCCAAACGGTTGGGAACCAATTTTTAGCAACCCATTCATCATCTTTGAACTGAAGCTGTGTGAGAGGAACTCCTATGTGTTAAGAGTGTCCAAGACACTATTCTTTTGAGTGTGATTAAAAGAATCCTAAGTGATATTAGTGCGTGATCAAGAGTGTCCTGTGTGCATCTCTCTTGAGTTTGATCCGGTGTGATCAAATAAGCTTTGGGCTTGTTACTCTTGGTGCTTGAGAGCACCTAGACGATGTGGAAGGTGTCGTGAGCCGGTGATCTTCTCAACGAAGGTTGTCAGAAGGCCTGGGCGAATCGAGTGCTAGTGAGCCAAGAGACAGGGCTTGAGGACGGCCTATTTACTCTTGGAACTAGCGTGCTATGAGAGGTTGGGACTCACCTCACTGTTGTGGTGGAAGAGTCACCCTAGTGGAGACGAGGCGTGGGCTCGAGCGGGAGCCGGTCCTTGTGAGGAGCAAGGGTTTGCCTCAACGTGGAGTAGAAGCGTGGCTCCGAACCACAGGATAAAAATACTTGTGTCACTTGTGGTATATCTTGTCTCCTTTATGGATTGTTTTACTTTGTATTTATCCACTATGCATCTTATGACTTATATGATGATTTGAGCACCTTACTGCCCTTGTCATGTATTGACTTGTGTGTGCTAACTAATTTATCTTGAGCAATTTTATTGCTAGCATCCTCATATCTAGAATTGAATTGCCTGCTTATCTCCCTAAGATTGCAAACCAATAGTTAGTTAATTCTTATTCTAGGGTGTTTATCTTGCTTGCCATCACCTAGGATAATAACCTGTGTTCAAATATCAGTTTTCAGCTCCTCATTACATTAAGATTTGGACACATATATAAAGTTGGTTTAGAGATTAAAATTTGAATAAGCCAAATTCACCCCCCCCTCTTGGGCATCCGATTCCTTACAATTTATTCTTTTTAAATATGTGTTATGTGTATATATATCTCAACTGTGAATTTTAACTATGAATTGTTTATATGTTTTATGTTTGTTTGAATGCATGTTATGTGTATTTATCTCAAATTTGAATTTTGTATTTTATATCTGTTTCAATGTATGTTGTGTATCTGTATAAAGAGCATGGCTAGAGTGAATTCTGAGGCTAGTTATAAAACTTAAATTATGTATAAATAACCGATCGTGATGTGTAATTATCACATATGACCAGTGACTATCAATGACTCTTTTTTCACATACAATTCTAAAACCGTACGGACTTCTAGAATCATACAAAATACAATCAAAATTCAAACCTCGTACTAGGATTCAAAGTTTGTTATAGAATTGAACCGTTGAACTCGAATAAGGAATTGTTACAACTGGAATTATGAATGTCGTCAAATATATAAATGATTGTGGCATTAGTATGCATATGTTTTTAGCGCGATTGGCAATTTAACATCTATATGCTGACCATATGTTGCCAATTAGACATTATTGTCAAAATGGCCATGACATGCTTGCTCACGGACGTCCGATCCGATCAGAATTGCGTCCAGGAAGTTCTGCTGTGCTTACGTGACAATTAGAGCAGATCTTTACGATCCATCTGCTTTCCCACGCCTCACCTCGCCATCGGTATCCTCTTTTTTCGTCGCGACATGCTGACACCGCGCGTACCTGTAGAAACCAAACCCACGATCGACGCAAAGCCACACTCGGCAGCCGATGGAGAGCAGCGTGCACGCGGCAGGAGCTGTCCGTCCCCCCCGCCCCCGCCACCGCCGCCTGCAGGACAAATCGACGTGTGATGCCAGGCTGCCACGCAGCCGAGCCCTCGACTCAGCAGCAGTACCACCACTCGCCTTCGCGAGAGCCCAAAGACGAAAGGATTACGAGGCAATCATACATGCCGACCGCGGTGGCATACCCGTCCCGTCCTCCGCTCCTGACGGCATTTTCCTATCTGCGAACGGCTTCTGCTGGGGCAAAGAGCAACGCTAAGTCGCTAATCAACCTGCCGTGCCGTCGCAGGGTGGGAGCCTGAGGAGCGCGAAGCTTTCGCTTGGGTGGTCCTACCGCACTCTTTTCAATTTTTATGTATAAATTTTTCTTTTGTCCGAACGAAATAGAAATGTGGACCTTTTTCTGCGTTTTCTTGACTCAGTAGGGAGTTATAATCACAGCAGCCGAACTATCGAGTACGCTGCGTTTAGCAAGAACTATCGTACTGTCTGTGTTCGATAGTATCCCTTTTTATTGAGCTTAAGTACCATGGTAAGTGTCGAGCTCGGTACGAAGGCCTATGTAAAGCTAACCATCTGTTACAATAAAAAAAGTATGATGGATGATATATATATCGATTATCAATGTCTTCGCGATTAGGACAAGATTAGACGAAACCAAAATGAAAAGAAAGCCTGCAAACGACTGTGTACTGAGCGTACACACAAGCTTCGAGGAGCGCGACGTCGTGACGGGCACGGGGCGCGCTTGATCAGCAGCAGCACGTGGACGGCCATGTGCCGGCCGCCCGTCCTCGTCCTGCCCTCACGGGCCCCATCCACGCCCCACGCAAGAGGACAAAAGCGGACTTCTGCCCACGCACTCACACTCACAGTTCTCTCTCACGTGGTCACAACTCACATACTCGTTCAGTCACATTCTGACAGCTAGCGGACAGGATAAACGGGGGTAAAAAATGATGGGAGGGAGCTGAGGCAAATGACGATGGCAGAAGGGGACGGAGTAAACGGCTTGGCTGTGAGCGAATCTTGATGCGGTCGGGCTAGGGCTGCCTGAAACGAAAACTTATGCCCGACGGCTCGATCTCGTTGGGCAGTGATGGCTTTCCGATCTAGGCCCTAAAGGATAAAGATGGGATGATTATAAACGTAAATGGTTATCATTGATCTCGTGTTAAAAAAAGCCTGGCGATCTGATCGACCGAACGATTTACTAGTAGAGTAGTAGTAGAGAATTGTAATGCTCTTTTTGTATTTGCTCAGCCTCAGGGCCCTCCCACCGATTCTCCCAGCTTGTATCTGAACCTACGTGGCATCAGATTTGTGGTAAAGTAGAAGAAAAGGAGTGAGGAGATAGTACACTTATATATCTTGCGTGAGCTACGAGCTAGGCACCCAGACCAAGACAATACATACTACATAACACTGCAAGGGGAGCTTGTGACGAGGATTCTGGATCTGGTTAATATTTTCCTATAAAAGTCAGTCTCACATATCAAGGATCTAATTAACATACTAGGTTAACTGGTGAGGAAACATGGTAATTTCTCATGCGATTAACGTGAGAGTAGTTATTAGCGTATTTGGTAACTTACGATGGTTGAATAAGGGACACGACGATTGGTGGAAGAACATAGCGGTTCAGGACTGAATGAAGATACATATGTGAGGACAAAAGGCATTTTTAGCGACATTAACTACTATCCTTTAGATAGGCATAAATAGGATGGCTTGTGTACCCAAAACACATTGGATTCATTCCTGTAACATTATTTCTTGAGCAGTGCTTCAATGCTTTCCCTCATAATATAAGTTGCACAAATCTTAAAGCAAGCGACGAGATATTAATCTCCATCTACTCTTATTTATGCTTTAATATTTATGCAACTACAAAAAATTTACATCAATTTTTTAAAAGGTAGGTAGAAGTGTGCAATACCATTTACAACATTCCTGACAATTCTGTTATTCAAGCATTTAACTAGGTAGTATGCCATAAGAGGCTTACAGAAGCACTACTACAAAAAGGCCTATATAAGACGCCTGTGGAAAAACTATCTGTATTAAACCTAATGACAGATGGTTTTGCTAGCATGACCTTCAAAGTTACAGGATATGCTAAAAACCATCTGTGATAACACTTCCATATTATATATATCATATTAGGGTTTGTGCCCACCGCACACTTTACCCAAACAAAATCTTATAGATGACCTCGACCTCCTTCCTGAGCCCACCACCACCCCCGAGCCCACAAGCCTCCTCCCTGAGCCCGTCGAACACCTACTCCTCGATCGGGCACATCGCTTTCTCCTCCCCCGAGCCCGTCACGCACCTCCTCCTCAATCGAGCACGTCGCCGCCTCCTCCCGAGAGCCACCGCCTCCTCCCCAAGTTCTCATTCATCATTTATTATTTCATTATATTGTTTGGATATTATTTATTATTTATTCTTTGATTGTATTGTTGCTAAGATTGTTTGGGCCTCATTGATGCATTTCGAATCGATCAATCAGTGGGTATAAAACTTAGATGTTTAGTTATATTGTTCCTACTAATGCTTTTCCCTTAATGCATGAAAATGCCTCTTTCATCGCGGTAAAAAATATGAACTGTGTAGTTGTTGGAGATTCCAATGGATTGGCTCATAATAATATTCTTTTGCTGTATCTTCTAGTAGTTGGCCCTATTGCTCCTCTAAAAAGCCTTCGGCGAAAATTGGGTAGACCTTATGGCTTAGGGAGGAGGTGGCGATGTGGTTCGGGGAGGAGGCAGTGACATGATCGAGGAGAAGGCACGCGAGCTTGGGGGCAGCAGCGGTGACGGGCTCAGGAAGAAGGCTGAGGGTCATCTATAAGATTTCATTTGGGTGAGGAGTGCGGCGGGCACAAACCCCAGAACTATATATATAATAGGGAAGTGTTATCACAGACGGTTCTTAGCATATCCTATAACTTTGACGGTCATGGTGGCAAAACCGTCTGTAATTAGCTTTAACACAGATAGTTTTTGAAAACCATCTGTGATAAGGCGTCTTATATAGGCCTTTCTATAGTAGTGAAATTATTAGACTTGCACCAATAGAGGAGACCTACACCCTCAATTTGGATTGATAAATGTATGATTATAGGTCGATCACGGTGGTACAGATATAACTAAATTGATGGTTCACATGCATGATAATCCAATGGAGTGAACACATGTGTGAGTGATCAATGGGCTATTAAATTGTGCATATATGATCAATGATATATGACTAAATTGGTGGTTTACAAACACCTAGATCGGTGGAATTTTAACATATATGATTATGGATTGCACAGGATTAGTACAATTAGATTATTAGCACTAGCATAAAAAGTCTAGTGAATTATATTTGTTGGAATTGATCAACCATATGGAATTAATTTAGTGAGTTTTGTACAGTTACGTATTGGATTGTATAAGTGAAATATTGTGAGCCCGGTCAATGAAGAAACAAATTAATTCAATGATCCTATAATCCATAATTCATGAGATTGTGTATAGTGAGCAACCTTGGTAGATAATGTGTGGTAAGACATGTGTGTCAAATTGATTCATCCCTTGTAGATTAGCACATCTAGTGAATGATATGGCTTGTATAGATGATGCATGTTCTTTTGAGTGGTTGTCTTAGGAGTTGAAAGTTGGCTATCACATCCTTCTCATATGCATCATTCTCATATGTGTGACCCATTATATAACTTGCATATATATGTTGTTATACTCAAAGAATAGTAATTTCAGATTTGTTTGCTCCTATGTTATGTTAATGTTAGAGTGTATGCGTGAATCGTGGAACCATATGAGAGTTCTAGAACTAAGTTGGCTTAGCAGGTATTCCGATCAACCAGTGAAAGACCATGTGTTTAACAAGTAAGGCAACCACCCCTTTGATCATATTTGAACCCATATTTCATTGTTATATATGTTGTGTTTAAAACTATTATGCATGCATGTAACTTCGATAAAAATATATGTTGGTAAGATTAATAGATGTATCCAATTATTGCATTTACCCTATCTTGATAAATTGACACCTTCACCATTGTCACCGTAGTAACACTATCCATTGTTCATAAATACTAAAAGCGAAATTATAGAATAGAAATGATCGCTAGATGTTTAGTCATGCTTATATCAATATTAGATCAACTAGTTGTGATCATAGTCAAAATGTTCAACATGGGAAATTCTTGTGACATGGTTTAGATCATGTACCACTACTATTTTGAGTATAAATAAAAGAGGAAAACATGTTTTGAACTTAGCCGCGTGGCTGTTGAGAAAGGTGCAAGTGCACGTAGGAAATGTGATAGTCTCGTCTGGGTTATTATGGACTGATCTAGTGTGCCATTGACCTAGGTATTTTTGTGCAACCACATGTCTGGTACCAAACAGACATAGCATAATAAGTTGCCATGTTCTAGCAATTTATCCACAACTTGTAGTGATAGGTGGAAATTGGGCTGGTGTGGGCATGGTACAGGACATCCATGTTTGTAGAAGCTTTTGTGAGGTACACAAAGTTTATCAACACATTTATGTGCTATTAAGGTTGGAGAGATGCTCCACCCTTGAGATGCAAATCATAAGGTGGCGATTGTTGTAATCAGCAATGTAAAAGCTTTGTCATGATCTCTTAGTCGTACGCTAAAGGAAGTATGTTGTGCCCGACATTAAGAGATGATCATGTCATGTGGGTTGCGCAGTAGAACATATGGAGAGTGTGCATTTATTCTAATAGCCATGTCCCTGGTCATGGACATCGTTTAGTTATATCTCATAATACGTAGCTTTGTATTTTTAAAACTGGTTTGGGAATGTACAGATAGGGAATCCATGCGTGGTTTGGCTGAGAAGTGGACTTTGTCAAATTTTAATGTTTGTGGCAGCATGCTATTTGTTGTCTATGATATTTATGCTCTATTATTACTTACTTATCAAATGTCAAATGCTCTTACAAATATCCGATTATAATATATTATTCAATATTGCAAATGAAATTTTGCTTTATACAAAATTGGAAAACCTAGTTGGATTGCCATGTATTTGACATAGCCTTGCACATTATATACTTTTTTGTTTTAAAGTCTTGTGGAGTATGATTTTCATACTCAACCGTTACTTATTAAACCTATTCAGAGGATAAGGAAGAAGACTCGTCGTATGGTTACTTTATGTCGTGGGTTTCGGTAACGTTGATGTATTATGATCATGAACACACTCAAGCTTTTCCTTTAGGATTTCAATTGTGCATTCTAAAGCATATGTTTCATATCCCAAGCAAATGAGAATAAATTACTCAATAAAATACATGTGGACTTATGTAGAGCACATGTTTCATGTATAACACTAGTCAATAAAAGATTTTCAATAAGGTTATTATTGGCTCACTACACTACAAGACACAATGAATCTTATAAAGATATGTGAGCAATGTCAATTTCATGTTCGATAGGTACACCAACCGGCCAATCAATTGCAAACAATTCCATTATTGTGGCTATTTACAACATGGGAAATTGATATAGTCGGACCCTTATCAAGGGCAACTAATGGGTACAAATTTATGTTGGTGGCTGTTGATATATTTACTAAATGGATCGAATCTAAACCAGTAACTACAATTAGTATGTTAGTAGCAAAAAAGTTCTTTACGAAAAATGTAGTGACTTGTTTTGGTGTACCTAATCAACTTATTACTAATAATAGATCACAGATTCACAATGGTTTGTTATAGGACTATTGCGATGAAATAGGTGCAAAGATTTGTTTCACTTCTATTGCTCAACTACGTAGCAACGGAACCGTTGAACGTGCTAATGGTTAAATCATATAAGGCATGAAAAAAAGACATTGAAAGTCTCAAAGTACGGTTGGGGGATCGGTTAGAAGAGCTCAATTTAATGCTTTTGGTCTTACACATAATGACCAATGGAGCTACTGGCATGTGCGGAGACAAGGGGGGACGAGTAGGGGCATGGCCCCCATATGAAAGTTTTTCCCTTAGGCCATGTTTTTTTAGGCTTAGGTTTTTTTTGGCTTATAATTTAAACCCAGTTTTTAGGCTTAAATAGCTTAAAAGCAATTAGCTTTTATACGTGGCAGAGGTGGGTAATTTTGTTCTAATTTCAATGGTATTAGTCTAATACCAACCCTTAATAAGTCAAAAATTACTTCTCCAGTTGATTTTGGCTTTTAGTTATATGAATGATTATGGCTTTTGAAAAAGTTAGTTAAAAATCCATCTATTTGTTTAGGCTTTCACTTTTTTAGATTTTAGTTATATGAAAGATTATAGCTTTTAAAAAAATCTAGTTAAAATCCATCTATTTGTTTAGACTTTGGTATTTTTGGATTTTAAGGTGGTGAAAAATCCCACTCATACCGGGTCTTAGTATCCACTGATTAGTTCTCTAGTTATCTAGTGTTCAAGAAATTTTGGCCCCTCTTGAGTTAGGACATGAAGTCCACAAGGCAGCCAACTTCCCAAGTGTTGCTATAGATTATTTGGATTTAATATGGATTTTATAAATTTATTGGATTTTTTGGATTTATTTATTATTTTTAAATATGGTTTATTTTTAGAAATTATTTAATAATGATAAAGTTTAAATAAAGTTTTATCAAAAATATTTTATTTAAATTCCAAATATCTCAAAATATTTTCTAGAATTTTACTAGAATTTAACCGATGTTTTTACTATTTATTTTGGTTTAAACCATTTTCTAAAATTATTTTAAATGGAAAATCTTTGAAAAATGTTATGAACAGCATTGTACCTAGCCCAGTACTATGTGTCGGCCTGGTTCAATTAGTCCGCCGCAGCCCACCTTACGAAACCCTAGCGTCATCATCATTGGATCTCGATCGAACGGTTGTAGGTGATCTTGAACACTATCGTTAGTAACTATTGGATCAAGTTTGGATGTATTGGATTGATCGTGATGGTTTGGGATCCTAAGAGCTATGTCCGTTAGATCAGGTGGCGTGTTCAGTTTGGATTGTGCTACGTCACCCGCAAGGAAGACTGTCGGATCGGGACACGTGTCTCACACGTGGTCATCGTCTCCATCGGGAGCTCGGGATCCACCGCCATCTTGGCATGGGACTCCTTCATCGGGTAGAACGTGGATGTTGAGACTTTAAATAGGATCCGGGACCCTGTCCGAGGATCACCAAAGCGTGCCGCACTTGTAGTCTTAGCTAACGTCATCCGAGAAGCCATCATTGAAGATTTGCAGCTCGCCAGATTTGGAAAGTCTCGCCGCCATCAAGTTTTGTGTGAATCTCATTGGAGTGTGAAAAGAGTTTTCAGGAGTTAAAGAAGCACCTAACTACAACACCAGTGTTATTGTTGCTAGATATTCAGAATAGTTTTGATATATACTGTGATGCTTCTAGGCATGGTCTTGGATGCATATTGATACAAAATGGCAAGGTTGTTGCATATGAGTCAAGACAATTAAGGCCGCATGAAGAGAATTACCTAACGCATGATTTAGAATTCACTGCCGTAGTGCATGCTTTGAAGTTGCGGCGTTATTATCTCATTGGTAATAGATGTGAGATATATAAGGACCACAAGAACTTAAAATATATCTTTACTCAGTTGAATCTCAATATGAGACGATGTTTGGAGTTGATAAAAGATTATAATGTTGGAATCCATTATTATCCTGAAAAAGCTAATGTGGTAGCTGATGCCTTAAGTCGTAAGAGCCACAATGCTAATGTGCTAGTGTTAAACGATCAATTGGAATTATGCAAGAAATTTCAGAAGTTGAAACTGTAAGTTGTTCCAAAAGGATTTCTAGCTACTTTAGAAGTAAAGTCGACTCTAGAAGATCAGATCAAAGAAGATTAGAAGCATCATGAAAAGATCAATAGAATTAAGTCTAAGAAGAATAAAGGCTTAGCCAAGGATTTTACTTTGGATGGTAAAGGTACTATTTAGTTTAAAGGTCGAATTAATGTGACAAAAAAGAAAGAGCTTAACCAGTTGATTCTTGAGAAAGCTCATGATTCAAAGTATTTGATTCATCCAAGAAATGCCAAGATGTATCAAGATCTTAAGAAAAGGTTTTGGTGGCCTAATATAAAGCGTGACATTGATGAGAATGTTGCTCTATGTGATGTGTGTCAAAGAGTAAAGCCAACGCATCAGAGACCTACGGGTTTGTTACAGCCACTAAAGATTCCTGAGTGGAAGTGGGAGGAAATCGATATGGATTTTATTACAAGTTTGCCTAGAACCCAAAGTGGTTATAATTCCATGTGGGTTATCATTGATCGTTTGACCAAGGTTGCTCATTTCATACCAGTTAAGACTACTTATTCATGAGATCGGTTGGTGGAGCTATACATATCAAGGATTGTGTGTTTGTATGGTGCCAAAGAAGATAGTATCAGATATAGGTACCTAATTTACCTTGAGATTTTGGGATGAGTTACATGAAGCAATGGGGACTCATTTGAATTTCAGTACAGTGTATCATCCACAGATAGATGGTCAGACTGAGAAAGTTAATTAGATTTTAGTGGATATGCTGAGAGCATGTGCATTAGCTTTTGAAGCTTTATGTGGTCATCCCTGTCATACTCCATTGAATTGGAATAAGATAGGAGAGTGTTTGGTGTTTGGGTCTGATATTCTTAAGGAAGCTAAAGAGCATATTGCTATGATCAAAGAGAGGTTGAAAGTGGCTCAATCAAGATAGAAGAGTTATGCTTATAATTGTCATCGAGAGTTGAGTTTTGATTTAGATGATTTTGTGTATCTCAGAGTCACCCCTCTTAATGGACTTAAAAGGTTTCATGCTAAAGGAAAGTTTGTGCCAAGATATGTTGGTATGTTTAAAATCTTAAACCGTCATGGAGAGGTTGCTTATCAGTTAGAGCTGTCGCAGTCATTGGTAGCTATACATGATGTGTTCCATGTGTCATAACTTAAGAAGTGTCTTAGAATGCCAATAGCACAGACATCATTAGAAGCAATTGAGCTGTAGGAAGATTTAACTTATAAGGAGTAGCCAATTAAGATTCTGGATATGGTGGAGCGTAAGACCAGAAACAAGTCAATTCACTTTTGCAGAGTTCAATGGAGTAATCATTCAGAAAATAGGGTTACCTAAAATCATGAGGAAGACTTGAAGTCATAATTTCCTAACCTATTCTTTAGTGAGCCCTAAATCTTGAGGTCAAGATTCTATTAAGGGGGAGATTTGTAGCATCCTAATTTTTGGATTATTTGGAGTTAATATGGATTTAATGAATTTTTTGAATTTATTGGATTCTTCTGAAATTTATATAGATTTGTTTATTATTTTTGAATATGGCTTATTATTGGAAATCATTTAACTAATGATAAAATTTAAATAAATTTTTATCAAAAACTTTATTTAAGTTCCAAATATCTCAAAATATTTTCTAGAATTTTTCTGGAATGTTTTTGATATTTTTACGATTTATTTTGGTTTAAACTATTTTTGGAATTATTTTAAATGGAAAAGGCTTTGAAAAATGCTGTGAACGATGATTGGGCCCATCTTGTATAGCCCAATACTGTGCATGTTGGCCTGGTCCTGTTAGCCCGCAGCCCACCTCGTGAAACCCTAGCATTGCCACTATTGGATCTTGATCGATTGGTTGTGGGTGATCTTGAACCCTAGCGGTAGTAACCATTTGATGAAGTTTGGATGCATTGGATTGATCGTGATCGTTCGGGACCCTAAGAGTTGTGTTCGTTAGATCAGGAGGCGTGTTCAGTTTAGATTGTGCCGTGTCGCATGCAAGGAAGACCGTCGGATTGGGACACGTGTCTCATGCGTGGTCATTGTCTCTGTCGAGATCTCAGACTCCGCCATTGTCTCGGCATGGAACTCCTTCACCGTGTAGAGCATGGACCTCGTTCGAGGATCACCAAAGCACACCACACCTATAGCCCTAGCTAACGTCATCCGAAAGGCCATATATGAAGAGTTGGAGCTCACTGGACTTGGAAGGTCTCGCCACCATCAAGTTTTGCATGGATCTAGTTAGATTTGCGGTCTCCGTCAACACCGGTTGCATTGCTGAGTTCGCCGTGTCAAGATCTACTAGATCCGGGAGTTAACATCGCTAAAAAGCTACTGTAACGCCTTCGAGCAGATCATCGTCTTCATGTCTAGTGAGTCACGCCGCCACGCTGTCACCGTTGTCCCTCACGTGCTTCATTAGCCGTCGGATCTGTAGCCAGCAGTTATGATAGCACCGTGTAGATGTTGCCCGGGGTTACCGCGTGTCTGAATCATCGTGTTGTCTTGCGGTCGATATTGGCTGTCCGATCTAGTATGGATAGGTAGGATCATGCCACGTGATATTGTCATGTGTCCGCGTTGCTGCAACCATTAGATTTGGATGGACGGTCATAAGTCTACACCAGATGTCATCGTTCGGGTTGTGCCACATGTTGCACCACTGCCGCACCATGCGTGCCAGCTTGTGTCAGCATGATGTTAGTGCTTGCATCATTTGGTTCATCAAATAGCAGATTGGATTCATAGTAGACCAATCTGTTCTGTGGACTTAGTCCATAAACTAGGCCACGTATCAGCTTCTGATTGGTCTAGATCGGGTGTTGACATAATAAATTGGTTTTTAAATATAAAAATAATTCAATTAATTCGGTATTTCCAATTCTCTGATTTTTAAGATTTTTAATATTTTGAGAGCCCGTTCTTCCTCATACAAGCTCTAATTGAGGTGATTTAAATTTTTAAAAATTTGTAAAATTGAGATATTTATAATGGTTAATTTTATTTGATTTTTAGAGTTTTTTTGTTTCTATTTTGGTATTTATTTAGTATTTTCTCTCATTACGCATAGATGTTGAAGTGCTCGGATCTTCCGAGGAGGAATCGTTGAATCAAAACCAAGGTCTATAATAGGAACAAGAACTTTCTAAAAAGGCAAGTTGTGCTTTGATCATATTGAACGTAGTTTTACAAAATTACTATATTAATTTAAATTATTGCATGTTATTTTATGTGTACAATTGTTTTCAAATAGTTTGGGATCTAGTTAATTTACCCGATTGAATTATACCCTACCTTGTCATTTATATGCTATAATTAATTGTCACCTAAGGATGGTTCATTACTACTTGGTTAATATTAGAAATCAATATGGGTTGGTTAGACCGTGTTTAGTATGCTTAGCCATGCCACGTATAACTCATGTCTATGGAATATCAATTTAATCTTGACTAATGGAATATGGAATATATTTATGAAATTTGTGTGTCAGGTGTTGTCACAAAATGATGTTGAGTTGTAGTGATGGAGTGGTTATGCAATGATGTTGATTTGTTGATAGTATGTGGTGCTTGGTAATCAACTGAGGTGGTAATCATTTAGATTGGGACAAGTGGTAACGGGCAGTGTGCCAAGGTGGGCTAGAAGGGCAGTTGGTTTGTGGAATTCTTGCTTCAGTCATCTTAAGGACTTAACATTGCAAGCTTTTAAACTGAGTCAAACATGCAACCACATGTCTAGAATGGGACAGACCTAGCTAATTAATTTGCAATGTTTTAGCTTTGGTACTACTAGTGGTGGCATGAGTTCTGACTTTATGGATCAACTCACATGGCGCAAGAGGGAGCCCTGTTGTGGTGGTGTAACCCTTTAGTGTTAAAACTTCAGCAGATAATACTGGATTAAGACAGAACTTTATAAAGACTTTGTCATGATCTCTCAGTGGCACATCAAAGGAAGTGTGCTAATGATGTTGTATAAAGAGACGATCATATCGTGTGGGTAAAGCGCATAACCTCTGTAGAGTGTAAAATCTATTCGGATAGTCGTGCTCACGGTATTGAGCAATGCTCAGGAATTACAGTCAAGGGTTAGATTTTATAAACTAAAAACTTGGATGGGAAGGCAGGATGCCATTTTAAAGTTTGGAACATGACTTAGGGTTAGATGCCATGTTTACTTGAGAAATAATTGTAAATTACTTATTATTGTTATTTGTGTTATTATCTTTTTCAATCTACTTATTGTACTCATTCATAAATGTTGCTTTATTGCAAAATAACCATGTTAGCCATTCCATTGGAATAAGCCTTGCATATAGTTATGTTAGAATTGCATTCTGTGCATAATTTGTCAAGTGCTTTAAATACTTACCCTTGCCAACAACAAACCACCAGTTGAGGAGTCTACACCAGCTTTGGAGGAGGAGTATTGGGAGGAAATGAATGTTTAGGGTGCAAAACTTGCTACTTGCTTATTGTATACTAAGGGGTCATTTACGTTTTCCATTACATTGCATTTTAGTTTAATGTTTTAGTTTAGCGCTACATGGTATATTCATGTAAATTTGACCATAAGGTCAGTCAATAAGTTAATATATAATATATGAAGCCTTTTATTATATTTTCACTCTGTATGATTATGATATTTATCTATGTTGAGCCTGTGTACATTAGCGTGATCTTGGACTAGGGCGGTATGCATAGAGGGTCCAGATTTGTATATTGCATCCCGATTGCCTTCTATTAAAATAAAAAATCTGTAAAAGAATCTCTTTCCTTTCTTCCTTATTTACCTACACTATTTTAAAAAAGTCCTTATCTACATACTAATAGGGAGTAAAAATTGAAGGTATCCAAACATGAATGAGTGTATGTGTCATGACTCTAGTTGTATGTACATTTTCTAGTTCAAGTAAATTATATAAAGAAGTTGGAAATAAAAATGTCTTAGACATTGTGGCACAAAATATTGTAATTTGAATAAAAATTTCAATAAAAATGTTGCATCGCAACTTATATAAATTCAAAATTAAAAAGTCTGAAGATTATGGTATCCAAACATATAAAAATACAAAAATAAAAATTCTAAAAAAATCATGGTGTGGAAATATCTAAATTTTAGCTTCTAAAAAAATCCAAAAATTTCACTTTCGAAATATAAGCATTTTTGGGCATTAATTTTACAAAAATTGTGGAATAAGATTTAAATTTATCATTCTTCCAAAAGGTCAAATCTATAAAATTTTGGAATGTAGACTATACGAAAAGTAGTTGGACATATATAAGAAAAAAAGACAACATATTGGGTGCAATATACCTTTAAGGTGCAACAACTACGTCGGTTGAGGCACCAAATAAACACAAAATAATAATGAAAGAAGTCATGATGTAACTCTCAATTTACTCTACTTATTTACAAACTATCAAGTTTAAATTCATTTTGTGTCTGAATACTACTATTCATCTGAACTTATCTTTTTTATTTCTTCTACCACACTTTGAGTTTGAATTTCAAATTATAATGGGAGTTGCAACATTGGATAGAGGATATCAATAATATTTTTAGGATTTATTTATGTTGATTTGCTGCCGCAATCAACCTGAAGGATCGAGATGGAAAACAGAGGGGTGGTGAATGGTCACAAACAAAATTTTCTCCACAAAATACTCTAACTAAGACCTCGAAAAAATCACGCAAAAGAAATCATGAAAGACCCGAATGACTTGACAACTATGTGTACCCCTAACTTACATAGATGAGAACCATAGAATATGTGAGGATTTTTTAGTCACAATCTTGGTTGTCAAGTATTCAAAATAAAAGGAATCAATTCCACTCTTGCTTTTAGAAAGGAGATTGAGTCAAATCACAAAAGTCACTTTCAGAAAAGCAAAAGCAGAATTTTCAAAAACTATCCTCACATGGAGCAGGTGGTTGGTGAAATTCTTGTATAAAAATCAGCAAAAATCAAATATAACAGACTGTCAGGAACTTTGAGCAGAAAGTTTGGGGCTCGGTTTTCACTTCATGGCGCCCAAACAGTATGACCAGTAGATTCCAAAATTTTTCTACAGATGGATATGAGAGACCCTCACATTCTCCAATAAGAATTAATTAAAAATTATTTTTATATATTTTTCTAAAAATAAAAACTGACTACTATACGAAGAACAAGTTCTAGACAGAGATGTAACTTGATAGAAAACTTGATCTCTAGTCTATCCTAGAGTGCAAAAGAGATATAAAACCATATAAACACACTCAAGACATTCAAGATCAGCAGTATTTAGAAGAAGGGAAGGCAAATCCAAATTGAAAGAAAGTAAATTGCGAGAAAGTAAATTGCAGGAATTTAAATGCTGAATTTAAGACATAAAGTAAATGCATAATTTAAATTCAAAATGAATGAAAAGATTTGCATTTCTAGAAGGAGGAGGTTTACAAAGTCTCATAACAAGGTGGGCAAAACTAAAAGGAGCACAAAGACCTCTACAACCTTCAAGGGGAGGAGGCTACCCCTCCACCGCTATTTATACTACTCTTGGGCCACCTACCACCCTTGGATGAGTCCCTCAACCCTAGAGCACTCATCTAAGCGCTAGGATTAACCCACTCATATAGCCATGCAAGGTTTAACCCAAAACCCACACACATAACGGGTTTTCTTGGTTTTCAAAGTATACTACCTAGACCCACTAACCTATCAACTAGACCACAATCCGACAGCCTTCCTTGATCCGCGCGGCATCTAACTAGTATCTCCTCCTTTTCTTGTCTTCTTGGCTTGCCCAGACTCCATCTCCGATCATCTTCCGATGATCTCCCGACCATCTAGACCTCCGACACTCCTCGCCTAGTCTCGGTCATCCTCCGCCTTACCATGATCTAGCAGCGTCGCCCTGCAACCGTCAAAGACAAGGAAAAACCTTTCACATAGCAATGCCCACAATGATATTCAATGATTTTCTCAAAATCATCAATCAATCATAATTTAAGCTCAAAGGTCAGGTACGCTACTGTGGTCAGAGTAATCGAAAACAACCAACACGCAAATTGCTTCAAATCAAAAATCCAATTTAAATCAAACTCAATTTCAAATAAAATCAAGCTCAAATCTAGTCAATTACTCATCACACATAAGTATAGACCTCCACATGATCTTTCACAACCAGATTGCGTCAATTGTAGCATAAGGTTGGGTTGCAATGGAACTGATATAGGTTGCCAAGGAAAAATAGTTTTTAACTATATTACTGAATTTACATAAATTAAAGTGTTCAAAGTGTAGCCGGTGTAGAAGCATGTGTTGATGACTAGTTAGATCTAATTCCTCTTCGGTTGTACTTGTTATCTGTATCGTGTTGGAGCATTGGCTTATTGTTATGCCATATTTCTTCGGTGAGTGTCATCTACTTGGCTCGCATGTCCAAATCATGTTTCCACCCTTGGTTACCTGATGCAGGTTGTTGGGTCCCGATCTTTTGATGAGAAGGTTTACTTCGATTTGTGAAAATGAGTCTTGTGATCTGGTACCAATTGTACATGACTAATATACCAAACAATAACTGAACCAACTATAGGATTATTATCAACCTAGCTAGAAGCTTAATCGACACGATCACGAAGTTCAACTATGAGGAGGGACGATTATATGTCAAATGTGATCATAACACCACTAAAGTACTCGGATCTTATAAGAACTCCGGGTTAAGCGTGTTTGGACAAGAGTAGTAATAGGATGGGTCCTTGTGTGATGTTAAAAACGTTCGAATCCAATCACAATTCTGAAATTGAGCATTCTTGGGCGAGAGTAGTATTAGGACATGTGATCTCCTAGGAAGTCTCCTCTAATTTAGTGTTTTTAAACTGCCAGCTAGCCAAAAAAGCTAATGATAATATTATCAGTGGCGGTTTTTGGCTAGAACTGCCACTGATAATATTATCAGTGGCAGTTCTAGCCAAAAATCACCAGTGATAATCTTCAATTATTAGTGGCACTATATCAGTGGCGGTTCGAAAACCGCCATTGATGGCAGTTACAAATCGCCACTGATGTGTATTTTTCTAGTAGTGTTAACATATTTTAGTTCTGGGTGAAGTTTCTCAGTGGATAATTATATTACCACTTACCACTTAAGACTTGTTTGGATAAAGGAAATCTCGATGAAATTTAGTTGGACATATTCAAATATAAAGAAACAAAGTTTTCTCCTTGATGCAAAAACGTGTAGAATTCATGTGGGTTCTAGGAAAACAAACATAAAGAAAGAGGAAATTCTAAGATAGTAATATTAATTTGCTTAAGAACAGAACGTTTGAAATCCATAAATTATACAATTAATTTAGTTATGATGTTCTAACTGGATTTCCTACTGAATCTCTGCTTTTAGATGAGCTATAGAGGAGGATATGCTTAATAAGGGGCCCAATTTATATCTTGTCCATGCATGGACTACAACAATCTCATAATATTTAGCAACTTAGCCCAAATCTAAGCACACTTGATTCTATAGGGTTTCAAAAAGGGAGTATGCATATTGGACTAGTCACAATAAAGAGCAAAGTATACAGGAAGCAAGTAATACTAACATCGCCAACGAAGTCAATGATATACTAGATAATATTGATTATTCTTCTGATGAGTACGTGTTGCATAATGACAATCTGCAATAGATGCTGCATGATGTAGAAGGGAATCATGATGAGAGAGAGTATGGTAAATTCTGAGATTTGATGGATGACTTGGAGAAATCTTTGTTCCTAGGTTACAAATCAAAATGCACAAGGTTGTCATCCGTACTTGAACTACTAAAATTGAAGGCAAGCAACAGTTGGTTTGATAAGAGTTTCACGGTGCTGTTAAGTCTGTTAAATGACATGCTTCCAGAGGAAAACAAGTTGCTGACAACAACCTATAAAACCAAGAGGGTTCTTTGTCCCTTGGGAATAGAAGTAGAAAGAATACATGTATGTCCGAATGACTGTATCCTGTACCATAAAAAGTACACAGACTTGCATGTATGTTCGATGTGCAACGCATCATGGTACAATTGTAAGAATCAACCAGATAATGATGGCGAGGACATCAAGGTGAAGAAAGCACCTCCTGCTAAGGTGACGTTGTATCTGCATGTAATTCTCCATCTGAAACATTTATTTGTTAATCCAAGGAAGGCAAATTGCTGCGTTGGCACTCAGAGGAGCGTAAAAATGATGGAATACTAAGACACCTTACTGATTCTTCCCAGTGGAGAAATATCAATAGAAGGTTTGCAGAATTCAGTGCGGAATCGAGGGATATAAGATTTGGATTGAGTACAGATGGAATGAATCCTTTCGATAATATGAGCAACTGACATAGCACTTGCTCGTGAATCTCTCTATCTACAACCTTCTTCCTTGATTGTCTATGAAGTGAAAGTATATTTTGCTGTCCATACTTATCCAAGGGCCAAGGTAACCTGAAAACGACATTGATGTGTACCTAGCACCATTGGTGAAAGATCTTAAAATACTATGAGTTCCTAGGGTACAAGTATGGGATGTGTGCAAACGAGAGAACTTCACTTTGCACTGCCTGTTGTTCTACACCATAAATGATCCTGCCCTTATTAACCTGTCGGGCCAAAGTACAAAAGGAGCAAAAGTCTATACTCACTGTTTAGATGATATTGAGAGTGTGTGACTGAATCACTCATGTAAAACCATGTACATGCATCACCATAGGTTCCTTCAAAGGAATCACCCATACCGCAAGATGAAGAAATAATTCAATGGAAAGTATGGGAACGATTCAGCTCTAAGGCCTTTAAGAGGGAGAGCTATTTGTGATATGGTTAAGGATTTGGATATTGTTCTTGGAAAGGAACATAAATCTAGGACCCGTGAGAGGAGCACATGGAAGAAGGGATCAATATTTTGGAACCTACCTTATTGAGAGCATCTAGAAGTTTACCACTGCATCGACATCATGCACGTAGAGAAGAATGTATGTGATAGCTTGATTGGTCTCTTACTGAACATTAAGGGCAAAATAAAGGACGATATCAACGCATGGCTTGACTTAGTCGATATGGGCATTATACCGAGTTAGCACCAAAAGAGACTGATAAATGTCAAAAATACTACGAACCTGCTTGTTACACTCTGTCCAAAGCCAAGAGAACTAAACTGTGCCAGTGCTTGCATGGTGTGAAAGTTCCATCCGGTTACTCCTCCAACATAATGAGACTTGTTTTGATGTAAGATTTAAAATTAACTGGCATGAAGTCTCATAATTGTCATGTATTGATGACACAGATGCTCCCTTTTAGAATTAGAAGTATTTTACTGATCAAAATCTGGAAGACAATCCTAAGGCTATGTTATTTTTAACACAATCGCTCAGAAAGTTATCGATCCTGAACAACTGGATGCTCTGCAAGGTGGGGTGGTCATCACTTTGTATAATCTTGAGATGTATTTTCCTCTGTCGTTTTTCGATATTATGATCCATCTCATTGTTCACCTTGTGATGGAGATATAGGTGTGTGGATCCATATTCCTACGTAGATTGTACCCATTCAAGAGGTATATGGGAATTTTCAAATCATACATACGGAATCGATCTTAGCCGGAGGATAGCATTGTCGAAGGTTATGCAACCGAAGAGGTTGTCGAGTTCTGCATTGATTACATGGCTTAGATCGAACCTATAGGTGTGTCTCGATCTCGTCATGAGGGGAGACTCGAGGGTATTGAGACCATAGAAAGGAAAGCAATCATGCCTGATCTGGTTGCGTACGCTCAAGCCTATTTCACAGTTTTGCAACACATGGTTGTATTGTCCCCCACATATCAAAGGGCATAAGCACTGGCTAAGATAAGAGAATCCAGCGTGGTAGGAGTCTTAGATCATGAGACAACACAACCTTCAGTTCAACAAATGGTTGAAGAAGTGACCCAGCACTGGGAGCTCATCAGTTGATCATGATATGGTTGGCAAAAGGGCCAATATTTATAGTTGCCATATGAAAAGGATATGACTTAAATGGGTACATATTTTACACTAGAGATTAGGATATGAAGAACACAAACTAGAATAACGGTGTCCGCATTGATGCATTCAATACCACTAGGTTGATGAGAAACTCCTACTATGGGTTCATAGAGAAGATTTGGAAGCTAAACTACATACCATTAAGATCCCCTTATTTTAATGTTGTTGGGTCCACCTCTAGCAAGTGAGGGTTGACAAGTACGGCATCACTACTATAGACCTCGAATGTGTCGAATATCAAGATGAATCGTTCATACTCACTAATCAAGTTGTTCAAGTCTTCCATATAACAAATCTATCTAACAAGAAGTGCCACGTAGTTCTTCAGAGGAAAAGGAGGATTGTCAAAGTTGAGAATGTAGTAGATGAGGAAGAGAATAATCAATTTAATGAGTTGCCTCCCATCGAAAATGCCATCACGGTCCAAGAAGAATAACCTAAGGAAGCTAGCTACACACGTGTCGATCATCATGAAAGGCTAATTTTCATACAAAAAAAATAAGCAAGTGGAGTTATGAGGAGGTGTCATCATATTTATTTGTCATGTGTAAAATGCTAAATTTGTAAGCAAGCAGATGATTGTGATGAACTTTGCAAAACATATAGTGCATATCTATATTTATTGTGATCAATTGCTAACATACTAACCTTTATGATTTTGGAGTATAAAATCAACTTGAAATTCTATTAAAAATATTAAGAGAAAATTGTCAGTGTGATCCAAAAGTTAATGCATCTATAGCCCAAAGGCAACTGCACTTGGAGTTTTACTTTTGTCAGTTGTAATATAACCATCATAAATGGTTATAAACTATAACCGTCTGTGATATAAACATCACAATGGTTCTATTATAGAACCGTCTGTGATATGCATACTGAAGGGATACAAGTAGGCTACGCTATTGCACAATTAAAATTTTTCTACCTCATAAATTAGGAAACCACACAAGTATATGATCATGGATCGTTACCACTAGACGGCAAAGGCATGGAAGGAAGTTGATGTAGCCCAAATCAACGGTTCGCGTCTAGTTGCGATGGTCAATCTTCCTCGTGTGGTGGTCGATCGTCTGTCATGATCAAGGTCGCAAGAGCAAAGAACACCTCTACAGGTATCCACACGTTCGGGAAAGGAATGCCGTGCGACGGTGTGCTAGCACCGACGCGTAAAGGAAGGCTCAAGTGGTGACGGCTAGGGTTTCGGTGGCTGCGCTATGTCTGATCTCTCTAGATTGCAACCGCGAACCCTCTTTTAAATAGCTGTCCCAACCCCTGCAGCGACACCCTACATTAGGGCCCAACTGAAAGTCAAAGCCCACTTGGCCCATTAGTGATGGATCCAATCCGTACCACTATATTCCAACCTCTTAAGTGTGTGACCCTATAGGTTCACATACACTCAGACATGGTTAGAGTACCCCTATTGATCATTGAATACTCCTACTCAATCATCGGGTACACCCACTTACTCGACCATCGAGCATTCGACCAATAGTCGATAGCGATCCCTAACAGGACTTACCGACTCCTGAGTACATGTAAAGATCAGACGAACCTCAACAATGTCCTATATGCATTTCCTTTTGCCTCATGATATCGGTCAAACCCAAGACGAGTCGTTGTCATCCTTGTTTGGATGGCTCGATCACTCACTCTTTCTCGATGACATGACTCGGGTTCCCTGAATACATCGAGTAACTCTTTACTCGAGTAGCATGGCCATACATTTTTTGGAATCCGATTACTCGAGAGGCCTAGAGATATCTCTCTCGTTGTATGGATGGGCAAATCCTATCTTGATCGATCACGCCTCACAACATGTTTCATGACAAACCTGAAAGCCATCTTTATAACTACCCAGTTACGGAGTAGTGTTTGATGACCCTAAAGCAAGCCATTACGCATTTTGATTACATGCAACAATCTCAAGTTGAATGATATAGCATACACATTGTATATGAGACCAACTGATGACATGAAAGAATACAACGTTCTCGCAGTGTCTCATAATGTGTCAATAACCAACATCATGTTCTCTAACATGTGACCATATGATTGGTTTGATATCTCCATATCTATGACCTGTAAAACATGGCCATCAACCAATATATATGCTAGTCTACTTATATGTGTCCTTATATGATTACCGACTAGGGATAACTTGAATAATATCAATATATAGAAAAAGTTTCACGAACAAGTCACTTACTTGTTGATTAATCCAATAGATATTTATTCAAAGGACAAACAATTATATTGTTCCATAAATATAAGACATGATACAATTATCTCTATGATTGCCTCAAGGGCATATCACCAACACATACATCACAGACAGTTCTAAACTATAACGGTCTATGATACAAACATCACTGCATTTATTCTATAATTGTGCGTGATGTGTATACTAATGATGGTTCGAGTATAGAACCATATGTGATAAGTACATATCGTAGATAGCCCTATAATAGAGCCATCTATGACATCTTTAGTATATATATTCCTACAGTTAGAACCGCAGTCCTCAAACACCATTGAGACTCCCCATAGCCCATGCCCTTTAGCCTCCTCTTTTTCCTATGCGCCACCGTCCTCGAGCACATGGCGCCCATCCTCGACCACGGCGCCATCCTCGAGCCCGTCTGTTGCCGTCCCTGAGCTCATGCGTCGTCCTTGAGCATGTGCACCACCGTCCTCAAGGCCTTGCACCGTCGTCCTCCTCGAACCCATGCGTCGCCGACCTCTAGCTCGTGCGCCCTCCTCCCAAAGGTAATCTTGTTTTTGATTTTTTGTACATGGGTCACCCTTGGTATTTATAATCTTGTCTTTATCTTTTCTTATATAAAGTAGGATGCGTGTATTTTTGTATCATGGTTTCGATTTGGATCATGGTCAGTAAGGAAAAATCCTAGATGGATGTCAAATAAGAGTTCTTTCAAACCAACCTGATGGGTGACCAAGAATTTGTCCAGTTGACTAGCCAGTGTGTGTATCTTTCTGATCACTTCAAAGATATGTCTTCTCGTGAAAAATACTATCTTCATTATCTATAGCTTGATATTATTCCAAAGAACAATAAATTGTTATAGGAATTTGAGATGTACCAATGGGTTAGCATACTCTATTCTGCTTATTTCAACTCCTTTAGGCCCATCAACAAAAGATTACCCCTGTGGTATACATTCACTACACCAGATTTGAATATTCCATCTATCTCTATTATGTGGAATCAAGCACATTGGCCTCAAAGTACTTGAGCATAATTCAGCATAGTAAATTCAAGATGCATCGAGACGAAGTTCCAGATGGTGATAACTTTCTTCGCTAAAGAAAGGAACCAAAATAGGTCATAATAATCACGCATGGCCTATGCACTAGAACTAAAGGGTAGATTAGCAATTGCCTACGAACTAATTGATGATCGGTAGATGCTAAAGACAGTATAATTCATGAGAAGTCCACAAGAGTGCCACATTGTCCCCTCAGATAGACGTATAAGGCGGCACATTTGCCGTCGACAACATACAGGTAATACATATATCTGCAATGCTCCATAGATAAAATTTATTGGACATCTTAGCTAATTGTGTACCACTATGTAGGAGGCCACATTGTGCAAGCTTCAAGTGAGGCTTGTCGATAGCTCTCTTACCCTGTAGGCTGGTTAGGGGCGCACGTATCCAACCAATGAAGGGACAACTATTCATGGTCATCCGGTAGCACTGGGTTATATGAAGGTCACTATGGACTACATGAATGAATCATTCAAGCCCATTCTACTGGAGATGCCCCCAAATAATGAGATCGTGATACTAGAGGATGCCGTTGACACATTCATCCAGTGGCGCAAGAGGGACATCTTCATTGACGACCATCCTCCAGCACCAGAGTGTCGGGACCCGAATATGCAAATCCGGACCCTCTGTGTATACTGCACTAGTCCAGGATCATGCTAGTGCACACAGGCTCAACATTAGTGAATATCACAATCATACACAACGTATATAAGATAAAAGACATAATATATTAAATATTACCAATTGTATGACCTTATGGTCAACTTACTTAACAATGCCTCACAAGGTGAACAACCAATTGAACTACAAACGGAATGAAGACGTGAGGTAACCCTCGGTATACCACAGCAACCGACAAGGCTCGCACCCTAAACATTCGTCTCTCCATGGTACTCCTTCTTCAAAGATCGATGATGTTTGTAGGCAAGGGTGAGTACACCAACACGTACTCAACAAGTTGTGTACAGAATGCAATCCTATCATAGCTATATTCAAGCTTATTCCAAAGGAAAGGCTAACAATGGTTATTTGCAACTAAGCAGCATTTATAAACAAGTACAATATATAGATTGAAATGACAGTAAAACAAATAACAGTAATAGATAGATTCAGTATTTCTCAAGTAAACCAAGTTTCCAGTCCAAAGTCAAGATTCAATTTTTCATGGCAACCTGCCATCCATCCCAAATTTTCAAAAAGTCTAAACCCTTGACTGTAATCCCCGAGCATTGCTCAATACCGTGAGCACGGCTATCCGAATAGATTGTACACTCTGCAGAGGTTATGCACTTTACCCACATGACATGATAATCTCTTTTGTGCCTGGCCATTAGCACACTTCCTTTGGTGTGCCGGCAGAGAATCATGACAAAGCCTTTACAATGTTACTGTCTTAACTCGGTACCACCGCTAAGGTTTCAACATGAAGGGTCGATAACCACAACAGGCCCCTCTTGCGCCATCTGGGTTCATTAAAAGGATGAACCACCCCACCTTTGGTAGTATCAAAGCTAAGACATTGCAAGTTAGTCACTAGGCGCCTCATATGAACATGTGGTTACATGATTGACTTAGGTCAAAGACTACTTAAGGTGTCCTTATTGTTTGATCAAAGCAAGACATACACATACCCTCCGCCCATCGGGCCCACCACATAACGCCCTTGCCACTTGCTTCACCCAAAATCATAACTACCCCAGTTGATTACCAAGCACCACGTGCCATCAACAATTCAATATCGTTATGCGTGACATCCATTGCCACCACAACTCAATCTCATCGTGTGACCACATGACACACAAATTCATAACATTGTTCCATATTCCATTAGTCAAGATTATTTATCAAAGATTCAAGTACATGTGATGATGTGGCATGGCTAAGCATTCTATTCCGGTCTAACCATCCATGTTGATTTCAGTATTAACCAACTATAGTTAACCAACCTAAGGTGACAAGTGGATCATGGCATACAAATATCAAGGTAGGGTGTAATTCAAAAGGGTATAATACCTAAATCCCAATTTAGGTTGAAATCATTTGTACTCATGAAATAACAAGTGATAAGGTAAATCAAAATAGCATGCAATCTAATTTATGGGTGCAACATGATCAAAGCACAACTTGCCTTGGTTAAGCTCCTGGTATTGCTCTGAGGATTGCTCTTGAATTAATAATTCCTCCTTCGAAACCTCGCTCAGTTCAACGTCTATGCGAATCGAGAGAGAAAGCAAATAAACACCAAAACCAAATAGCAAATGAACTCGAAAATTCAAATAAAATCTACCATTGAAAGATCTCAATTTTACAAATATTTTGGGATTTGAATCACCCAAATCGGAGTTCATATGCTAAAGTTATCGCAATTTGAAGTTTGAAAAATCCTGAAAATTAAACCCTAATTCATAAATCCGAATTTTGTCGAATTATTTTTATAAAGGAAATTCCGATTTTTCCCGCCGATCGTACGGACGAGACGTGGCCGATTATGGGCCGTTCATCCTTGGATCAATGGCCAGAACTTACCCGGCGAAAGCGGCAGTACACAAAGCGGCGTGGATGATCCGTGACGCGATGTCGATCCGACGGCTGATATCTTCCCCGATCGGTGATGGCTGGCGGCGGTGCTAAGCTATCGGAGACGAAGACGACGATCCTCCCTGCGGTGCTCCGGTGCTTCCCGGCGGGGAAGCGTTAGCGAATCCGAAGCGGCGTGAGGTGCTGAGCTCGAATCCGACTTCTCCTCGGTGGTTGAGTGCCTGGTGGCAAAACCTTGGCGCAAGTACTTGGCGGCTTCCGTACTCGTGACCGAGACCACCTCCGTGCTTCTACGGCGATGACGCAACAATAAAGAGGTGCAAAGACTTGTGGTGATCCTTGGGGAGGGGGTCCGGGGCTTAAATACTCGGTGGTGGCGCGGAGAATAAGGAAGGAAGAGCGGCGGCGGAGAAATCCAACTCGGAGATGGCGGCGCTGCATCCGACTCGAACACGATGACGCACGACCGGTCGATCAGCGTCCAACGGCTCAGATCACACTAGGGTTTCCGAATCGTTACGCTGGGCCGGGCCCGTTACTGTTCACAATAATTTCTTCGGATTTTCGATTTAATCCAATTCAATAATTTGTTTTGATTTTTTTAAAGTGATAAAAATACTCTAAAATTCCCAGAAAATTCTCAAAAATACTTTGAGACATTTTGGTCTTAAATAAAATATTTTCACAAAAACTTTATTTTGGGTTTAGATATTTATAATTAATCTTCAATAGAAAGTAATATTGTTTAATTCAAATTAATTCAAATAAATCTCAGAAGATCCAAATAAATTCAAAAAATTTATAAAAATCATAAATGGCAATAAAATAATATTAATTAATTGGAAAGCTAAAATTTTGGGATGTTACACGAGCAACATACGAGAACATGATCCACCTACTACTAGGGGTCACTACAAGAAAGCAGAAAAAAAATTAAGTGGGCCAAAAACCCACAATTTAGGTTGTAACCACAATTTAAGTTAAATTGTGGGCAAACCGTCAATTTATTTCACTAATTTAACTCGACGAAATTAATCAATTAAATTCGTGGGTACCACAATTTAAATTAAATAAATGGGTTCTGAAAAACCCACAATTTAATCTGTTAAATTTGGGCTAAAAAACCCACAATTTAGTGTTAAATTAGTGGGCAAAACCCACAATTTAACAACTAAATTGTAATTTGAAAAAACCCACAATTTAGGCGCTAAATTAGTAAATTTAATAAACCCACAATTTAGCGACTAAATTTGTGGGCTCAAAACCAATTTAACCGCTAAATTGTGGGTTTTAAATGGCTCACTTAATTTAGTCATCATTCATACAAAAAATTGTAGCCAGCGTGAAGCGATCGCCTATTTCTACATATGTATCCAAGCCTCCGTGACGACGGGCCTCCACTCGCTCAAGCGAAGTTAGCCTTCTTACGAATTTGGATCATAATTCAACAAAAACTAAGTCACCGAAATATACAAAATTTCGGCATGACCCCTCTAGTAAATAGGACATCCACTCAGCAGACAAAAAACATTTGCATTTATAATATACTAGTTCAATGCCCGTACGTTGCTACGAAAAATAAAATTGGTAACAAAACATAAAGGTAAGTGTGGAGCTGCTATGGGAAAAACTGTCTAACAATACAAGTTTAAACAGGCAACATGTAAATAAAGTAAATGTGGTTCACGGCTGCCCTCTGTGGTAACCATGTGACATATTTAGAATTACTATGAAACCATCATGCTCAGGATTCAAGAACAAAAATAAAGCTCTCACCACTTCAAAAGAAAAAAAAATGTGTAGACAATGTCAAGTTGCCAACAAACCTCAAGATCAGGGAGAGCTCGATCTGCTTGAAATTGGTAGAATGAATGCCGAAGAAGCTTTTCTGGATCACCATCCTCGCAGCGCATTTGATTTAACAACATATTGTAGCTCAAATGAAAAGCACTAATCAAGAGGAGGATAATCATGTGGGATGGGAGCCATCAAAATAGGAAAAAAGAAGTGCACTTAAACAACTAGAAGAAACATAATAATACAACAGTGAAAAACAGCAAATGAGAACTTAAGCACTGATTTCAGGATGCAAGAAACTCAAGATTTCAGGACGCAAGAAACTGGCATATCATACATGGATGACATTATCTACAGTACTTATTAGGATTGATCTGGCTACCGTCTTAAGCATAGTGTTAACCAAGTGACTCATGAGTCTGGGATTGCCAATCACAGTCCAAGTCCTATGTTCTGGTTTTTCCATTCAAATCATGCAGCTGGGGATTGATCTGGCTACCGTCTTAAGCATAGTGTTAACCAAGTAACTCATGAATCTGGGATTGCCAATCACAGTCTCAGTCCTATGTTCTGGTTTTTCCATTCAAATCATGCAGCCAGGCTGGATACTAAGTATGTTCTACAGATGGCAGTAGAAGCAAGGAATCCATGCTACGGACCTGTTCAAACTATCAGCACTTCCTTTCAGCATCATTTTGGCAGTTGAGGGTTCCATTTTTTCATCTACCATCAATATGCAGATACCACGCTGATCAACACCTCAACGACCAGCGCGGCCGCTCATCTGGATGTACTCTCCGCTTGACAACCATCTGAATCGATCTCCATCAAACTTTCTCACATTGGTAAACACAACAGCAGCATAATTCAACAAAAACTAAATCACCGAAATATACAAAATTTCGGCATAACCTCTCTAATAAATAGGACATCCACTCAGCAGACAAAAAAACATTTGCAGTTATAATATATATATATATATCAATCTCTTCAACCAAAAGAATTCCATTTCTTCATTGGCAAATAGGCCCCTTCCTTAAAATCATTATTTAAGGTACAATGATCTATTTGCAAAATTAACAAAGACAATAATAAGGTATTTCCATTAATTTATTCCCATATATTTACTAGCTATCATGTGTGTGTTGCTTTCATGTTCATATGCACACATACCAAGTAATAAATTTCTAAAATGAGAAACTACCTGTTGAAAAGTTGTACATTGACGAAAGAGAATAGCTGAGTAATCAGTTTACGTATAAAGAAGGATGGCACCTGCAGCAGACACAAATAAGGTTATTTAACTCACTTGGACAAAGCTATCAAATCCTCTCTCTAGTGAAGCTTACATAATTTTCACGCAACGTATCCATAAGCAAGTCCAGAAAATTGACAATGTTATCCTAATGGGAGTTCGATGGTGGTTGAGTGCCAACCCCAGGTGATTTTGAAGCTTTTCCAAGTTGTGCGCGTTTTGATTTTGGAGCCTGCATGTAATTTCAGGGGGTTACCAAATGATCCAGTTATCCTATGCAGCTGTTTCGAACAAAATCCCAAGGACACGAAGGTATACCTGAATGCAGACACTAAGAAGAGGTCATATTTCTTTTTTCAGATTATCTCTGAGCTGACCAAAGATCTTTTCGACACAGCAAATCAGTAATAACATACAGTGAATATTTTGACTCTACTGGTAAAAGGCAAATCAGTAATAACATACAGTGAATACATGGAATAGCAACCACTTCTGGGAAATAATTAACAGAAAGTGTAAACAGAGAAGATATTAATCAGCTATTGTCAATCAAAACCGCTTACAGAATTCATTTCAAACATTCTAGAAGATAAAAATAATATCGTTTGTGTTTGGTAAAAAAAAAGGTCAGCACACAAACAATCTTGGAGGAGTCTAAACTAAGTCACCGAAATGTACAAAATTTCGGCATGACCTCTCTTGTAAATAGGACATCCACTCAGCAGACAAAAAAACATTTGCAGTTATAATATATATATCAATCTCTCAAACCAAAAGCATAGAAAGCACTTACTCTAGTGGAATAGCATAAAATGCAAAAATCATGTCTACATTGCACACATTCATCAACTTGCCACACTTGATCATAAATTTAAATAGATTCTGCATTACAAGAAAAGAGAAACTTAATGAAAAATCGATAGCGGCGCAAACCCAAAACAATACCATCTTCAGCGACCTTATGGTAGTGTTGACAGTACGTATCGAAGTCAGTCTTGGTGTCTTTCTCCATAAACTTTACTACGAGGACGTTGTCATCACCAACTATTTTCTGTAGATGAGTCCTAGTGGTCAAACATAACAATCACAATCAACTGAGATTAACCTTCCAAATATGTGACACACACAACAGAGATATCAGCTTTTGAATACTAATGCAGCTAGAAAGATTAAACAATTCAGGAAGCAAGTTCAGGACTCCAAGTTACATACATAAGGTCCACCAGATGTTACTGAATGACCACATCGTGGAGGCGGAGATTGTCCTGGGATCTTCAATTGTGTCCAACCTGGTGTCTCATTATCTTACAAAATAAACAATGTCAGGTTCTGGCAAAGTGGCAATAGCAAATTTGCAAATATTGCAGTAACAATCCAATTAAGATTCCCAGCGAATCATTACTTAAATCAACTGAGGAATGCAATTTCATACTAAAACACAAAACCATTGTAATAGGAGAAACATTGACAAAGGCAAACTAATTTTTTTATAAGCATTTGGCATTTTGGCATGTATCAACTAAAATATGGGTGATCTCCCCGGCTCCACAAATGAGCCCCGAGTGCTACTAACTCCCAATTTCACTAGAAATTTTGGCAGCACCTCCCCTAAATATACGGACATCCACTCAGTAGACATAAGAACCATTCGATACACTAACACAAGTAATAACGCAGGATATCATAAACGGTGCATAATAAGTTGCAAACGTTCCATCTCACAGTAAATGTCTCAATCACGTCGCACTAGCTAGTTTAGCGCTAAACATCCATGATATCAAGAAAAACATCTACGGAGTTCAACATAAAGTATCATCTCAAGTAAAAACTAAGACTATGTAAGTAAAGTGGCGTGAGTGATTATTCTAGTCCCTTTTCCCGCATGTCGCTCATCATAACACCTACAAAAAAAACGTGAAACAATAAGGGTGAGTCAAAAGACTCAGCAAGCGCATCCAAATAATTGACAAGCAAACATAATTTCTTGGACCTGTATGAAAAAAAAATCAATTCAGCCCTATGAAGAAATGCAAATTGATGAAGAGAAGCAAGTACACACCACAAACATCATACCAGTGGAGCCTCCTTGTGGCTGCTTGGGTTCTTCAATATTAACTGTGAAATTTTTAATCTTTGACTAGGGCTCACTGAAGTTGTAAATCTTCACTGTCTGAGCGTCTTATATAATGCAGCACTAATATACTCCACTTGTCCCCTAGATAGCATTTGCGCAAGATGTCATATTAACAAATCACTACAGACCGCATTCATTTGGATCTGACCCTTTCTTTGTCTAAAGAAATGGTTCACTTCTCACTACTTTTAACTAACCACTAGACCAACCTATTGACTTTCCATTATGCAGGGACATTTCCATGCGAAGTAGCAGTTAACAATCTAAGATTTCGGCATTGTGCAAAGTAAGAACAGTTCGATCGAAAGCTATTACAGGCACCAGCTTCTGTATCCTAATACAATCCACAAAACATTCGACAAATTGGCAACAAACGCCTCTTCACCGATCCTTCTCCTCCCAAGCTCCCCACGAGCTCAGATTGTTTAAACCCACATATGAACACTCAAATCACCCCATTTTTTTCCAATAACAAGAGCTAGTTCATCAATACGAAGTTGCGCTTCAAAATCCTGCCGATGTGAGCCGAGTGGTCTATACCTAATAAGGCTAAGCCATGAAACTCCCATTCGCATGAAGAAATTTGACACACCGGAGCCTATAACCCTATACTCAAAACGATTCGCGAGTAAATGTTTGGTGGGGAGAGCAGGTGCCGTCTCGTCGGGTTCGGCGGGTCGGGCGGAGTACTGTCTCCGCCGCCGGACGATGGCGTATGGGACGTGGTCCCAGCGGCGCGTCGTCGACCTAAAGTAGCCGAGAGGTCTCGCGGTGAGGTCGCGACGGAGTTCCGATCGCCCTTGGGCGCCACCGCTCGGCGGCGCGGGGCTGAGAAGAAGCAGCGGCCGTGGGCGGCGAACCGTGGCGGCGACCGGGGCGGCGGCGGCGGCGAAGCGGATGGCGGCCGGGGCGGAATGGGGAGGAGATTACGGGAGCTGGAATGGGAGGCGATATTACGAGGGCTGGAATGGGGAGGAGATTGCAAGCGCGTTTATCTCTCGACAAGAAAGAGATCGATCGGAAGACTTAAATTCGTGGGCTCCGCAAGCTCACAATTTAATTCAAATCGTGCACCAGTATAAAAACCCACGAATTTAATTAAATTCGTGGGTCTCTGCAGTGGCCCACGATTTAATTAAATTCGTGGGTTTCCTATAGACCGAAGAATTTAAATCAGTAATTGTGGGTTTTTTTTGACCCACGAATTTAAAAAACCACAATTTTTCCCCTGTTTCTTGTAGTGGGTGGAATCGAGCCGAGCCGAGCCGAGCTTGGCTCGGCTCGACCGAGCTCGTCGGCCAGGAGCCGAGCCGAGCTCGGCTCATTGTCTTTGTCGAAGTGGCCTGGCTCGGCTCGGGCTCGGTCGAGCCTCGAGTCGAGCCGAGCCTCGTGAGCCGCTGGCATGTGGGCCCGCCTCATTGCGCCAACTCTCAAGTATGTTCATTGTATGTTCCTTGTTCAATATGACTATATGAATGCCAAGCCGATTGAATATCTGGGATGTGGCTAATTTTGTATTAAAATGAAGCCTCATGTAATTTGGATAATCAATTAATGATTAGTGATTAGTGAAAGTGATTCGAATATTTGAATTGTCCGAGCCTAACGAGCCAAGAGCAGCTCATGAGCCGGCTCGAGCTCGGCTCATTGTAACACCGAGCAGATTTCAGAGGCTCGGGCTCGGCTCGCTGATGCACCGAGCCAAGCCGAGCCGCACTGAGCCAAGCCGAGCCTGAGCCGACCCGCGAGCCTCGAGCTATTTTTCCACCCCTACCTACTACGGTAGAGCTACTAGCGCTACTGGAGCCACCAGCTGCACTAAAGCAGTCCACCACATCGGTTATCATGCCCAGAGCACCAGTACAGGCCAATACAACACATCGTGCCCACTCCTCTCCCATGAAGGAGACCAATAGTGCAAAGGGAGACAAGGAAAAATCCAAGTAGATCATGAAAGACCTAGAATATGAATATGCCCGGTTGGTCAAAAATTCAAACTAGGAGAGCCACTAGTAACAGAAGAGGGTCTATAAGAACTTTCAATGGAATCCATTACGTTGCATGATTGTTACATGGAACAAGCAAAAAAGCAGTGAGCAACACGCATAACAAGTATCTCAATAAGCCTCAAACACGAGCATCTTTTCAACCAATCATTGGGAGCTTCTTCACAGTCGACTTCAACGACTTGTTCAATCTCTTCAGCCTTGACGCCATGGAACCTGCGCTTATGAGATTTTGGACATTGTAAGTGTGTGCAATCATGGTCTATACGTTCGTGTAATACCGATAAATATCATATAACTCCTTGTTTTTGTGTATATAGATACATGATGCTTCAAGCGAGAAGGAACAAATAACCAGTGGGTATCCTTGACCTACACATAGTTTCGAGGCGAACAATGAATAAAAATTCTCGTTACATCGAGAATTACATGATTGAGACATCACTGACTCAACGCGCGCTACAACCTGTTGTAAGTGTTGTACTACCTATTATACTTTGATTTGTACTTTACACGCAACTTAAAGTTAGGTTGTGTAACCATGATAATATTCTTGTGTAGGTTTCACTGGGTTCTAATTGTATTTGAACTAAGAAAAAATTGGGTTAGCTACGTTAATTCCTTACGTAAGGGTAGCCACAACATGAGGCCTATTGGACGACTACTCAATAGGTAATCACATTTCCTCTAGATAACTCTCCTGAAGCTTATGGAATGGCTGAGGCTAACCTTTTTGGAATCACATAAGGCGTTCAAAGTGTACAAATATCATGGAGGGCCACACAAGGACGTGTCGAAGCTACACAATAATCCTTTATCACTCAGTAATAATGCCCCTAGTGTGAGATCATGTGATGAAAAATTGGTTGAATGGTGAAATTGACATTGTATAGTGACTTTGATTATAGCATGTGTGGTGCTTGTGCATGTGCCATGTTAAGATAATTATTATGCTGGTGATAGCATGATGAATTCTGCTTGATGCAATGCACTCGTGTGAGTGGTTGCATGGATTCACTTTGAGTCAAGTCGTGCACTTGTGCTCGTGCACTGTTTCAGTGTTTATTTATGTGCAGTGTTGCTCGAGGGCTTGACGTGGTCGATGTGGGACGGAACTAGGTTCATGGAGGAACCGAGGTTCGGGACTAGGTTGAGAGAGGAATCGAGGTCTTGGTGGTCAAGGATGTCATGCGGGACGTTCGGGCTAGAGAACATGCACATGGAGGTCGGTTAGTCGTGTAATTACAGGTGGGGCTGTACATACGTGCAAGAGTTGTTTTTGGCCACGTTGGGCCAAGTTGAGATGTATACAGACTCTTTCCATGTTGGAAGTGGAGTTGTATTCTATCTCGTTAGGATTGCTCTGTATAAATAGAGGGAGGTGTCCCCTGTTTATTCTTGAGCAAGATTTGAGAGCGTTCAGGTTTTGAAGGTTTGTACTCTTGTGTTGGAGTACTTTAGACAATGAAATAAAAATCAATCTTCCAGAGAGCTTCTTCTTGCGGTTGTGATTTGCTCTTGGCTTCGACATAGTTGATCAATCGCTTGAAGTTTTGTTCATCGCAGCAGCAGTCACGAAGTTCATCACGGAGTTCGGTTCTTTGCAAAAGTATCATTTTGCGAAGGTAATATCTTTTGATCCGTAGATCCGATCGGATTGATTCTTGTTGGGTTTGATTCGTAATTGAATCTAGTTTCTATAGTTAAAATTTCACATCAATCCAACAGTTAGATCTTTGGTAATTTGTGGTCGCCCAGATTGATGTCCTGCTCGCCCGACTACTCACGTGGTCGCCCGAATTTAGTCATCTTACAAAGGTCATAACTTTAGATCCGTAGATCCGATCGACTTGATTCTTTTTGTGTTAGCTGAGGAATTAAGTCTAGTTTCTACAGTTAAAATTTCATATCAATCCAATGGTTGGATCTTCGGAAATTTCTATTTTAGTGGACATATATTGGTCTACTCACCCAGACTGTGCACGTGGTCGCCCAACCTGCTCGCCCAAGTGCCCAACCTGCTCGCCCAAGTGTCCTACTGGTCGCCCAGGTGCTCTACCTGCTCGCCCAAGTGTCCTACTGGTCGCCCAGGTGCCCAAACTGCTCGTCCAAGTGTCCTCTCGGGTCGCCTGTGTGCTCGAACCGGTCGCCCAAGTGTGCTCTCGTCGCCTATGTGCTCTCTTGGTCGCCTAGACTTCTAAACCGATCTCCCAACCCGTGAACCGGTCTTCAAGTAATTTGAGTTTGAATTGGAGTGTTTCAAAAGTTTAAGAATAAGATTTTAGCCGCGCAATCATTCACCCCCTCGATTGACGCCATCCGATCCTACAAGTGGTATCGAGCAAGGTTGAGGTATGGCGTCGATAAGTATGTTAATCGTCCTCCTATGCTTAATGATTCAAATTTTTCTTCTTGGAAAAGTCGATGCAATCCTATATTGAAGCACAAGGTAATGATGTTTGGCGCAAAGTCTCTCTGCATATGATGTTCTGATATAGTCACTAATGATAATAAAGCGACGTTGATTTAAATGCTAAAGCTAAAAACTTGATTTTTCAAGGAATCTCGAAAAGGAATTTGATCGAGTTTCTCATTTACGTTCGCACATTCAGTTTGGAAGACATTATGTGACTATCATGAAGGTTCAACTAAGATTAAGAAAGTGCTTAAAAATATTTACCAAAAAGACTTTTTCGATTTTGTTATGAGACCAGTGAATCAATTGATGATCTTTACTCTCGATTTGAGAAAATTTTGTGCAATTTATGTGGTGTTGGAGTTAACAATCCAAAGAGAGGAGAATGCTAGTAAGATTTTGAGATCTCGACTTGAATGGCGCATGGTTGTTCTCGTAATCAATCAAACTGTTGATTTGGATACGTTGACCATGGATGATCTGTATTCTAGGTTGAAAACTTATGAGATGGATTCTTTATCACCTAGAGTGATAAAACCTCTACACATGCACTTGTTGCTAACCCCAAAGACGTCTTCGGATTACCATCTTCCGTCTCCTTATCGCATTAGCTTCTTTTTTGGATGAACAGTTTGAGATGCTCCTGAAGAAGATCTTGTGCTCATTTCTTCTGCTACCGTCAAAGCACTCAACAATGTGAGGATGAGGAGGCGGAGGCACTACTTCAGTCCTTTCAAGCTGCTTTGAGTGTGGTCTTCGGGCATATCAAAGCAAATTGTCCCAAGTTGAAAAAGAAGGAAGAAAAGAACCAAAGACAACGCATGACTCAAGACGTACTACTCCTAGGCGTTCCAATTTTGAAAAGTCGCTAAGAAAGTCTTAGCTGTCTTGGAGGAGTGTGATCTTAGTGATGTGGACTTTGAGAGTGACAATGAGCCACGGACAAGAAGGAGATATCGATGATGACTTCAGCGACATGTGCTTTATGGCTAAAAGGGATGGTGACAGTGATTCTGATTTTGATGAGGTAGGACCTTCTTATGATGAACTTGAGTATGCTATGGTTAAATTAGCTTCTGAACTTAAAAATCTAAGAAGGCTCTTAAAGAAAAAGATCTAGAAATTGATAGTTCTAATTCGAAATTGCAAGGCTTAGATCTTTGATTCCCGATGATGATGCTCGTAAGTCATGTGAGTTAATTCACAATGAGCTTGTTTCACTTAGGAAAGAACATGCTTCTGTTAAAGCAAGATAGGGAAAATGAGAAACAAATGAAAAGTGCTAGTTGTTCAACCATTGATCGCATGATTCAACTTCTTGTTCAAAATGCTCCATACTGGAATTGAAGTTATATGATGCAAATGCTAGAGTTTCTCAAATGACAGATGCCTTGTTCACCCATGAAGTTCTTTCCTGCTCAAATTGTCGAAAACAGAAAGGAATAGTGGATGTTCCCTGTAACAATTGTTTAACCTTGTCTAGAAAGGTTGATTACTTGGAGAAATCGTTAGAACGTTTCACTAAAGGAAAGAAAAACCTAAACATGATTTTGGATCAATCAAAAGTCAGCACTCATAACAAAGGTTTAGGTTTTGATTCTTATGCTCATCATAAAACACATGTTCCCACTGTTGTCAAAGTTCTTGAAAGTGGAAAGTTTGAAATTGCAAATGAGCCTAAGAAAATTGTTTTTAAATCTGCTGGAATTTTATCTTCTACTGTGATGAATGCAAATGTTGCTTCTACTTCTAAAGTTAAGCATTCTGTTAAGTACACTTGCACTCATTGTGGTAGAGATGGACATTTAGTAGATTTTTGCTTTAGGCTAGCCAAACAACTGAAGCAAGAAAAAGCTAAGGCTAAGTCTAATTTCAGACAGGCACGCTTTACTCCTCATTATGTGCCTAAGGTGATGCAAACACCTTTTGTTGCAAGAAACACGAGAGAGAGAAAACTGATTTTGTATACAAGTATACTCGTGTTGTGCCTACTGTCGTGTGTCTCGAAAGGTGGATTCCTAAATGTCTTTTATCTAACCTTGATCTTGAGACATCGACATCCTCTTTTGTGTAGACTGTGAAAGAGAGGAAGGAGAACATATGGTTCATAGATTCTGGATGTTCAAGACATATGACTGGTGATTCAAAATGGTTCTCCTCCCTCACACAAAGTTCTCGTGATGAGGTCATCACTTTTGGCGACAATTCAAAGGAAGAATTCTTGGAAGAGGAATTGTGCGAGTCAATGAAAACTTCATTCTCAAGGATGTAGCTTTGGTAAGCAAGCTCAAATATAATTTGCTCTCGGTTTCTCGCTTGCTTGATGAAGATCTTGAGGTAAGATTTGAGAAAAATTCTTGTCGATATTAGATGTTTCGAAAATCTAGTATGCAACATCACTCGCATTGGTCGCTTGTTTAAAGGTGATTTTTCATATCCAACATCTGAAATGACATGTCTTGTATCTCATGTTTCAAAAGATCTAACTTTTGGCATCGTAGACTTGGTCATATTGGTTTTGATCACCTTTCACGCATTAGTAAATCAAATTTGCTCGAGAGGTTTGCTGAATTAAAGTATGACAAAACAAGTAGTTTGACTTGCTCTCCTGTCAACATGGAAAAATGACTGCACCTAAACATTTTTCTATCACTTGCTGTTATGACTAATGCTCAGTCGCTTCTACACATGGATCTTGTGGGACCAAAGAAGAGTAAAATCTGCAGGAGGTAAGTGGTATGTTCTTGTGATTGTTGATGATTACTCTAGGTACTCTTGGGTATTTTTCATGACTACCAAAGATGAAGCTTTTGAATTGTTTCAAGAGTTTGCATTAAGGTTGCTCAAGGAATTGCCTGAAGCACTTAAAGTAATTAGGAGTGATAATGGGGGAGAATTCAAGAACAATCTTTTGCTTCATTCATTACGAACATGGAATTGAGCATCAATTTTCTTCTACTCGAGTTCCTCAACAAAATGGTGTTGTTGAGAGGAAAAATCGCACACTAGTTGAGATGGCTAGGACAATGCTTGATGAATATTCTACTCCTAGGAAGTTTTGGGCTGAAGCTATTTCTCTTGCTTGCTACATTTCAAATAGAGTATTTTTGAGAGCAAAGCATCATAGAACTTCTTATGAACTTGGTTTGGACGCACACCTAGCATCTCCCATATGCGTGTTTTTGGTTGCAAATGTTTCATTCTCAAACATGGAAATCTTGATAAATTTGAATCTAGATGCTCGATGGATTGTTTCTTGGTTATGCTCTCCATACTGTGGTTACCGTGGTGTCTGAATTTAGAAACTAACAAAATTATTGAGACTTGTGAAGTCACTTTTGATGAGGCTAGTCCTAGTACTAGACCCGAATTTTCAGGGACACAAGTTACTTGCAACTCTGAAAGTATCTTCTTGGAAGAAAGTGATGATGAAGATGAAGATGAAAGTGGTAATCAAGTTGGCAACTCAGCTCAGCCAATTCAGCCACAGGAACAAAATCAGCAAGCACCTTCGAAAATTCTCCCAGCAAACACACATAGTACTGGACCTCAGGCATCTTCAGAAATTTCAGCACCATTGCATATTCAACGAAGACATCCTCCTGAACAGATGATTGGTGAGTTAAATATACGTGTGCTTTGAAACAGGTACAATACTAATGCCTCATATGCTCATACTGCTTTTGTTGCATCTTTTGAACCCCAAGATGTAAGTCACGCATTATCCGATGAGTCTTGGATTAATGCCATGCATGAAGAACTTGAGAATTTTGAGCTTAATAAGGTTTGGGTTTTAGTTCCAACTCCTTTAGGTCGAGAATATCATTGGAACTAAATGGGTTTTAAGAATAAACAAAGTCAAGATGGGGTTGTTGTTAGAAACAAAGCTAGATTGGTTGCTCAAGGTTTTACTCAAATTGAAGGACTTGATTTTGATGAAACTTTTGCACTGTTGCTAGACTTGAAGCCATTAGAATTTTGTTGGCCTTTCTTTGCATCTAAAGGTTTTAGATTGTATCAAATGGACGTCAAAAGTGCTTTTTCAGAATATTCCGCTTTTCAATTTCTTGAACTTGAATTTCAAAATCCGAACCGTGAAAATTTTCTCGAATTAAATCCAGTTTTAAGCGGAAATTTTAAAGTCAACAAGAATTTAATTTGGTTAATTTATAACTCAAATTAATTAATTATTATTTTATTTGGGTTCCTTATGCTTAATTTAATTTTTCTGTATTTTTGGGTATTTTTCAGAGTTTAGTTGCTATTTATTTGAATTTATTGGATTTATTCGGATTTTCTGGCATTTTATGGAATTTTCTAAATCCTCTTCTCCGTTTGGGCGAAACCATTGTTCTCGTGTGGCCCTTACATTCATATCTCGGTAGGCCGAATCACCTCGGTAGTCCATCGCCGATCCAACGGCTAGCATTCGCCGCCATCAACGATAACTCCTAACCCTAATACCGGTTTCTTCCTCGCGTCGATCTCGATCTAGCGATCGACGACGCGCCACGTCGCCGAATAGCAGCTGCCGCCCGCAGTCGACCGACCGACCGACCGACCTTGGCCGCGCCTTTTCCGCAACCCTAGACTATTTAAGGCAGCTCCGACTTCCGTACACATTCCCACCTTGCGCACATTTTCCTCTTCTCTCACCTCCGGAGATGCCGCTGTTCATCCGCTAGCCTCTTCAGAAACACCCGACGCCAAACACGCCGAATGCTACCCAAAGACCCTAAATGATGCTTACAACACTCCGGAACCATATTGGTCCGAGTGTCCCCAACAAGACCGAAGAAATAAAAAAAAACATGACAACGGAGTCCAATTGAACTAATAATTCAATGAGCGAGTCACTAAACCTTTTACTTCTACTAAAAGATTGAAACCGACCTCAAAACTCTCTAAACCATTATAAAACTAAGTCACCGAAATTCAGAAAATTTCGGCATGACCACTCTAGAATTTAGGACATCCACTCAGCAGACAGGAAAAACAGTTGCATGTATATGATATCATTCTAGCAGGTCCTTAGTTAACCAATCTCACATCCAATAGAAATTAATAACTACACCACAACGAGCAACATATTACAACCTCAATCAATATCACTAGGCTTTACAAATCAATTTAAATAGTTTGATAGTGACCGAAGTCGTGTATGTGCTCTACTCCCATCCCGGCGAGCCAGCTTCAAAGAACCTAAAACAGGAAGCAAACAAGCGTGAGTCCAAGACTCAGCAAAGTACAACCAAGTATAAAAAGTGCTGAATACGACTAGAAAACAATAACTTCAAAACATAAAGCAATAGTTCCTTTACTTGACAAATGTAAATAAAGGAAACAGTTTGGATTTCTATAACTTCAAAACGTAAGAACACGATTACTTCATCATTTGCTATAACCATTACTTCATTGAAATTATCCAGGAAAAGAAACAAAGAATTTAACCCCACTTATCACATCCAACTCGAAATATAAATAAACCTTACTCATGACTCAATAAAATTTCGGGATGAGTCCACGACTCAATCCTCAACCCGACATTTCCATTCTCATCAATTAATATTTACCAATTGCAACACACAATGCAATGCTTTTATGCTCTCATCCTTTTCTCATGACTCATAAAATGAATGCACCATGCATGCTCATAATGCACATTGTCATAGCGTATCGGTATAGTGAGTGCACACCCGCGGTGTGCACCCTCAATCCCAACCATCCGTGGCGGGGCCTACTCTTCGACTCGCTCCCATTCACCTCGATGAATGGGACTACGAGTAGGACTTTTGTGCTCACTACTGGTGAGCACCGAGGCCCGTGATCAACATGGGACGCCTGTCTGTAATGAATGCACAAATGCAAGTGACATGTTTATAAGCACAATACAAACATGAATACAACACACACATTATCATTTAATCACTTTACCCTTTGCATCAACATAACCCTACTCATTTGTACAATTCATAAGGCGTTGCAATGATAGAAATTGAATAACTTACCTTCCCATTGCTAACATTTATCCATCCTCATTACCATGATAAGAACAACTTCTAGATATGCTATTAAACATAACCAAATCATTGGAATTTTTATACTCTTATCGCAAGCAAAGAATTTAACACCTTACTAGCGCTCTAGGGCATGCACTTGCCTCATTAGCGAAAAAGAGTGGAGTGGCGTAAGGTCGAAGCCACTCCTGACATCCAAATCCTGCAATAACATAAATGCATTCATCTCAAACAATGCAAATCATTTCAAATGGCAATTAACAACAACTCTTTCGCTCTACGCGAATCCCGTTTTAAACTTCCTTAACTAGACCCATAAACCTTTCATATGCAATCTGTAACATCCTCAAATTTTGTTAATTTTGAATTTTACAATTTAATTTGAATTACTGAGAATTTCTGGAATTTATTTGCAATTATTTGGATTTTTGGAAATTAACTCTTATTTGGAAATTAATTTAATAAAGAAAAGATTTAATAAAATAAAAGTGAAAATATTTTATGTTCAAAATATCTTAAAATATTTTCTGGAATTTTTCTAGAATTTTTTCGATATTTTTGAAGCCTCAAATAATTAAAATGAATATTCGGAATTATTTTAATTCACATATCAATTAAAACCCACGTGAACGAAGAATGGGCTCGCCCAAATACTGTGCGCCTACGAAACCCTAGGGGCGCCGATTTTCCACCGTGCGATCTTGATCGTGCGGCCACGAATTGCCCGCGTCGTTTCATTGCCTTGGCCGTTGGATTTCGACGCGTGGACGGAGGGATGAACGCCACGCCGTTTGCCTCGAGTGTGAAGCGCCGCCGCCGCCGTCGTGTAATTCAAAACCGCCAGCATTTACTCGCCGCCGTATCTCTCCGCTTCATCTTCTATCTCAGGGTATAAAGCACCTCGCGCCGCACATGTAGAGCCCTTTCACGCGTATCGAGAATCACCATAGACACCATACCACCTCACCGAAGTTCCGTGATCTTCCGCCGTGGTTTGCGTCTGTTCCGGTGACTCTCCGTCGCATCCCGTGACACCGGAGTAACCCTCACGACGAGCCGCATCTGAAGGACTAACTCACCTCGCCAAAGCATCACGAGAACGCCGTCGCAGGGGTCTTCTTCTTCGTCTCCGGCAGCACTTCCACGCCGCATCTTCGCCGGAACACGAAGCTTGTCGACCGTTCGATCCACCATCGACGCCTCTAGTTCATCCACGTCTTCTTTGAACCAGTGAGTTTCATCTTCACCTCGTAGCCGTAGATCTAGCAATGAAGGGCTAGGATAGTGCCACGTGCCCGTAGCCGGGATCGCCCGCGTGTGCTAAAACCAAGTTAATTGTTAGCCGTCGGATTAGTATCGGACGATCGGGATCTAGCCACGTAGTCTTAGCCACAATAAACCCCATCTTCAAACATTAGCCGCTGGATCTGAATCGTATGGTTGATAGTGAGCCACGTAGTTCTTTTCTTGTAGATATTAAATCGAATAATTAAACGCTTATTTCAATTAATCCGAGCCGCTGATTTTGAAATGGACGCCGGATTTGCGCTGTGCCGGTCGAAGAGTGTCGACGCTGCGTGCTTGGAAACGAGGCGACGAGGCGTCGGTCTTTGTCGGCGTCACCCGAATAACCGCCGCCGATTCGATGATCCGAGGGCCGCAATTGAGCCACGCGTCAACACCGGGAGGTGGATCAAAGTGTCGCGGCGATCCGACCTTTGATCGCATCGCATCTAATCTTAGCGCATGACCGTGAGCCGAATAGTAAATGATTTCATTTTCACCGTTAGATCTTGATCCGGTGGTGATGTTGCGCCACGTGTCGCCACCATGAAATCGAGCGAACCGATGATAGATCGTGGCCGTTCATTTTGAATCGGACGGTTGATATTGACACGAGCTCTTGATGATAATCTGTACCGACACATGTCACGCCGGATGATTGACACGTGTCAATCCGACGCCGAAATGACGTCATCAGTGGGGCCCACTTGTCAGAGCTGGCGGGGGTTTTGCTGACGTCACCGAAATGTCATGCTGACGTCATAAATCGGGATTTTCCGTATAAAAATAAATAAATCAATTCGGTTTATTCTTTTTGGATTTATTTTGAAACTTTAAATGCTTATAACTTTTGCGTTTCAACTCCGATTTGAGTGATTCCAATTTCTAAAAATTTGTAAAATCAAGATCTATTTATTGATGAATTTTGTGGAATTTTTAGAGTTGATTTAGTTCTCTGGAAAATGTATTTATTGTGTGCATGTTGATTTTAATTAGACGTTGATTTGTCGGGAGATTGCGAGGGGGAATTTCCAGTGCAAGATTTGACTTCTGAGCAAGACCAGCAACTTTTTGAAGGCAAGTTATGCTTTGACCATGTTGCTCCTAATTTTGAAATATATTTTGTTTTAATCTATGCATGCTAATTCAACTAAAATGACTTTAATTATTTTGGGTGAATTAGCTACGCAACCAATTTGCTTATGCCACCTTGAAATCTTTTGTATGCCATGATTCCTTGTTAACCTAAGTTGGGTAAATATAGTTGGTTGATGATATATATTGTGCCAACACGGAGGCTAGACCGTGAATAGTTGCTTAGCCATGCTTATAACGTAAACAGTTCTTTTTGAATTACAAAAGCAATATTGACTAAAGATTAGTGAATGCTTTTGATAAAAGGTGAAATGATGTTGGTATTGATACCGGAGTGTAGAGACCTATGTGGTTCTACATGAAAAGTTGAATATGAGCATGTGTTGCACTGTTAACAACTTGGGGTGGAATTGATTTAGACTAGGGCAAGTGGACCGAGGCTTCGTGCCAGGTGGGCCTGTGTGGCAACTGGGGGATGGGTTGAGTGTTGTGAGGGGCTGTGTGCCAAAACTTGAGAGAAGGATGTCTTGCCTTGGTCAGTTAAGGACTTCACCTTGTAAGCCTTTGACCTGAGTCTCTCGTACAACCACATGTCTGAATGGGAAGACCTAGTTTAGTAGGATTACGATGTCTTACCTTTGATACTCGGGGTGGCGATTACACGGGGTAATCATGCGGGAGCGTGTCTGTCTACGGCTTGGTACCCTATCCAACGGTGTTCGCCGGTCCTACACTTGGCTCTGTGTGGGGAGTAGTAGCGAAGGCAACACTGAGAGGTTCTTAGGCTAAGATAGAAGTCTCTGAAAAGCTTTGTTACGGTTAAACGCCTTTGTGGTGTCTGTTGTATCTTGTGAGTAAAGTGTACAACCTCTCGCAGAGTGTTAAAACTGTTCAATAGCCGAGTCCACTGTCTTGGACAATGCTCGGGATTACAAATCAAGGGGTAGTGTTCTAAAAATAAAATGGGAGGTTGGTTGTGTGTCAAAATTGTGAAATGAAGTTATCTAGGACCTGTATGTCCAAAATATTGTGGAAAAACACTTTGAGACATATATTAATTATAAGTTTTGATGCTTTCAACCTAAATAATTGATAGTTCAAAATGTTGATGCAAAAGCAAAATAACCACTAAAGCCTATCCATTGGATAAGACATGCATGTAGTATATAGATCTGCATTGTGCATAACTTGTTGGGTACGGTGTGTACTCACCCTTGCGGACAAACCTACCAGAAGGAGAGACTACGCCACTATTTAAGAGGAGTATGTCGAGGAGCCGGAAAACTAGGGGCAAGCCTTCGTCGGAGCGACTGTGGAGGAGATGGACATCACGACTTATTATATTCCGCTGCTGAACTTTTGTTATTTGATTATTGTAAGCCCTGTGTGGCACAACTATTGTAAGGATGACCATAAGGTCGTACACTCGTTATATAAATGTTTGAAGTACTTTATTTAATATTCCGCTGTGTATGATGTGATATTATACCCTGTTTAGTCTGTGTGCACTAGCGCGATCCTGGACTAGTGCAGAATACACAGAGTGTCCGAAGTTGTAAATTCGGGGCACGACACAATCCAACCCAATTGCATACACCCAACCAACACCAAAATGCCCACAACAAAACCTATCGATACTTCTACTCATTTTCCCAAGGTAGCCACTTCATCTCAAATTTTCAAATTTCCGGACAGCCATCGTGCAAACTCGCAAAACAATCCAAATGGCTAAACCAAAAATCGAGTTCTTGGATTCAAAATGAGCACAAGAGGATGTACTATAGTTACCCTACAGCCATTTATTCAAAACTTGAATTTAAAGTCCTCAAATTGCCTTCTAACTTAAATCCAAATTCTGAACTGTACAGAAATTTCCAATTTCAGGACAGCAACTTCAGAAAAGCATAACTTTTGTTATACAACTCAAAATGGATCAAACCAAACATTTTATGAATCTATAGGAATTTATCTAACTTTCTCTAGGCAAACAGAATAGCTAACTCAGCTTGCATCTAGCTCTAATCAATAGCTCAAACTTTCAGCTCACATCCCAACCTAACCAGAACAGCACGAAGTAAAAAGATCGTAACTTTTAGTTGGCTCCATGGATTTTAGTGTTCTTTCTCTCCAATTAAATCTAAAGACACAAGCTACAACTTTCGCAACAATCAACCCCCTAGAAAATGCCCAAAAGGACCCCAAATCCTAAACTGAACCGACCCCCAAATCTGGGACTCCCAGAGGAAGAGGCTGATTCTGGACTGAAGTTCAACAGGGCATAACTATAGCTATAAAGATCCAAATCAATTAAACGAATACAATTTCTCAATCTACAGGAAATGATCTAACTTTTCCTAGGCAAAAGTAAATCCTGATTCGGCCTGCACAAAGCTCAAAACCTCATTTGAATATTTCAGCTCACACTACTCGCACAGACTGAACAGCATGCACTAAAATGGTCATAACTTTCAAATGGCTGGATGGAATTGAGTGTTCTTGGTCTCAAATTAAAGGGGCAAGGATTGTCTAGAACGTCCTAAGCAATTTTATATCCATAAGATGCTTCTAAGGCCCTCGAAATGCAACCCTAACAGAGGGGGCGAAAACTGCCCGAAAAACAGCAAAGCTTTCCCTCCAACTTTGAGCTAGTTTCCCCCCAAAATTTCAAACCTAAGAACCCTAGAACCACTACTAACCAGAGTAGGACCTCCATGGATGAGCTCACAAGAAATAATCCAGAGTTTAGCTCCACTCACCAAAGGGGGAAAGATCAAGAAGGAGCTGCTACTGCAGCCTGCTGAGTGGAGGAAGGAGGCGCCAACTTGGAGGGCTGCAAGGAGGGGTCCTCAAGGGGGAGGAGACGCCAGCTTGGAGAGCTCCTGGTGCTGCTTGCTTGCTGATCCAAACACAGGAGCAAGAGGAGGAAATATTCTTTACTTTAAGTGAGAGGGAGAAGAAACCAAAGCCACACTTAAGTAACCTCTCTCTCACACACACTCTCTCTCTCTCTCTAGAAATACACATCTATTAAATTTAAGATGCAATAAAATATTTTCCACAAATAAATAAAAATTTTAAACATGTTAAAAACAACCGTTTTGCGAATTAAGAAAATTGAAGATCGACCGTAAAATCAATTACGGCAAAACAAAAGATTAATCTCAGGCACGGTATTACATCGCCGGAGTTAGTCATCCGTGCGCAAAGTTTCTCCGCCGTTTTCCCTCAACTCCGATGAGTCTCCGCCGCCATATCTAGTGCTGTTGAACTCATCTCGTCAACCTCTGCCAGAGTCACTAATCCTTTCACTCGTTCCGTCACTGATTCGCCGGATGCGATGTCATCTTCCTCAGTCCCGGCGGGTCTGCGCCGCCGCTCCGCCGTCGTTCCTCAGCCGCTAGCCTTCACCGTCGGATCGGTCTTCAACGGTCGGATCTGCGCCACGCGCACGTGCTGGTAAGCCTTCCCATCAGCCACGCCTCGTCAACTCCATGTGTCGCCCGTGTCCGCCAAACTAGGCGCCAAATCACCAAGAAACCCACAGAGTCAGGTGTATGCGGATCTTCGCCACGTAAGCCCTAAATTCCCGCGATGGCGTCCTCTCGTCAGCGTGGTGCCACGTGCTAAATCACGTCGGCGCCACGCCGATACCAGATCAGCCGAAAACCCGTGGGTGCCACGTGTGTGCACAGAGGTGCCATGTCGGTGCCACGTAGGCCCTAGATGCTCGCATGGCGCCGCGTCATCATGCCACATCACCACCTCACCCATATGCCGTGTAACCCTTTGAGAACCCAGTCCATGTGGACCGTGTCTATGACTCGTGGACCCCACATGTCAGCGCATATATTCCGTATTTTCCGATTTAAACCGAATTTCCAAATATTCAGCAAATCATAGCGCGACACGTGTCAACCCTTTCCGATTTTCCTGATTTTTCTTCCATTTAAATTTCGGAAGCCCCGTTCTCCTCCGTTCGAACTCCGATTTGAACGATTCAAATTTCTAAATTCATATAAAATCAAGATCTATCTGTTGGTGTCATTTTTAGGAATTTTTGGATTTTATTTATTTCTATTTTATTTATTTCTTGCCTCGATTTGCGTGTTTCGCGTGTAGACGACGCAACGGTTGAGCGAGAGGAGCATCCAGCGGAGGTTACAGCAGCGGTAGAGAGTGAAGGCAAGTCTCCCTTGACCATATTGAACCCAAGTTTATGAAATGCTATTTTGTGTTTAAAGTATTGCATGCTTAACATTTGCGAATCATACTTTAAATACTGTTTTAATGCTTAGCTATATTCCAACTTTGTTATGCCACATTGATATTCAACTTGACAACCTTTGACACCTTAGGAAAACTAATTACTGTATTTAATGGTAAACATTTTATTGTGGGAACGGTAGAAAATGCTTAGCCATGCTTAATCTCGTCGGTACCTTACCATTGTGGAAATGATTTCATTCTTGATTCAAAATGAATTGTGGAAATTATGGCAATTGGTGTTGCCGATATTAATTTGAAATTAAAAGTGAAAAATGATTTAGACCCCAAGGAATTGGTTGAATGGCGGGTGCGGGATGCACAAAATTTTTGGAATGTGATTGTCCGCCTAGTCAATTAAGGACCTCGTGTGTTACCATGGGCCATGCTATACAAGACAACCACGTCTATATGGGTACGACACTGCTAAGTAATTTGCATGTATCGTTATTTGACTTCGCCAGAGGGTCATGCGAGTTTGTCAGGTGACACTTGCAAGGCGCAAGGGGGATGTGAGAGCGAAACCTTAGCGGTGAAGTCGGAGCGTATATGCTTTGTAAAGGCCTTGTCATGATCTCTGCCGACACACCAAAGGAAGTGTGTTCATCGGCCGGCAAAACGGGTTGATCATGTCGTGTGGGTAAAGTGTACCAGCTCTGCAGAGTCTTAAAAACTACTTGAGTAGCCGTGCCCACGGATAAGGGCAAGCGTGGAACGCTTTCACATAGTAGATTTTATGGTTTTTGGTTTTAAATGGAAAAATGATGATTTGGTTTGAAATGAAAATGTGGTTGGGAATTCGCGAGCGGCTAGAGCTCCCGGAATTTTAGTTTGGCGGCTAGAGCCAACCAGGTAGTTGGAACCTGGAAATTGTTATATTTCAAGTTTAATTAATTATGCTATTTACATTTTATTAAATTCTGCTTTATGAAATTATTACTTGTATTCAAATTTCAATTTCGCTTTATGCAAATGAACCATATTATGCCTTCCTTTGTTTAAGCCATGCATTTAGTTACTTGCATTAAGTTTCGAGACTTGCAGTATGTTGCATACTCACCCTCGCTTTTTATTATGGGTTGCTTATTCCATAAAGCAGATGATGGGAGAAGTGGTCGTCCAAGAGCTCGCGATCCGTCAGACGACATCCTGTGGCGAGGACTATGATGAGGAGGACGACTCGATCTTCTAGGGAGCGTGCATCTTCTTCGGCTGTTCGTGGGCATACCGATTGGCTCTTTTGTTCTACATTTCACCGCTACTTTTACACTTCAAATTGTAAGGATTCATACTTGTAATAATGTGATGATGTTGTTACACTCTTTTGCTTATTATCGTTATTTACTTTTGATATGTCGTGTTATCATCATCAGTCTGATGTGTGCGCTTAGTCGTTCTGGACTAGCGCGGTTGAGACACGGAGGGTTCAGATTTGGTAATCCGGGTCCCCACATTTTCTAAATGGTTTTATTTCGAATAAGTTTATGTCAAACAACCGCTGGATTTGAAAATCCAAAATATCCAGACCATGTTTTTAAGTTGTCGAAAGCTTTATATGGTTTAAAACAAGCTCCTCGGGCTTGGTATGATAGGCTTAAATCATATTTGCCGGAAAATGATTTTGAAATGGGCAAAGTTGATAAAACCTTGTTTTCTCTCAAGCATGGCAATGATCATTACTTGTTCAGATTTATGTGGATGATATCATTTTGGTGGTACTTCTCATGCTCTTGTTGCCAAGTTTTCGGACACTATGAGCGGGGAATTTGAGATGAGTATGATGGGTGAGCTCACATACTTTCGGGTTTATAAGTCAAGCAAACAAGGCAAGGTATTTTTATTCACCAAACGAAGCACACAAAAGATCTCCTTCGACGCTTTTGAGATGGAAACATGCAAACCAATTTCCACACCTATTGGCACAACAACTACTTTGGATCCGGATGAAGAAGGAGAACCGTTAATCAAAAGGAGTATCGAAGCATGATTAGATCGCTTCTTTATCTCACCGCTTCAAGGCCGGATATACACTTTGCGGTGTGTTTGTGTGCTCGTTTTCAAGCTTCTCCACGTGCTTCTCATCGACAAGCGGTAAAACTAATTCTTCGCTATTTACAATCCACTTTAGAGTTTGGCTTATGGTACTCCTCATCATCATGTTTATCACTTAGAGCCTTCTCGATGCTGATTTTGCGGGTTGTAGAATTAACAGAAAAGTACCTCCGAACATGTCATTTTATTGGTACATCTTTAGTAGCTTGGTCATCTAGAAAACAAGTTTCGTTGCTCTCTCAACCGCTGAATCAATATGTTCTTCGCCTTGCATGTTGTGCTCAAGTGCTTTGGATGATATCAACTTTAAAGGATTTTGGTTTAAACTTAGATAGTGTTCCCTTTTCGTGATAACACTAGTGCTATTAATATTGCTCAAAATCTAGTGCAACATTCTCGAACCAAGCATATTGACATTCGCTATCATTTCCTTCGAGATCATGTGGAAAAGGAGATGTTGTGTTGCATTTTGTTGATTCTCGAATTGCAAATTGCGATATTTTCACAAAACCACTTGATGCTTCTTGATTTGCCTTTTTGAGAGGAGAGTCATGCGTTGTGCATTCCATGAGCTTGTTTTGAGGGGAGTTTTATGCCAAGTCTCATACTTAATGAGCTTGCTTTATCATATTTCTTTATATATTATGTAATTGAGCTTATATATGATAATCTAAATTGCTTTACTTGAACTAAAAGTGACATTGCGGAATCCCTTGGTTTGATTGTCTATAGCTAATACCTTGTGATATCTTGCTTCTATAGGCTTGATAATGAATCTTCTTAACAAATTTGGGCTATAAAGCATGTGTATTTTCGGCTTTACTCTTTCATAGACCATTTAATCAGTTTGCATGTTTACAATAAAAGAAAAAGGGAATAAAAAAAACAAGGGGCTCAAATCTGCAAGAAGCTTGTCAAAATTATCAAAATGTGCAAAAGCTTCAAGATGTATGCTTCAAGCATGCCATTCCCTAAAAGATAAGATGTATGCTACAAGCATGCCATTCCCTAACAAATAAGATGTATGCTTCAAGCATGCCATTCATTGAAAATAAAAGAAGTATGCTTCAAGCATGCCACATGCAGTTTACTGTTATCAAGATTATTTTGGTCTACTAGATTGGAGTTGAAACTACTTGCTTGTCCTGAGTTGTTAGTTGCTTCATTTTTTGGCCTAGTTTTTCCTGTCAAGATTTTGCTTAGTACTTGGCTATAGTTAATTAAATTGAGGTTGAGATGCATGTCACTCCTAACTTGTTAAATAATATTAAGTTCATGTATTATGCTTATTATGTGATCTATAAGGTTATATGATCAAGGAAGCTCATTGGTTCTTGTCTTGGCACTCATTTGTTTTTCCTTGTGAAATCATTGTCAAGGGGAGAAGAAAGCTTACATCTGTGGGGAGAAGTGAAATGTTTTATTGTCAAAAGGGGAAATTTTTGAGTTCACACACAATTTGGTTTCCTTTTAGGTGGAGATTTTTCACTTTGCTTTTTGATCACTTTGCTTTGTGTTTTAAAATAAAATTTCTTAAAATCTTTTCTTGTGAGGTTAATGCCAATGTTCAGGTCCAAAGGGTGTTGCCAATGTTTTCATCAAGGGGGAGATTGTGAGATCATGTGATGAAAAATTGGTTGAATGGTGAAATTGACATTGTATAGTGACTTTGATTATAGCATGTGTGGTGCTTGTGCATGTGCCATGTTGAGATAATTATTATGCTGGTGATAGCATGATGAATTCTGCTTGATGCAATGCACTCGTGTGAGTGGTTGCATGGATTGACTTTGAGTCAAGTCGTGGACTTGTGCTCGTGCACGGTTTCTGTGTTTATTCATGTGCAGGTGTTGCTCGAGGGCGAACGTGGTCGATGACGGGACCGGAACTAGGTTCATGGAGGAACCGAGGTTCGGACTAGGTTCGAAGAGGAATCGAGGTCTTGGTGGTCAAGGATGTCATGCGGGACGCTCGCCAGAGAACATGCACATGGAGGTCTGGTTAGTCACGTAATTACAAAGCAGGGCTGTACATACGCAAGAGTTGTTTTTGGCCACGTTAGGCCAAGTTGAGATGTATCTGCACTCTTTCCATGTTGGAAGTGGAGTTGTATTCTATCTGTTAGGATTGCTCTGTATAAATAGAGAGAGGTGTCCCCTGCTTATTCTTGAGCAAGATTTGAGAGCGTTGTGTTTTGAAGGTTTGTACTCTTGTGTTGGAGTACTTTAGACAATGAAATAAAAATCAATCTTCTAGAGAGCTTCTTCTTGCGGTTGTGATTTGCTCTTGGCTTCGACATAGTTGATCAATCGCTGAAGTTTTGTTCATCGCAGCAGCGATCACGAAGTTCATCACGGAGTTCGGTTCTTTGCAAAAGTATCATCTTGCAAAGGTGATATCTTTTGATCCGTAGATCCGATCGGATTGATTCTTATTGGGTTTGATTCGTAATTGAATCTAGTTTCTACAGTTAAAATTTCACATCAATCCAACGGTTAGATCTTTGGTAATTTGTGGTCGCCCAGATTGATGTCCTGCTCGCCCGACTACTCACGTGGTCGCCCGAATTCAGTCATATTACAAAGGTCATAACTTTAGATCCGTAGATCCGATCAACCTGATTCTTTTTGTTTTAGCTGAGGAATTAAGTCTAGTTTCTACAGTTAAAATTTCACATCAATCCAATGGCTGTATCTTCGGGAATTTCTATTTTAGTGGACGTATATCGGTCTGCTCGCCTAGACTGTGCACGTGGTCGCCCAACCTACTCGCCCAAGTGCCCAACCTGCTCGCCCAAGTGTCCTACTGCTCGCCCAAGTGTCCTACTGGTCGCCCAGGTGCTCTACCTGCCGCCCAAGTGTCTCATTGGTCGCCCAGTGCCCGAACTGCCGCCTAAGTGTCTCATCGACGCCTGTGTGCTCGAACCGGTCGCCCAAGTGTGCTAATGGTCGCCTATGTGCTCTACTGGTCGCCTAGACTTCTAAACTGATCTCCCAACTTCGTGAACCGGTCTTCAAGTAATTTGAGTTTGAATTGGAGTGTTTCAAAAAGTATAAGAATAAGATTTTAGCTTCCGCGCAATCATTCACCCCCCCTCTGATTGACGCCATCCGATCCTACACCTAGAACTAACCAATTCTATTTTCGCAGTGTGCCCAGCAGGGACAGAGAAATAACCTATGTATCTTTTATGTTAGCCATAACATATGAACCCTCATCAGTATAAAGAGTTTCAGCGTTGCAACTACGTTGAAAAAGGTTTGTCTAAAGGCAATCTGAGAACACCTCTCTGACCTCTTGATGTGTGAGATCATACATCCAAAGGGCACATTCCACACTACCTAATTTATGAAAGTTAAGCATTCTATTGTTTAATTTATGAAACTTATGTAAATTTGTGAATTCTAATTGCGCATTCCATTGGTTAATATAATATTTGAGTTGATTTCTAAAATGGTTATGTAATATGTGATTTAATCAGTTTTAGATCTATTGGTTAATATAACATTTGAGTTGATTTATGAAATAGTTGTGTAATATGTGATATAACCCACAGATCTATTGGTTAATATAACATTTGAGTTGATTTCTTAAGTTGTTATGCAATCTGTAATATAATTAGCTTGTGATATATGCAAACCGCTTATGATATATTTTATGTAATCTACTTGTTTCAGAGGGCATGGTTAACATTTCCTTAGACTAGCCAATAAACAGAAAAATATTCAGTATTAAAAAATCACACATCATAGACGGTTCATTAATAGATCCGTTTGTGATGTGAGTTTTATAGATAGTGCAAGAACCGTCTGTGGTACAATCGTTATCATCACTAACATATAATTATAGATAATTCGCAAAATCATTTGTGACAACGCTTTAGAACCGTTTGTAATAACTTTTTCTATAGTAGTTAAAAGGTTACATGCCCAAGCTTGTACTGTCGTAAACTCAAATATTGTACCGCTAACGTCAACCATGGTATTGACATATACTGACTAGACCCTTTTTAGAAAGCCTTTGATTTATTTTTTGAGTGCCGCCAACCTTCTCCGACCACTCCACTTCTAACTGGTTAGCATTTTTAACTTGACACCAAGAGGCTCTTGATTTTTCCGTTGCCTTTTTTTCTTTGTTCAGAATAAACCATCTTTTATGTCCTTGTTCTACCATTAACATCACTAACATGCACACCGCCATGCCCCCAATGGGTACACTCTTACTGTCACCTTATTAATGGATCTCGTTTGACTTACTAGCCTCCGCAAGAGACATCAAGTCAACACAAAAAAAGTTTTCCAGGGCTGGCTGCTTGTTGTCCACGCAAGAAATAACTCATGTACTAGGTCATAATATTACACCGAAAGACATATTCCAGGTGGAACAAAAATTTTGAGTAAAGACAACTAATAGAAAATTTGGTTGTTTAGTACTTCCTCCTTCCAAGTTTATAAGGCATAGTTCTTGGCATATAGAGTAAAAAGATATTAGAAATAACTAGATTACCCCTAATGTTATGACTAATAAGGACTGTATTCAATGCATGCATATAGAGAATATGAAGTACAGAAGGATAATTATTATGGGTATATAGTTCATCACACTAATTTTGTATTGAAATATAGAATACGTTCTATATTTATAAACAAGACCATTAAAAAATACATCTTATAAACATAGATGGAGGGAATAAGTAGCAAATATAACAAAAACAAGCACGATAACTTCAATTAATATAGTAGTACACCAATGTCCTTCATAAGTCATAAGAGTATTACTCCATTTGTTCTGCAAGGCACACTGTTGGTCTAGATCCACATGGTAGTGAGATAAATCAACGGTAAATGAAAATTTTCAAAACAAAACAATGGCAAACACAATGCTTGTCCCAACTATTTTCCCTAGTGGTATGACATTGCATCGGCTTAAGGTATATTTTACTTACGGAACGTAACTTCCATATATGTACATTTTCTGTGCAATTTGTGCTCTAGTTTCTTTGCTATGTTTGAGCCAAATGGCCACTCTTGCATAACTAGTTTACATTTCAAGGGTTATATATGCATGTTTGTTTTATCACGAACTCAAATTTTGCAGCGGTTATTTCTGATGTGCGATTATACTAGGGAATTTTTTTTTCTTGTGATATTAACATAAACTTTTCTTCTTTTAGGAAGACTTTAGGTATGAAAATAGCCATCGACCCACTCCTTCCACTCCCTTTCAACAAGCATGCTCCTAGTGTATTCCTAACATAACACTATGAAGCATCTTGATTTTCACATGACCTTTCTATAAGCTTCCAAAGAAGCCTTTCGTTACATCCCCGTTTTGCCGTTAATATTGCTGACATTGCACGTCCTAAATAGGTGCACTTTCACTATCGCCTTAATGCATGTCATTTGACTTCTAGCCTTCAGAAGAGCCATCAAACCAGCTAACGCAAAAGTTTGCGGAACTAGCCACTTGTCATCCACACCAAAATAACTCTCATGTACAAGGACACAATATTACACCGAAAGACATATTCCAGGGGTTTTTTTTTCTCATTTTGGCCTTTTTTATTCAATTTTTGGAAAAAAAGACCTAGCTATATATAAACTATATATGTCCAGAAATAGCTCCTTTACTCAGCGCCAACACGAATAGCACTGAGATTTGACACCTCAGAGCCCGTCTGAGGTTACATCCACATCAGCGCCACTTCCGCATCGGTAGACGTTCAACGCCGGTGATCACGCGCTGACAAACTATCTTGGTGACAACTTTGTTGGCGCTGAAGTGATTTCCTCTGCTCAGTTTTGGCCAGTACTCAATTACTCTCTCTATCCAATTTTAAAAATTGTATTGTTAATAGTTTTATCTATAAATATAGGATGTATTTTATATTTCAATGTAAAATTAGCATGATATTCCCTCTAGACACCTCCTTCTTTATATGTATACATTGAAATAGTGCTTAATGATAATAAGTAAGAGTAATATAGTTATTTTCAATACCTTCTTAGTTTACATGCTAAGTAGAAATATGCCTTATAAATTTGGACAAAAAGAGCACTAAAGAAACCTACATGGAGACACACCGCGACAAACTACGCTTAGATTGCATCAACTCATTGAGTCATCATTGATCATAAAACTATTAACTAAACACAAGTTCTTGCGTTCTTATTCGTTCAAAAGGTATTTGCGAGTACGCGAGTACACACAAGTGTTGTTACGTACGTTTCTTGTTCTCGCTATCCTCCTTTTCTGACCTTAAGCCCGTAGATTTAAAGACTTGATTAACTAAGTTATGCCTCGACTTGGTTCACTGTAACTTTGACTCCACTCTCTAGCTCGGTCTTAATAAGCCCACATGTATGTTGTATCTGGAAATTTGGACGAATTTGACGTGCTATAAGAGGCAGATGTAAGGCCATGCATCCAAGACATGCTCCCAAGTAATTGTGCTAAATTAATTGAGCAAATCCTCTATCTATTACTGAATTACTAAATGATGTTTAGATTGTGTGCATGCTACGTCACCCTATTTTAATAGTTGTTTGATTTATAGACTAGCAGAACATGATGTTTAGATGTTACTATCCATTGTTTTATTGAAGTTAGAAGGACATCCTTGCAAGAAACAAACTGCTAACTATGAATTGAATAAGGAGGCTACCGCGCGATTGCATGGACCACCTAGCTCTTGTTAATAAAACTATACAATCAAATTCTTAAAACTTTGACCCATTATATACACAAAAACATTTGGATTGGTCACATCAAAATGGTGTCAAACAATTTTTCATCAAAAAATATAGGGGCAAAGTCTCATTTAACACTACTACAGAATGGTACATCACTATCGCCTATCGTATCGGTTTTAAGTTTTAGGAAAAACGATTGTGATAGATAACTTAGGAGGGCATTAATAATAATCACTATCGGTTCTCAGGTTAGAAGTGATTATGATATAGTACTGGGAACATCACAATCTGTTCGTATGCAAGAAGCGATAGTAATGTGTATGGTCATCACTATCGGCTCCCATATAAAAAGCGATAGTGATAAGCGCATCGCAAGATCATTATCAGTTCTTTTATGAGAAGCTATAGTGATGAGCATGCACATCACTATTGTTTCTCACAAAAGAAGCGATAGTAACGGGCGCCATCACTATCGCTTCTTATGTGGAAACTGATTGTGATGACAATGCACATGACTATCGCTTTTCGCATAAGAACCGATAGTGATGTGCGTGCACATTATTATCGCTTTTTAATTGAAAACCGATTGTGATGTGCCTCGTTAGGTTATTTATACCACTTGAATTGAACTCTTCTCTGTTGTTGTTCCAGAAGAGATTTCTCTACTGCCACCCGAAAAAATAGCTCATATTCTATGGTTGGAAGCAATACTTGGGTGAGAAAAATTAAAATCCTTCAGGGTGGGTGTTAAGAGGGTAAATTGAAGCCCTAATTTGAGGAGATTTTCCCTCATTTTACAGAATTTATGGTTTTCTTAACAATGTGAACATTCCTTCAAACCCTTTCAATTTTACACTATATAATTTTGATATGTCCCAAAGAAAGTTTAGGTTACACTGGTATTATATATATATATATATATATATATATATATATATATATATATATATATATATATATATACTATCGATTTCACACCATTTATTTGACAAGCACACATATATTTAATTATTTTGTAGTGCTCTCATGTTAATCTGGAATTATTATTCTTGTCACATGATGAATGTTAGAGTTTAGGTCAGAACCTACATCTCCCATTCGAGAGTGCTTGGTTATAAATATGCTTGATTGAAATGGAATATTTATAAGCAAGCAGTCTCGAATTGTTCACGTTGATTGAAGCAGTTTGAGGATATGTAGTTCGGACAAGTTCTCGGTTGTTGTACAACTCTAGAGTAGATTTTGGTAGCATCTTCCTGTGGTGTTCTTCGGCTACACACTCCTCTTGACCTGTAGTCGAGACTTGTATCTGGAGAACAACGGAGGGATGCTGCCGAAATTTTCTCTGGAGTTGTACAACGGCTTAGGAACTTGCCTAAACCATATATCCTCGAATGGAATTAGAACCTAACATATTTAGAGATTAGGAATTATCATTGGTACCCTTGTTTTGTTTCATTGAAGTAAAAAAGATTTGCAAGCTATTGCACCATATAATTAGTTGATTCAATATCATTGTTGATATTTGTAATGTATGTCTCCTAACTAGGAATTGGAAACTCTTAACTAGGGAAAGAGCTAGGTATCGATCGGGAGTACATTTATATATCTTGAAACCCATTCTCTATTTTGCAAAGGTAATATTGTAATATCGCAAAGCCTCGCCTCAAATTCTGGTCCTTCCGTCGGACGCAGTGGACCGTCCCGCGCTTATTCTCGAGAGGTGGTTGGCCCATCTGGGTGGGTTTAGGGTTAAAGATTTAGGTTGGGAGGGTATGTTTGGAATTTCTCCTCTCCACCTACCCTTTCGCCTAATCTCTCTCCTTCTCATGGTTTTGTGTGGTTGGAATTTTTCTGCAAGTTGTCAGTTTTTTCTTCCCTCCTGCCGACTCCTTCTCCTCCTCTCATTCTGGATTTTTTGTTGGCTCCCGGAAGCCGGCGCCTCCTCTCCTCTTGCATAGGGTCCTGCGGAACTCTGAACTGCTGGCCGGCCTCCCTGCGTCCACTCTCTGCCGAGCCCCCAGTGAGCTTCCTCCTGCGCCTCCTCTCCTCTGGTCGAGCCGCCTCCCTGCCATGCTGGCTCCCCGAAGGCCGCCGCCCGGCCACCAGCGCCACGCCGCCTCCTCCCATCTTGGCGACTCTTCCTCGCTCCTCGAGTAGCAAGAAGATCGATAGCAAAGAACTCGAGCAAAGAAGAAGACCATCAAAGAACAGCAGCCACCCCCTTCTCTCGTGTCCCTCCTCAAGCCCCAGTACTGCACTCCTCCACTCCTTCCTCCATGGATTTGCTTTGAGGTATAAATTGGGGGGGGGGAAATAGTTTGCCCATATGGTGTTTGATGAAATATCTAGCTAGGTTTTCATATGAGTGAAATGATTTTTGCATGCTTGTGTCGGTCCCGCTGAGTCATTGAATTCTTAGGATGAGAATAGCACTTCGCTCGAGTTACAGATGCATGATTAAGGCATAAACATTTGGTACTAGAGTATGCATGTATTTGGGATATTGACCCTTATGCTTGATTATCAAAAATGGAATCTATAGTATATGATGTGTTGTCATTTGCCAAGAAGTTTATGCATGAATGCCTTCATTTTCAGAGTGGGTTTGGTGTGTTCATTTTTATGGCATAGAAAGGGTGCCCAGTCGCCGTTATTGATGTTCGGTCCATTGTGCAACCCCAATTTCTTGTTCAGTGATGACAAATGAATACTTGTTTTATCTTGCATCTATTTCAATTGTTTAATTGATGTGCCTGATTCAGATTCAAATAGAGAACATTATGGTTGTTCTGGAATATTTGTATGTACATGGTTATTTTTGGTGTTTGCATAAGATTGTTGCAATGGTTCAGTTGTGATTGTATTAAGTAAATCATCATATCAATCCTTCTCTTAGGCTAATTGGGTTGCATTGAGATTTGCATTCCTGGTGCTTGTGACACCCCCCGACAAAATGGTTAGCTAATAAGATACAGTGAGCTTGACTCTATGTATACTTTGCTGTGCATGGTTTAGGAAGATCATATTTCAGGGCCTTATCTCCTTAGTTAACTAATTAGTTCAATTGTAATATTTTGACTCGTTTGGTGGAAGCTGAGAGCACTATTAATCAATTATTCCTTAATTTGATCCAGTAGACATGATTCATTGCGTAGTTGGCATAAATCTCATGATATGCTGTTATTCAGATGTGTTGGTATTTTGTTTAGCCAATTACTTTGGATTGATACATTTGCATATGAGATCATGTTTATTGTACCTTATTATCTCCCTGATCACTGCATTATGCTTAAGATGGTGTGTTATCCCTAGGCAATGTTGAATAAAACTACCCATGGGGGATTTAGATACGCAAAAGAGTCGATTTCTTTTGTCGCTTGTATCGAGTGTGCATAAATTTGAGTTGGTTGAGTATTGTTTATTTGCAGGAAGGTTCGTAGGGGAGTGGCCTCAACCGCATGCCACTCCATTCTCCGTCGGTAAAGGCAAGTGCATTCCCTATATCTTGGCTAGGAGGATTAATTGATTGTATGCCTTTAGCGCACGTAATTGCCGGCGAATACGCAAGAGGTAAGCTTTCTATCGATATAGCAAGAAGATGGTTCATTGTATGAAAATGCTTATGATGATTAAATGGTTAAGGGAATGGATGCAAGTACATTGTGTTATTGAGCGTGGTTGTGTGTTCATATGTGATGCCCCTTAAATTGATTGTTGCTCTGCTAATTAGACGAACTCTAATTGAAAATGGGCTTTTAGTAAGGTTGATTATAGTGAGTATGTTGATCGAGTGATTGGAGTTGACCTGAGTTTGGTTTAAAATGGTTAAGTTATTTCTAGAGATAGTATATGTGAGTATTTAATTGCAAGTGTTTTGTGGTGAACGTGGTTTGGTGGCCGTATGATTTAATTGTATGACGAATAATCGTAATGGGTTGCCATGTCTTATTGTTGAATCGGATTAATCTAGTATCGCGGCAACTCATGAATGTGAGAATTGGCTAGGTTTAGGTGAGTGGTTATGGCTATGTTAGTGAGTGGCAATGATTGAAGAGTTGCATTTCATTCTTGTAAATTGCATTGTGCATTCATGATGGAAGAGGCGACCCATCTCGATGTGGGCCTCTGTGCTCACATGTAGTGGGCACGAAAGTCCTACTCGTAGTCCCATATACGTGGTTGTATGGGAGCGAGTCAAGAAGAGTAGGCACCCTCCACCACGGGGTGGAAGGGAGGAGAGGGTGCACACCGACGGTGTGCACTCGGCCATACCCCAGATGTGCTAAAAGAGGAGATGAGCATGCATGATGCATTATATGCATGGAAATTATGCAATCTGCATTGCATTGTCAATGATGGATCATGTTTTATGAGTTGATTATGATGTATGGATATGAGGCTCTTCTTTTGTGTGGCATATTTGCATCCTGCATTGCATTATACGATGATTTTGAGTTAAATGGAAAGGTGTCGAGTTGGATCAAGTCGTGGCCTCATCCAAAAAGATTAAAGAGATATGTGTCGGAGTTTAGTAATGAATTGAAACAGGTGAGCATGCATAATGCATTACATGATTGTAGAAATGTGATTGATTATTCAGATTCTGTGTTCCCATGTTTGTGTGATGTATGATGCATATTTTGTATTTCCGTGTTTGTGTGATGGATTATTCAGATTCTGTATTCTCATGTCTGTGTGATGGATTATGCATATTCTGTATTTTTATGTCTGTGTGATGGATTATGCATATTCTGTATTTTTATGTCTGTGTATGGATTGTGCATATTCTGTATTTTTATGTCTGTGTATGGATTGTGCATATTCTGTATTTTTATGTCTGGTTGCAAGATATGATTTATGTTTTCAGGTTATATGTTATGCTTCATTGTCGTGGAGTTGTGAACTCCATCAAAGACGAGCATGGGGTTGGTTTTGGAGTATAAGTTGTGATACTTCTATTTTAACTACTTGTTGTACTTATTTAAGAATGGTTGTTATGCTTTTAAGTGGGAAATGTGATTGATTATGAATTTATCCGTTGATGTACTTCGCTGAGTCATCGACTCATGCTTGTTGTTTGTGCTGCATTGTGTACACCTAAAACGGCATGCATGGATGGGAGTAGTAGCACGCACGACTTGGTCACCACCATCTCATTTAATTAATTCATAAAGCTCGGATGTATTTAAGTCAATTGTAATGTGTTGTTCGTGGTGGTGTAATTTACTAATTGCGGTTGGGTGTGTGATTGATTATATAAGGATCTGCTAGAATATTTCCTCCGGTTATGTGTGTTTGCTATATTAATCGCAATCTGTTTATTTGTCTGCTGAGTGGATGTCCTTCTTTCTAGGGAGGTCATGCTTGAAATTTTGTAATTTCGGTGGCTTAGTTTCTAAGCCGTTTTTTTTTAGATTTTAGGGGTTTTGGTAGCATCCGTGGCGCGTTTGGCACCAGGGTGTTACAAATATTAATTGAAATGATGTCTCAATATTTGAAATAGCTAGTTAGCTGTCACTCTAGTTTTTTCCTAATTTATTGTGCGAAGTCTAATTGCAGATGGACCGTGAGGAATGGATATATCAGAAAAGTCGTGTAAGTGATGAATTTCAGAGGGGTGTTCAGGAGTTCAAAAAAATTGTAGAAGAGGACATGGTGAAGAGGGGTGTAAACTTCATATATTGGTCTTGCATTGATTGCACTAATCTCATGAGATTTAACAACTTAGCTCAAATTGAGGACCACCTGATTCGACACGGATTCGTGAGAAATTATACGTGTTGGATCCATCACAGGGAGACAAGTAGTACCCTACTGGTATGCAACGAAGATATGGTGGAACCCGATGATGAGTTGCAGTGTAATATGTTTAAGGAGGACAATTTGGAGTAAATGTTGCAGGATGTGGAGGGAAATTACACAGAAAGAGAGTTTAAAAAGTTTAAAAGCTTGATAGCAGACGATGCTAAACCATTGTTCTTGAGTTGCAAAACGGAATACACCAAGCTGGGTTCGGTCTTTGCATTGTTCAAACTGAAGGCAAAACATTGTTGGACAAATATAAGTTTCAATGCACTTCTAGTTCTTCTATCGAATCTGCTTCCAGAGGGAAACAAGTTGCCAACAAACATTTATAAAGCAAAGAAACTACTATGTCCCATGGGAATGGAAATAGAAAGGATATATACATGTCTGAATGATTGTATCTTGTACTGTAATACACATCAGGAGCTGCACATTTGTCTAGTTTGCGGTGTGTCCTGGTACAAACAAAAGGAGAAGCGTAATGAGAAAAAGCGTAAGAGCCGGGGCGATGACGGTGAAGAGGTCACTAATGATGCATTGGCCACTTGCCCATCATTCCCCATTTGGAGCGGTTGTTTGCAAATCCTAAAGAGGTAAAATTATTGTGTTGGCATTATGAGTCTCGAAATAAAGATGGCAAGCTAAGATACCCTACTGATCTGGCTCAATAGAGAACATCGATTGGAAACATGAGGAGTTCAGTGCTGAAATGAGGAACATAAGAATTATATTGAGTATGGATGGAATGAATCCGTTTGATAACATAAGTAGTCGTCACAGCACCTGGCCAGTTCTATTGTGTATCTACAATCTCCCTCCTTGGTTGTGCATGAAGCGAAAGTATATCATTTCGCATTATGCTTTCTAACATTCAACACGAGTTGTAGGGCAATGAGGCAGCGAGCCGTGACGAATCAACACCTAGTTGGGTTCATCGACCCGAGCTTGTGTATGCGACCGTGGCTTGGCTTCAACCGGACTTCATTGTCGGCTACATCAAGGGGGCATTGAATGCTGAGTCGGAGAGGGACTTCATTCTATTCCTGTACCATGAGATGTAGTACTTTACCATTCAATTACTTGTACACACTTAAACTGTATGTGAACTTATTTTCTTACACTGCATACCATTTAATAAGCAACTATTCGGTTCTACTCATCCTCGTTCCGAGTGAAAGCACGATCTACACTTTTAACTCAATCGAGAAGAAACTAATGGCTTACGCGATCAAACCTCCTTTGGAGCAGTAAGTACGTTATTGTAACCTAACACTTTCTGAATTTAACTATGTTCATTTTTTGACTCAATGGCATCTCTCCAATATATGTAGGGGTTTCTCGGCCTACGTCTATGAAGGAGGGACACACGATGACAAAAAGAGTAAGAAGTTAGAGTATAAGCGCTTTAAAATATAAGTGCCTAGCATATATTTGATTAATTTTTTGGACATCTAATCTTAGTATGTTAATTTCTTTCTCTCTTCATAGTATCATCAACAGGGCAGCGATGACCTGTGCGGCTTCTACGTTATGCAGCACATGCTGATCGTGGTCGGTGGCTCACATCTTTTCCTTAAGGTATATGTACATGCATAATAATACACTTAGCCTTTTACATACAAATTTTAAAACTTAAATTAGTGTACTCATTTTTATTTTGTAGAAGATCAATATCCCCCAAAGGAGCTTAGATAGCAAAGCACTCAACTATATACAAGATCACTTATGCCAGTGGTACTAGTTAGAAGTTATATCGGAGGACGGTAGGTTTAGAGATCCTGAAGGCTCCTACTAGTCCATATGTAAACAATATTAATTATATATATATCAATGCAATATGCATGCGTCTCGATTGTTGTTAAGCAAGCTTGTGTTGTATATTGTGAATGAATTTGATATATATGTTGTATAATAAAGTGTGTGTGTTCTGTGAATATGTTGTGTGCATTCTAATGTGATATATATATATATATATATATATATATATATATATATATGTGTGTGTGTGTGTGTGTGTGTGTGTGTGTGTGTGTGTGTGTGTGTGTGTTGTTAATATGTGTTGTTTTTGAGAGGATGCAAAAATTGCTCACCCTCATCACAATTGGTTCTAGGAAGGAATCGATTATCACAATCGGTTCTACATAGAACCGACAGATAATGGGTCATCACAATCAGTTCTTGGAAGGAACCGATTGTGATGAGTACCTCATCATAATCGGTTTTACCAAGAATCGACAGATGAGGCGATCATCACAATCGATTCCTTTTAAGAACCGATTGTGATTACCTCTCATCATAATCGGTTCTAGGTAAAAATTGATTGTGATGATGTCTCTATCACAATAGGGCTAAAACCGACTGTGATAGCTCCTCCTTATTATTATCGAATGACTTTGTATCATCATCGAACCGTCTCTAATGACAAAAAGAACCTATTCTAATGTACATTTGTGTAGTAGTGTAAGCCTCTTCACCCGTATTTTAGTGGTTGTTTCACTTATAAGAAAACATGAGATAATAATAAGAGGTCATATCCTCTAATTTACAGAAGTTAGGAAGAAAATCATGAAAGAAAAAAAAACCACTAATTGGATTGGAAAGGACTAGCTGTGTAACTGTGCTAGGCCATCTAGCTAGTTATAATATTATGAAAGTATTTTTAAGATAAATCTTCACATATCATTTTTATTTGTTCATTCTAAATATTAAAAAATATAACGATAGTTATAAATTATAATGTTGGACTGCACACAACTTAAAATTATTTTCTCTTTGATGGATGGAATAGATAGGAAAGTGTAGTTTGATCACTAAGTATGGCCGTCAATGAGGAACAGTAATCCAAGATCGGGCACATGCCATGCATGGTAATTGAATATGAGTTTAGGTAAGTATGTATGCATGAATATTGTCAATTCTCAAGAATCGAACAAAAATAGGATCACCACTAGTGTTCTAAATAGCTAACTATAGCTTTTTTAGACCCAAAACATGAACCTACGAGCTAATGTTTCATTCTATTAGCTATAAGCGCTATAGCTAGCGATAGCTTTGCTATCGTACATATGTAACTATGAATCAAAATGTTAGGCTCATTTTAGAATATAATAATATTAAAAAGCTCAAATGCATCTCTTATAAATCTGAACTATGAGAAAACCTAGTAAAAGACCCTATCTCACCCTTTTTCAATAACCCAACATCCACATTCAGTGATTACGTACTTATTGCTAAGAACATTATGATATAGTTATCATTTATAGTCTCTTTTAGGCTTATATTTGTATCACTGCTATATAAAGGCCTATATAAGACGCCTCATTACATATGGTTTTTAAAAACCGTTTGTGTTCAAGCTAATCACAGACGGTTTTGTTAGCACAACCATCAAAGTTACAGGATATGCTAAGATCCATCTTTGATAAGCTAATGTTACAGACAGTTCACAGATGGTTTTTTAATCGAACCACCTATGATAACACTACCCTATTATATATATCATTCTGGAGTTTGTGCCCACCGCACTAATCACCCAAATGAAATTACTACTCATTCAAACGAAATCTCTTTTATGACCTTGGCCTCCTTCCTGAGCCCATCATCGCCACCCGTACAGGATGACGCTGGTCCCAAGCCCATCGTGTGCCTCCTCCTCGAGCATATCTCCTCCTCCTCCCTAAGCCCTAAGGTCATATGGTTTGGATATTATTCATCATTTATTCTTTGATTGTATTATTACTAAGATTGTTTAAGCTTCTGGTTTTAAAATGTATCATAAAGTAATTGTTCATGATGTTGAATTTGGTCTATAGTAAGGTGTTGGTTGAGTAATATTAAAACCTCAATTCTAAATATAGTTTTATTGCTTCAAGGTGTATCAGTCCATGAACTCACGTAATGTCCTATGACTACAAATTAAACCTTAAGGTGAAGATAAGCACATGTAAACACATGTTCCCCTGTCACTTTGTACAGCACCAATTTTGACATATATAAAAAAGAAAATCAAGCATACATCTATTATTTGATCCATTTGTGATTTTGTTGTGTAGTTGCATACATTTATAATTGATTTGCTTTGACAAGCTAGGTCAATTACTTTGTCTATTCAAAAGGAATAAAAGAATAAAATTGTAATGCTGTAGACCATTTCCCACCTAACCTCTCTCTCTTCTCCTAGTGTGTGTGTGGCTGAGATTTTCTTGGGGGCACTGCCTCTATTTCTTTTTTTCCCCAGCCGGCTCCTCCTCCAACAAGTCGCCATTCCCCTGGCTTTCCCTGGCCGATTTCTTCTATGGCTGGCCTCTCCTCTCCAGCCGACCAACTCATTCCCTGCGTTTCCCCCTGCCGGCTGCCTCCACCCAGGCCGAGAGCTCCCAGCAGCGCCCTGCTCTCCCCTCCCGTCAAGCCCGCTCAAGCGCCTCCTCCGAGCCAGAGAGCTTGGTCGGGCGCCCTTCACCTGTTCTTCCTTGTCTTGGCGCTCTTCTGGCGACGGCCATTTGAGCAAAGAAGAAGATCCTAATGACAGCAGAACCAGTGAGAGCACCAGATAGGAGCAAAGCCGGTGTCCCATGGCTGCTCCGGAGCCCCTTGGCCCATGACAATGATGCAGACCCAAGAAGAACGATCGAGGCAAGAAAGAACCGCAAGAAGCAAAGAGCATCACCAGCAACATCTGTGCCCTTCCCCCCTTGCCTCCTTGTGGTGAGAGCTCAATCAATTGAGATTGTGGCATTTGGTTCTTGTGTGCATGTTAAGTGTTTGTGGTAATGCCTACAAGAGCTATTAGTTCCTCATCTCAAGTTTGCAGCTGCTATCTGTGATAATAGTTGCAAAGTGATGTTTGGAATCGAGATTTATGCTTGCACCGAGATTGTGATGCATATCAAGTATTTTTGTATACGGTATTAGATTGTTGAGGGTTTTATACGCTATTGTTTAGGGAATGATATATATATATACACACACACACACACATATGTGTGTTATTAGATGCACCTGTAATATCATTCTTACATTGGTAATGTTTGTGAATCTTATGTCAGACTTGATTCTTATTACTTGTCGCATGGCTCAATTAAAATGAGTGAGTTAAGAATTATTTACTACCAATTGATGATGAACGGATATTGTGTATTAGCTCAATTTGTTAATGCCATGGTTATGTATAGGATCCCTAAATTGATACATGTGTTTGAGTTTCCCTTCCACAAATTATGCGCAGATTAGGAATGTCTTGTGTAATCGGACTTACGTAATGTGAGTTTTATAGTGGTAGCCCTTCTACTTAAAGGTTGATACTTTAATCTCTTCCTCTCACAAGATGCTCAATCTGACCGTGTTGATCCTTTTATTAAGTATCGAATCATATTCCCAGGGCTTAATGTGTGCTATTTGCTTTCTAGCTTCCATGTCTTTATTCAATTAATCTCATTGTTAGTACCTTTTGCCTGTGTCTGCAAGTCTATCACCTGATTGGGAGGGTGGTCTCTGCTCTTTGACCATTGTAGATTGATCCCTCAAGTTGTAAAACAAATAGTATAAAAATAAATAGGGAAAGTTGGAACACTTGCATATTGGGAGAGAATGTATGGCAATACTCCAATAGACATGTTAGCTTTGAGTTTAAGCTCCAACCGTATAGCAATTCTTCAAAGTTTCATGAATTAGGATATCCATTGAAACATGAAGAATGAATTTCGAGTTTTGTTTTGTTCTCTAGGGTCGGAGATTTCTAATACTGCAATCGAGACGTCATTTATCGATGCGGTTAAAGGCAAGTACATCGAGTCGTGTGCTTAATTGAGTTGTTCATTGATATTTATCTGCTCATGGCTAACTTCTATTGATTGTGGCAAGTGTTAGTTATATTGGTGACCGCCCTTCGAGGACGTGATTAGCTATTGAATTCGAAAGTGATCACTAGTAAGCCTTCATTCCGTAAGTTCACTGCACCTTTGTTAGTATTGCGTTGAGTAGCGAGTATGGGGTACGTGGATACTCGTGGTTAATTTACAAGAATTGTACTTAAGCTGTGCTCCGCTTTGGGGATTGGAATTGAGTATGTGTACGAATCAATGTATTGCTGCATTTTGTGTGTATATATGTATGCTTGTTTGTGTTGGTGGAAATGTGGGTTCAGCAGGAGCCTATTTATATAAGTACATACATTGATGAGTCTTGTATGTCTATGTGAAGTCATACTTATATGTATGCATGAGGTTTCTCTAAATGAAAAGCTACTGCTTAGGGTGTGTGAATGTGTAGAGCTGCCATAGTCCATAAAATTATGTGTGATACTTGCTGAAATCTGTGGTCATGTGTGCTTGCATGTATGACTGACCTTGTGTTTATATATATATATACACAAACATTTGCACACATGTATATACTTATGTAGTATGGGAGACTTTATGTATATGTATATATTTACATATATGCTTGTAATGTATGTGGTTATAGTTATGTTAGTGTTGGCAATGAATGAAAGGTTGCGATCCATTCGTGTTAATTGCATTTGTGCATTCATAATAGAAGAGGCGATCCATTCTGATGTGGGCCTCTGTGTTCACACGTAGTGAACATGAAAGTCCTACTTCGTAGTCCCATTCATCGAGGTGAATGGGAGCGAGACAAGAAGAGTAGGCTCCTTCCATCTACGTGATGGAAGGGACGTGAGGGTGCACACCGACGGGTGGGCACTTTCAAAGACTCTCGTGCGTGCATGGAAATGAGCATTCATGTGCATTGCATCTTTAAAAATTTGTGTTGTGGTAAATGGTGTGTCATATGGATGGTGATTAGGGTAATTGAAGGTTGAGTCGTGGACTCAACCCAAAAAGGGGAGATTAAATTGAATTTGATGAATTTGCGCATTTCTTTGCCCTGCGAATTATGTTGTATGAATATTGTGGAGGGAAGTCGAGTTATAAACTCAAATGCAATAGATGAAAATGGTTTGAGTGGCAACAAGGGTAGTTGATTCAGGAAACATTGTGACTTAGAGTTAAGTAGTGCTTGTTTTTGGCATTGTTGGGTACATTATCAAGTTGATGGTTTGAATTATGTAATTTTTCTTATATAGTCAAGTTATTGCTTTAAATGGGTATAAATGCGTATTGTCCGGATGTTGCTTTATTTGTCTTTCTTGCTTTTATGGTCAAGCTCTTGTTTTACTTATGCTAAATTGGAATTGTTACTCACGTGTACTTTGGTCGAGTCATCGACTCATGCGGTTTGTTGTGTTGTTGCGGTACATTGAAACCAAAGATGCATGGGGGAGTAGTAGCACAAGCACGCTTGCATCAAACCATTTAATCGATTTGTAAAGCCCGGTTGTATTGATTATGATTGTAATATGTCGCTCGTCGTGGTGTAGTTATTAAGTTACATTGGATGTGTGAATGATTAACTAAGGACACGCTAGAATGATATCATAACCGCAATTGCTTTACGTCTCACGAGTGGATGTCCCTCTGTCTAGAGAGGTCATGCCGAAATTTCCTAAATTTTGGTGACTTAGTTTTAAGCTAGTTTAGAGAGTTTCAAGGTCAGTGTCAACCCTTTTATTAGAGGTAAAAGGTTTATTGACTCGTTCGTTGAGTTCTTAGGTCATTTGAACTTCTTGACGCATTTTATTTCTTGAATCTTGTTGGGAACACTCTGGGCAAGAGTGGTTCCAGAGTGTTGTAAGCGTCATTTAGAGTCTTTGGGTAGCATTCGTGGTGCGTTGGGCGCCGGGGTGTTACAGTTGGTATCAGAGCGGGCTTTAGGTCCGTGGCATGTGAATTTAGCAAATTACTCTAGAGTAAACTAAAATTTTTACTGCATGAAGTTAGAAACATGGCATAGGTTTCTACTCCTTTAAAATTTGGCCTTCGGGCAATAACCTTAAAATCTGAATTAGAATGGTTAACTAATTTAAAACTTGACACACTCTGATGCACAATAGGATGGGTATGGGTACATTGCATTGCGCCCAAATGTTGAGTGATAAATTTATCGTTGCATATTGCTTTGACCATGAAAGGATTGTTGGGATCAGTACTCTTATGTTCATGTTATTGGTGAAGCCGAAAGGTTTCGACCTTGTTCCTTTGGCCGAGTTGTGGGTTTTGCTTGTGGGTGTGGCTGGCTGGTGCCACCCCTTCCTGCTTGGGGAACCTCTCATTCTTGATTAAATGCGTTTTGTGGAGCAATTTAGAGGGTAAGGCGGGAAGGTTGGTTTCTTTTGCCTTCGATATTTGGAGTTAAGGAGAAACGCTTAGTGATAAATCCCTTTGGATTGTTTTTACTGTTGTGTTCGGTTTCGTTGGATCCTTTGGTTTTTGTTGGTTATCGTGGGTTGCCTTGTGAAGAAAACTATTGTAGTTGTTGTTCTCTCCATTTACGTAACTTAGTGAAGTTTTCTTGGTGCAAAACTTAAATCGTGTGGATCTTCGATGTTAAGGTTTTATCGGGAAGGATTGGTTGATCATTTGGTTTTTCCATGCATATCTTTTCCTTCCTGGAAGTTGTAAATCTTGAGATTTGTTTAAGGAGTTGTTTCCCGTCGGAGTTTGGGAATTCGAGAGTCGAATTCTCTTATGACGTATGGTTGAGTTTTTCTGGAAAGAGAGGTGGTTTTTGTTGTTGCTCATGCTTAAGAATTGTGGTTCTTCTTTAAAGGTTGGGTACGTGACCCACGAGGATGTTCAAGGCGTTAAGTGTATGTTGAGTAGTGAGCTTCCAGCTAAGGAGGGTCACTGATTTCGTTAAGAAGAACTTGTTGGTTATTTAAAAACAACCAAATTTATTGTAGGGTATATAATGATTAACTTGAATGGTAGGTGATTCTAAAATGAAAAGTTGATTAGAGTTATTACAATGGTTGTGAGTTGTAGAATTGATTGGAAGTTCAAGATTTGTGTTCCGATAAGTCTAGTATTGATCATGATTGAGAGGGTCTAGAATCTTCCATGGATGAATCTATTACAGTAAGATGTTGATGTAAAGTACCGGAGTATGTTAGCGCAAAAGGTATGAGAGCTGTTGATTTATGTTGCTTATGAGTCAATTAAATGGTGGATCGACAAAATGATTTAATCGATGTGAAATTTAAAGAATGAGTATATGGAATAGTTGTAAGAATGATGGGGTTTTGTCTTGGGAAAATGTCTATCTAGGAGTTATCTATGGAAAATGACTAGTGGTGGGTATATGAATAGGAGGAGGAAGGTAAAGGAAGATTGGGTTTGGTAACTTCCATTCAAACCTGTGTACCTTTTTAGGATTTGGTGAAAATGAATCATTTAATGGCTAGAGCATTGGAGTACTAGAAATGGTGGGATTTGAGATGAACCTTCCTTTGGCTCTAAGGATTGAAATTGAGGATGTAAGAGTCGTCCTGGAAGTAATCGGTTGATGGAATTCGGAATATTTTATTTCGTCGAACCACGTTAGTCTTTTGCTTTGGTTAAGAGAGATGGCACGATTGATTATCGTGGGATTTACGCCGGAAAATGTAAGGTGGATCGTGTTTTAGCGTGGGAACCGAGTTATTTTTGGAAGGTTTCATTAGTGGTTACATTGGGAATAAGTTCCGTTTCTTGGGAGAAATGAGTGATGATTGGGCTTTATCAAGATCATCTCTCGTAGATTCTAATGCTTTGGGTTCAAGTTATTGTACATGGTTCATTTGGTCAAAAGGAATTGTATTTCCTTTGTGTTTTAGTTGGAGTTAAAGAATATGGAAGCTTATGGTATAGTGTTGAATATAATAATGAGAATTGAGTATTCTTTGGTCATTGGGATTGTTGTAAAAGTTCAATGCGGTGTTTCCTTGAAAGTTGAATTTTCCTTGGTGTGTATTTTATCGCATTATTTGAAAAGGATGAAGGTGGTTAGTTTTGTTAAAGAGAATCGAGGATTTGGGTGGTTCTTTGGTGGTGTTTGTTTAACCCTTATTAGTGAACTACTTGGAAGTTGATAGTATTTATGTCACCATTTCTAACGTGTGATTGAACTTATGGGTTCGATGGTTGTAGCGAAGGATTTCTTAATTTGTTTGTGTAAGGTTCTCAGAGTGAGCATTTACCTTGGGCAGTGGTCCTTTGGGATTTTGATCTCTTGGTTGACTTTGACTGAGTTCTTGCGTGAGAAATTGCACTTAATTGAGCTAAAAAAATTGTTTCGTTAATAGTTGGATTTGGAAACTTGGTTTATCGCTTGTTCCGTTTCAAGTCCTTGCGGGGGTGATGTGAGTTTGCCAAAGAGTTTTAAGTCCCTTGCGGACTTTGGTTTTTGGTTGGCATTCTTGAATTCGGGGTCGAATTCCTTTTAGGGGAGAGTGTAATCTTGTAGACCATTTCCCACCTAACCTCTCTCTTCTCCTAGTGTGTGTGTGGTGAGATTTTCTTGGGGCCTTGCCTCTATTTCTTTTTTTTTTCCCAAATGGCTCCTCCTCCAACCGACCGCCATTCCCCGGCTTTCCTGGCCGATTTCTTCTATGGTGGCTCTCCTCTCCAGTATTGACCAACTCATTCCTGCGTTTCCCCCGCCTCCGCCTCCACCGAGAGCTCCCAGGCCAGCGCCCTGCTCCCCTCCGTTCAAGCCTTGCAAGGCCTCCTCCGACCGCCGAGAGCTCCTGGCCGGGCGCCCTTCACCTGTTCTTCCTTGTCTTGGCGCCCTCTTCTTCCTCATTTGGCGGCAAGCCCGGAGCAGGAGCAAGAAGATCCGAACCAGCGATGAGCAGAGACCGATAGGAGCAAGAGCGGTGTCCCATGGTTGCTCCGAGCCCCTTGGCCGACGACAAGCGAGAGTGACCCGCTGAAGAACGCCGGGAGGCAAGAAGAACCGCGCAGAAGCGAGAGTGAGACCAAAGAACATCAGTGCCCTTCCCCCCTTGCCTCCTTGTGGTGAGAGCTCAATCAATTGAGATTGTGGCATTTGGTTCTTGTGTGCATGTTAAGTGTTTGTGGTAATGCCTACAAGAGCTATTAGTTCCTCATCTCAAGTTTGCACTGGCTATCTGTGATAATAGTTGCAAAGTGATGTTTGGAATATGAGATTTATGCTTGCACTAAGATTGTGATGCATATCAAGTATTTTTGTATACCGGTATTAGATTGTTGAGGGTTTTATACGCTATTATTTAGGGAATGATATATATATACACACACACACACACATATGTGTGTGTTATTAGTATATGCACCCTGTAATATCATTCTTACATTGGTAATGTTTGTGAATCTTATGCTGTGACTTGATTCTTATTACTTGTCGCATGGCTCAATTAAAATGAGTGAGTTAAGAATTATTTACTACCAATTGATGATGAACGGATATTGTGTATTAGCTCAATTTGTTAATGCCATGGTTATGTATAGGATCCCTAAATTGATACATGTGTTTGAGTTTCCCTTCCATAAATTATGCGCAGTTAGGAATGTCTTATGTACTGGACTTCTGTAATGTGAGTTTTATAGTGGTAGCCCTTCTACGAAAGGTTGATACTTTAATCTCTTCCTCTCACAGTATGCTCAAGGGACTGTGTTGATCCTTTTATTAAGTATCGAATCATATTCCCAGGGCTTAATGTGTGCTATTTGCTTTCTAGCTTCCATGTCTTTATTCAATTAATCTCATTGTTAGTACCTTTTGCCTGTGTCTGCAAGTCTATCACCTGATTGGGAGGGTGGTCTCTGCTCTTTGACCATTGTAGATTGATCCCTCAAGTTGTAAAACAAATAGTATAAAAATAAATAGGGAAAGTTGGAACACTTGCATATTGGGAGAGAATGTATGGCAATACTCCAATAGACATGTTAGCTTTGAGTTTAAGCTCCAATCAGATAGCAATTCTTCAAGTTTCATGAATTAGGATATCCATTGAAACATGAAGAATGAATTTCGAGTTTTGTTTTGTTCTCTAGAGTCGGAGATTTCTAATACCGCAATCGAGACGTCATTTATCGCTGCGGTTAAAGGCAAGTACATCGAGTCGTGTGCTTAATTGAGTTGTTCATTGATATTTATCTGTTCATGGCTAACTTCTATTGATTGTGGCAAGTGTTAGTTATATTGGTGACCGTCCCTTCGAGGACGTGATTAGCTATTGAATTCGAGTGATCACTAGTAAGCCTTCATTCCGGTAAGTTCATTGTACCTTTGTTAGTATTGCAGTGAGTAGCGAGTATGGGGTACGTGGATACTCGTGGTTAATTTACAAGAATTGTACTTAACTGTGCCCTGTTTGGGGATTGGAATTGAGTATGTGTACGAATCAATGTATTGCTGCATTTTGTGTGTATATATGTATGCTTGTCTGTGTTGGTGGAAATGTGGGTTCAGCAGGAGCCTATTTATATAAGTACATACATTGATGAGTCTTGTATGTCTATGTGAAGTCATACTTATATGTATGCATGAGGTTTCTCTAAATGAAAAGCGCTGCTTAGGGTGTGTGAATGTGTAGAGCTGCCATAGTCCATACAATTATGTGTGATACTTGCTGAAATCTGTGGTCATGTGTGCTTGCATGTATGATGACCTTGTGTTTATAGGGGACATATTCATTGCTAATGTGAATTCAGTGCTAATTCGTGCTAATGGTATGTAGAAGTTATGAAAATTCTCAAAAACTCAGCATAAATAGTACTTGTTATCGCTTTTGGCACTATTCTTTTTGCTGTTTGTCTTTTTCATATCTTTCAAATGCGATTGATTTTCATCTTCAAATTTTGCAGGGTTGTAGAGGTTCACCTCCCTACATGTGGTAATTTTTGAGAATTTTTCAAAACTTCTTCATGCCATTAGCACGAATTAGCACTAATTCACCATTAGCACTGAATATTTCCCGTGTTTATATATATATATATATACACACAAACATTTGCACACATGTATATACTTATGTAGTATGGGAGACTTTATGTATATGTATATATTTACATATATGCTTGTAATGTATGTGGTTATAGTTATGTTAGTGTTGGCAATGAATGAAAGGTTGCGATCCATTCGTGTTAATTGTATTTGTGCATTCATAATGGAAGAGGCGACCCATTCTGATGTGGGCCTCTGTGTTCACACGTAGTGAACACGAAAGTCCTACCTCGTAGTCCCATTCATCGAGGTGAATGGGAGCGAGACAGTAAGAGTAGGCTCCTTCCATCTACGGGATGGAAGGGACGTGAGGGTGCACACCGACGGGTGGGCACTCGGCAGTACCGGTACGTGCATGGAAATGAGCATTCATGTGCATTGCATCTTTAAAAATTAGTGTTGTGGTAAATGGTGTGTCATATGGATGGTGATTAGGGTAATTGAAGGTTGAGTCGTGGACTCAACCCAAAAAGGGGAGATTAAATTGAATTTGATGAATTTGCGCATTTCTTTGCCCTGCGAATTATGTTGTATGAATATTGTGGAGGGAAGTCGAGTTATAAACTCAAATGCAATAGATGAAAATGGTTTGAGTGGCAACAAGGGTTGTTGATTCAGGAAACATTGTGACTTAGAGTTAAGTAGTGCTTGTTTTTTGGCATTGACTGGGTACATTATCAAGTTGATGGTTTGAATTGCGGTAATTTTTCTTATATAGTCAAGTTATTGCTTTAAATGGGTATAAATGCGTATTGTCCGGATGTTGCTTTATTTGTCTTTCTTGCTTTTATGGTCAAGCTCTTGTTTTACTTATGCTAAATTGGAATTGTTACTCACGTGTACTTTGCTGAGTCATCGACTCACCGTTGGTTTGTTGTGTTGTTGCGGTACATTGAAACCAAAGATGCATGGGGGAGTAGTAGCACAAGCACGTTTGCATCAAACCATTTAATCGATTTGTAAAGCCTGGTTGTATTGATTATGATTGTAATATGTCGTTCGTCGTGGTGTAGTTATTAAGTTCTGTTGGATGTGTGAATGATTAACTAAGGACCTGCTAGAATGATATCATAACCGCAATTGCTTTACATCATCACGAGTGGATGTCCTACTGTCTAGAGAGGTCATGCCGAAATTTTCTAAATTTTGGTGACTTAGTTTTAAGCTAGTTTAGAGAGTTTCAAGGTCAGTGTCAACCCTTTTATTAGAGGTAAAAGGTTTATTGACTCGTTCGTTGAGTCCTTAGGTCATTTGAACTTCTTGGACGATTTTATTTCTTGAATCTTGTTGGGAACACTACGGGCAAGAGTGGTTCCGAGTGTTGTAAGCGCCATTTAGAGTCTTTGGGTAGCATTCGTGGTGCGTTGGGCTACCGGGTGTTACAAAAATGTGGAACATGCTTGGTCTATTAATTTCACCTCTTTTCGATCTCGCCTAGAAATTAAACACTACATTCATGTTGCATTCATGCATGATTAGAGGACTAAGTTTGTTACAACATTAAAATCTCACAATCATGTTGAATGCATATGTTTAACTTCTTGTTTAGAGAGAGAGAGAGTAATGTGGATATTCATCTAAATTATTCAATTTACAAATAGTAATCTAATTATTAAAAGTATCCAAAAAATTAAGCACAAGAATAGAAGAAAATATAACCATGGCCATTGCTACATTTGTCATGATTCATTATATATTTATTTATGTCCCAATGACTGCAAATTGCATAAATAAAATGGAGCCTACAAAAAAGATATACGACATGAAGCTATTGAATGCTAAACAAAAACTTGAGATAGAGATAGAACAACTGAACGGAAAGTCTGAGGTAATGAAGCAAAATAGAAGTTAAGAATATTCTAAGTTAACAAAAAAGATTTATGATATGAAACAAAAACTGAAAGATATATTTATGATATGAAACAAAAACTGAAAGATATAGATGACAAATCGCAACATATTGAATCTTTTAACAAGGTACTCATCATTAAGTGGCGCTTGGTGAACGCAGAGCTAGAAGCCAAAACTAAGCTTATAGAGGTAGTATAATGGTTTCTAAAATTTAATTTGACGTGGTTACTGATAATATACTAATACACCATTTTCACAACAACATGATTACTTTTATAGGATTAAGAGATATGATTAAAAGTCAATCAATTATTGGTGTCAAACAAATAGGCATTATGCCGGAGCTGTGGAACTTTAGGAGAACCAAAAAGCCTCTATTGCTAAAGCTATAGTATATATGATGGCAGACATGAAAAAGCACTAAGATTTGATTATCTTGATCTATTAAATAATGTTGTTTCTTAATGTATGCTTGTTGATATTTGTGATATCATATCTTCTCAATGTATTGTCACAAGAAAATATCCTTAGTATTTGCTCATCTTGAATTCAATTACTAAAAAGTGTCTTTCTTGTTAGAACCAAAATGTTGTTGTAGAAATATGCTACTGCGCAAGAGGTGTATAGAAAATTTTTCATTAATTAAAAACTCTATAATCCAAAAGTTTTTCTTACTCCTCTATAATCCAAAAGTTTTTCTTACTCTATTGGTAAAATTTTCATGATTAGTATTTGTTGTTAAAAATTTTCTTTTCATGAGATATTTCTGCAACGATATTTACAAGACACAACCAGTTATATATTTTGTAATTGAATCTCTAAGCATCCTAGATGTATTGAGACAACAACTTGTCTAATTAGGATTGTCTTAAAATATAAATATTTGTAACACATTCATCTCCTGTCTTATTCTAATATTGATGGATTTTAAGGTAAAATCCAATTCCATCCACAATTTATCCTGAAATTTGTTATGCTTTGATTTATCTTCTACTTCATCATCATCCTCAAATGAGAATACTATAGACAACCCATTTTCATTATGGTCTTATGCAGGAGCAGGATTATTTTGATAGACTACATATTTGGTGAACTAGATATTTAATGAGCTTCTTGAAAATGATCATGTTTTTGTATAACACCAGAGTGAAAATAGGTTGGCTATGGTATTCTCATATTAGTATGAGAATGAAGTGGAAAATAAATTAAAGCATGACAACTTTCAGGATGAATAGTGGATGAAATTGGATTTTTCCTTAAAATCCATGAACATTGGAATAAGAAAGGAGGTGAAAATGCTATAAAGGCTCATATTTTAAGATGATCCTGATTAGATAAACTGTTGCCTCATTGCATCTCGGATGTTTAGATATTCAATTACAAAATCTATAACTGGTTGTGCTCTATAAATGTCATTTCATAAATATCTAAGGAGAGTAAATTTACAACAACAAATATTAATCATGGAAGTTCTATTAGGAGAGGTAGAAAAACAAATTATCATAGGCGATTCTTTAAACAAACCGTCTGTGATAGTCTATTATCACAGGTGGTTCTTAATACAAATCGTCTATGCTAGCCTATTATCACAGACGGTTTGTATCACGTTTCAATGTTTATGCATTTATTCATAAACCGTCTGTGACAACTTTTTCAACCATTTGTGATGGCCTTTTCTGTAGTGGTGCATGTTTGTTAATTCTGGATTTTACTCCTATTCTTATTAATTATAAAAATACTATGTTTTTAATATTTGTTTGGAGATAACTTATATTATATACATATTTAATTTTTTTTAAAATTTAATACTTATCAAAAACACGATGAGAGATAGCTTTAGTGATAGTTAGTATAGCTTTTTGAGACATAAGTTATCTATTAAGCGTGAAAGATTTGCCGAGAGCTGGGAGGCGCCACGTCATCGCGTTCACGGGTCTTCGTTGGTTTTATTTGTCCAAGCGTCAGTATGCAAGCATTGATTGCTTGTTAGCATTTCCAGAGTTAGTCAGTCTGCTCCTTTTTGCCGGGTCTTAGCGCTCCTGTGCTTTTTGATTTCCACCGTCCGCTTTTGTTGCCGATTTATTGCTTCTCGCCGTTGCGTTGTTTTTTTGGCTATTGCGCCTTGTTGGTTGTTGTATCCGGTGTCTTTTTGTTTGCATCGCCGGGCGCCTCCGTTAGGATCGCTGGCGCTGCCGGTTCTTCTGCGTGAGCCGTCTTGCCGAGCGTGTGTTAAGTCCGTCCGCTCGCTTTCGCTGCCTCGTTTTCGGTGTCTCGGCCATTCGCGCCTCCTGGGATCGTCTTGCCCTCTCCGCCGCTCGAATGCGCGCCATTGATATTCAGCCGAGCTCACGATTGATTGTACTGCTCGATTCTCTGCCGGGTCCTCTTTTGGTGTTCCCTTTATTCCTTTTGCGATGCTTTTGGGTTCCTTTCGGGTGGAGTCGTTGCCTTCCGCCGAGGTTCACCTTCCAGTTTAGCATTTTGCCTCCTCTTCCAGCGACACGCTTAGTCTCCCTTTGTTAGTTTTGTTGGGGTTTGGTTCGTGTCTAATCGGATGATATCCTATCGTGTTTTATGATCTTTGTTAGATATTTAGGCGTTCATAGTAGACTAATTGATTCGGTTGTTGGGTTTATAGTTACGGGAGATCACTATTTGTTTCTATTGCCTACTTTATTTTCCGAAAGTACCGGATGCTTTGATACATACATTGTTTAGGAATGGCGATTTTAGTCGGAGATTGTCGCTCCGGTCGGGCTTTGGTTTAGTTGTTGTTGTGCATATCCATGGGAAATGTGCGTGTTAGTTAGCCATGGCGAAATCGTGTGTTATTTAGGATCTGGTCATGTAGCGATGCCCTCCTTTTTTTCCAATGCTTGCATGCTTCGATCGGTAAATTGATTGCCCTGTTCTATCTAGGCTCAAAATGTTTTCGATGCGTATGATGCCTATTTAGATGTTAGGTTTTCTTCATAGTTGGTCATGGCGAAATTTTTGTACTATTTAGAATCTGGTCATGTAAGCCATGCCCTATCTTTTTTTTTGGCAGTGCTTGCATGCTTCGACTGCTAAATTGATTACCTGTTCTATCTAGGCTCAGGATGTTTAGTTCTGCTGATTTTCCAGATTGTCTGTTCTATCTAGGCTCAAAAAGTTTTCGATGCCTATAATGCCTACTGAGATGTTAGGTTTTCTTCATAGTTGGTCATGGCGAATTTTTTGTACTATTTAGGATCTGGTCATGTAAGTCATGCCCTTTCTTTTTTTTTTTTTTGCCAATGCTTACATGCTTCGATCGCTAAATTGATTACTTGTTCTATCTAGGCTCGGGATGTTTTCGATGTCTATAATGCCCGCTTAGATATTAGCTTTTCTTCATAGCGAAGATTGTGCGTTTGTTGCTAGATGTTATGGTTTGGATTTGGTTGATTCATAATGCATTGGCATTTAGCTATTACTGTGCTATATGTGGTTCTCGCTTGATTTTCCGGCCCTTTTATGTTTAGGTTTGATACGCATAAAATTATTTCTAGCTAAATTCGCTTTTATGGTCAGCATTTGTGACAAAATGGAGATATTACTTTCTAATTGGATTCTCCTACCTGCATTTCCTCTTTGATCTTTTCCTTCTATATCTAGGCCCTTCTGATGGTTGCTCTGGTGATGTTGGTTTGTAGCAATTTCGTCTTTTTTCCTTGGTCTTATTTATGTTTGCGGCCCATTTAAATGCCCGCTATTGTTCTTACCGTGTATATCTTTATTCGTTCTCACGCAGTGTGCTATGCGCCCGCAATTGGTTTTACTTGCTCCTTCCGCTCTCAGGTGCTTACCACATAGATCTTCGTGTTACACAAGTTATTAATCTGCTCATAGGTTATTTGACTTACTTATTCCTTGCCCTCGCCTATTATACATGATCCGTGATATTGTCGGTTTAACCATTAGATTCTATACCATGAACCTGTTGTATTGATTCTTTGTTGTTAGGGTTATTTTATTCTCGTTATGAAATTTTATACCGTGAACCTGTTGTATTGGTTTTTGTTGTTAGCATGATTTTGGATTCGTGACACGTTGTGTAGCTATTCGTGCCATCGCTTAGCTCTTGTTTCTTCGATCTTTACGGCCGCGCTGTAATTCGATTTTGTTATTTTGCATTCGGCTCTTGCATTTTCTCTTTGATGTTTTGCTTCGTATCTAGGCCCTTATGTTGTTTATTCGACCGATGTTGGTTTATATCGAATTCGTCGCTTTTTCTTGCTCTTATTTATGTTTGGTTGTTCCATTTGTGCTTTGGTGCTGCGTTGCATCTGGTATTGTTCTTACCGTACATAGTTTTTTACATTCTGCACAGGCCTGTTGCGCTGCGGTGATTGCTTTTGCTTACTCCTTCCGCGCCAAAGTATTATTTATGCACTGATCGAAGATTCTTACTGTAGGTCTTCATATTACGCGGGTTACTAACTGCTCGTGAGGTTATTTAGCTTACTTATTGCTTGTCCCCGCTATTATACATAATGTGTGATGTTCTCGCTTTAACCATTAGATTCTATATCCTAGACCCTGTTGTATTGATTCTTTGTTGTTAGGTAATTTTATTCGTTATGAGATTCTATACCTCGAACCTCGTTATATTGATTATCCGTATTTTTTATATATGTTGTTTTGTTCTTTGTTTATTACCTGAATTAGTTTCGTTTATGCTCTTGATTCGGTGCCTACCTCATGCACATGTTAGGTGTCGAATTCCTACTTATTACGTTTTTTTCCTGGTGTCCTGCTGTTTGGATGGCGTTCTTACAAATTTCTCTTATCGATATTTAATCTTTTACCTGTTCGTTGTGTCTTTGATTCCCTGTAGAAAAAACGATTCAGAGTCTTGGGTTAGGTTATAGCCCACGTATGTTTTACCTTTGGAATCTATGGTCCCTGCTATACTTTTGGTTTTCACTAAATATATGTATTTGCCTGTTGTGTATTGCCTGGATCTGTCTTGTTTACTCCTTGTGGTTTAGTTCGTAGTCTTGGCTCAGGTTGTGCTTCATGAGCATTTTATGTTTGGAATTAATGGTCCTAGCTACCCTTTTGGTCTTGCCTACCTGATGTACATGTTGTGTTTCAGATTTCCACTCTTTGTTGTGTTTTTTGTCCTCAAGTTCTTTTATGTGTCCAGGCCAGCCGAATAGTAGATTTTTGTAGTTGTTTTGTTTCTGTCATGCTCACATCCTTACGGATTTCTTTTTCCCTTATTTCTTTTGTTGTGTTTGTTATGTATTTCTCTTATCGATAATTAGTTTTTTCCCCAATTCGTGGTATCTTCCTATGCATAGCGACAGATTATAAGATCATCGGTGCTTACTACTGTGCCTCTGTATGATTCCGTCTGACTATACAGACTTATCGTGTTCTCCAACAATTTATTCGAAGAGATATTGTGTTCTACAGACCCTTACGTTATTCCGATAGTATCGATACAGCCTGTGTATACTTTCCGCAGCTTCGATTCTAAGTTACGATTTTATTTCAGTTTTGTGTGCTCTTTCTATTTAAGGATACTCATCTTTCTCCGTGCGGATAAACTGTTGTAGCTCGTTAGCTACCTCTGTTATAGCCATCCTGTAGTTAATCTGTATGGACATTGTGCCTGTGTCAGATACGCAATGCACATGTCCTACTAATGGTATGTATTCTTTGCCATTCTTACCTGCTTTTTTGATCTTAGTCTATGTATTTAATAAGATTCTACTTCCTTTCTTTTGTACTAGATACACTTATTGAATAACCATTGAATATCCTCGTTTGCCCCTACAGTGGATGATCCTCTTGCATCATTATTTCTATACATGTAGCTGTCTTAGGTGTTTTCCTTTTATCCACAGATGGAGTATGATTTGCTCAAGGACATCTCTCAGAATCACATCGCTATGCGTGTGTCGGGGTGACTCGATTTTGAGTATGTAGATGAGAACAAGCCCGAAAAAATTCTACGCCTTGATCTGATTTTCCTTGATGAACAAAGTTAGTGTCAGATCTGTCGCTTATCGCTTCAGCTCTCGCTATCATATGTCTAACTCTAATAACATTATATTCGCTTTTAAAGTCTACTATGCTAGATGCACAAATTCCAGAACGTCATGTCCCGCGCTTCGCTCCTTTACTAAAGGAAGACTCAATATACTATATTCAATACTTTGAAGTTACGGATGCACGTGCCACTTATAGACCTATTAACAATGCTATCATGGCACGGTTCACCGCTCATACCAAAATTACAGAACTTCCTGTTGCTCCAGAAAGATTCCCTATGTATGCATGCTGCCCTGTTTCATTTGAGGTGCTTAGGACCAGGCTCAACGACAAGTTCCTCTTATCAGGTACTATATCTTAGTGCGGGAAAAAACTGGCCTCTTAATGTTTGACTATTATATATTCTGTACTAACAATTATTTGAACACAGACACTTTAGGAATAATCACATCTATCTCACAAATAAAGACTGTAACTGTCAGAGGAACACAGAAGCCTATACGAAACATTGAAATCACAGATGGCAGGTTCAAAACTTATCATACCTCACTACTTTATGTCTTTTTTTTAGTATACAGAATGTATGTCCACAGACTGACATTTTGTCATCAAAGAGAAAATGCGGAGATCACATTATGGGGACCACACGCAGTTCGTTTTGAGGCTGATAGTATTCAGCATGAATCACGACGTCGCCCAATAGTTCTTCTATTGGTTGGTTTAACAATAAAGCTACATAACGGTCAGTACCTTTTCTTTACTATATTCATTAGCCTTTCTATTTTGATTTAGTATATATCCCAGCCATACTAATAAACGTCTTACACATTTCATAGTATGAAACATCAAGTATCCTTGAACCTCGCAATGTAATATTGAATTATATACATAGCTAATATGAACTTCCACCTGTTAAAAACTGATGACAAACTGAATTTCAATACAAGAGCCAGTGTTTGAAACATGATAAACCATACAGAATGAATCTTCAACTTCCACCTGCTACAAATAAATGTTATTTCTTAGCATTGCTTCAAGCTATTGCTCTACCAACTTTGATACACAACAAAAAATAAATCTCAGTAGAAGAAACGATTTTGAAGCATGATATGGGTGCTAATTGAACAAACATATAAAAAAATATCTATTTGACAATATGATAACCCATTACTGTATACACAAATGTGTCGTTCTCCTTTACCTTACCATCATTTTTTACCGATGATTGTCCTATACTGAATATTTCATAGGTTTATTGCTAATAACAACATATTGTCTTCCCTGCATATAATAGATAATTTGATCCTTATTTTCGTGACAACTCTCACTAAGGTAGTACCATCTGTCGATGGTACATGATCCATTGATTTCAGAGGCAACTTGACTTTGTTAGATAGGTACAGATTCCTATTTCTTACTGATCATTGTTTGTATACATGTTAATCATATAGGACCAATTTGTGCGATACAATGCTTTGTCTTTTCATATATATTATTTTCCTTACTATTATCGTATTATCGATCATTTCATTTATAATTGATTCTCAACTATCTATACCATAGTGTCATGAATATACCACGCTAAATAAAATGGACAACACGTATACATCTGCAGTAGCAATCTATTCCTCACATCCAGAGATCTCTAATCTTAATCCACATGATGTTGTGGTAGGTGCATTGTCGAATTTCCCATACAATACCTTCTTTACCTTATATTTTTGAAATCTAACACCTTAGTCATATTCTCGATTTTATATTCATATCACTAGGGTAATAGCTACAAGCAGCATTGCTATCACCGAACTAGCTCCGAGTCAACCATGGTGGTATCTAGCATGTGGTATCTCGCAAAAGAACAGCTTATCTTTAAAGCAGAACACCTATAAATGTTCAAGTGTGGCTCCACAACTACCGAACCCCAGATATTATTCTTATTTTCTCCATTTGATCCTTCTCATATACCAATATCACTATCTATTGATAACTACCCAATTTATTAATTACAACAGATATCGAAGTTGTCAATGGTGTTGATCCCGATACCACCGCTTCGCGAAGCTCCGTAGCGAAATTCATCTTCTTTGCAGAAATAGCTGAGCGATTGATAGGATGCAAACTGGCTCAACTTCTGAAAGCCGAAAAAATTCCAGAAGGCTTTATTCCGTCACAGATCTCGCGTATCTATGGAAGGCAATATGATCTAGAAGTTTCAGCCACGCGAAGAGCTTTACAACGATTAAAGATATCGTGTCGTTGATTCTGTCTTCCCCTGCCTCGCCAGATCGGGGAGTTCTCCGCGCTGACAAGAACACACTAATTCGCCCATTACCCTCCCTACCGATAGTATTGCACAACAGAGCTCAACAACTGATCAATCTGTAACTTCGACAGAAACAATTCTGCTTGTCACAACTGAGGTCCATCTTATTCCTCTACTTTATTACTCGATCTGTACATTGTTCTATATATATATATATATATATACACACACACACACACACACACACACACATTACCTAAGAAATTACTTGGATACAAGCCAAAAAAACTGCTCTGTTATTAGTTCACACCCAAACAGTCATCCCATCTTACCTTTTCACCGATCTTACTATTTATGATAGAATCTATACATGATACAGAACAGCCTTCGCTTATTTATATCTGTACCTACTCATTATCTAAACATATATATATACCTCAAATCTTAGAAAAAGCTTGGGACTACCACTGATTCATCTCAAGGAACACCACCATCGCCCCAGGTAAGTCATTAAAACCGTTACAGAGCTACAGCTCTTATTGCTCACCCTGCACTAAGTATTATTTCAGATCTCGCTTCTATTGCTTCCAGATGTTATATACAATACGATCTTCACTAAAGACACCATTAAGGACTAAGTCTGTTATTGGTTCACACCCAAACAGCTACTACACCTTACCTTTTCACCGATCTTACTATTTATAATAAAATCTAGACATGATACTGTAACACCTTTCACTTATTTATATCTCATGCCTTCTAATTATATATATATATATATATTTATATATATATATATATATATATATATATATCAAATTCCGAAAAAGTTTGCCAATACAATTCGATTCATCTCAACGAACGCCACCATCGCCTCAGTAAGTCATTAAAACCATTACAAAGCTACAACTCTTATTGTTCACCTTACACTATTGGTATAATTTCAGATCTTGCTACTATTGCTTCCAAATGTTATCTACAATACAATCATCACTAAATGCACTATTAAATACTAAATCATTATTAATTCACTTAAAACAGTCATCACAACTTACCTTTTCACTGATCTTACTATTTATAATATAATCTATGCATAATACAGAACAAGCTTCACTTATTTATATATGTGCCTTCTAATTATCTGAATATATATGTGTTTTTTACCTCGAATATCAGGAAAAACCTGCACCTACCACTGATTGATCTCAAGCAACACCGCCGTCGCCCCAGGTAACTTACTAAAACCATTACAGAGCTACAACTCTTATTGCTCACCCTGCACTATTAGTATTATCTCAGATCTCGCTTCTATTGCTTACAGATGTTATCTAGAACATGATCTTCACTGAAGAGACCATTAGGTGCTGACGATCCAGATCTCGGTCCTACCAAAGACCATACAGAGTTACGTTTCCATTCATATACACCTGTACATACTTTCTATAATCATCTCTAATAGAGTATTCACATAGGTCTTTCATTTGCACATATGATCTCAGCGTTATCACAGGAAAAACCTCGCTAAGAGAAGGTCAGATCAGACAAAACACCGATTCGCGAAGAAACCGTAGATTCATACATGGTCTTTTTCTTATTACATACATTCTTATTTATTATCTTTAACTGCAGCAGCTCAAAACATTGTCTACGCATCACAGACCAATGTTCGTGAGGCTCGCCGATCCCATTTTGTCTTCATCGGCAACAAAATCTATGCTATATATAGCTTAAACATTGTATATACTGCGCTCGCTGCTCTCAACGATCTCGCCTTCGTAATATGAATCTCTATAAACTGTCTTTCTTGCACTTTTAGCTCACCGTACCGAAACCCAGTCTCCTTTTGCTGTCAGTTTCATTTCCCTGTATGATGTTCCAGTGATATACTGTCTCCTGGATCCTTAATGACCCAGTTACTTATCCATGTGCTTGATTATGCTTTATTCATATACCTGATTATACTTATTAATCATCTCATAACCTAACTGCGCTACAATAAAAACATACTTCGAAAATAGCATATACAACTGGTTTCAGCAAAAAAAACTTATATTCACCATCACTTTCAGACTCTGGTTTCATTCATTTCAATTAACCTAAGCCAGGAATTACAGAGAACTCTTTATTTCTTCCCTCGCTCTATTAATTTCCATCTTTGTAATATCGCTTTTAGTAACTATATTTCTTATCCTTCTAGCTCACTAAGAAGAATAATCATCATCCTTTTACTATCACTTTACTCATACTCTATTACATCACACCAATATACTTCCTTCTAAATACTTAAAGACCTCGTTATTTATTCCTTACTTCATTATACTTTATCCATATAATTAATTATGTTTATCGATCGCCTCACCGTGTTTCATATTTTAGGCTAATATTTCTACAATGC